>OZ026863.1:13401067-14001067 GCA_964023215.1 Eledona agricola
TTTGTTTTATTAGAACCTGACTTATTTTAGTTTATCAGAACCTGATTCATTTTCTTTTATCAGAACCTGACTTATTTTGTCTTATCAGAAACTCAATTAGTTAGTTTTATCAGAATCTGACGTATTTTGTTTTATAAAAAAACCTTACAAAAGGTACTTTGTACTATCAGAACCTGACTTATTTTACTTTATCATAACTTGACTTATTTTTGTTTAACAGAAACTGACATTATCAAAAAAATGAATTACTTTGTTTAATAAAACACGACTATTTTGTATTATAGAACCTGACTTATTGTACATTATCAGAACCCGACCTATTTTAGTTTATCAAAGCGTGATTTATTTAGTTTCATCAGTCGCTCACAAGGTTTGTTTCATCAGAATCAGACGTATTTTGTTTTATAGACTGACTATTTTGTAATATCAGAACCTGACTTAATTTGTGTAATCTATAACCTAACTTATTTTGTTTTATCAAAACCTGACGTATTTTGTTTTATTAAAACCTGACGTAACTGTCTGGTTCTGATTTATTTTCTTTCTTTTTAAACTAAATATAAAATATTTTATATACTATTTTACGTGAATTTATAGCGTTTGGATCCGATTAATTTGCCAGAATAAAAATAGTAACAACCCGCGACTCAATCCCAACAATTCTATACCTAGCGATTTTATAAATTTTTTCACAGAAAAAAATTACTAGATTTCAAAATACACGAACTGTATTTCATATGTAGATAAGTAGTAGTAGTGAAGTAGATAAAGAAAACGAAAACGAGTCCGGATGAAAAGGGTTTCGATCGAGAAGGGTCCTAAATGGCCACAAACAGAGAAACAAGAACTGACCACTGGTCAGACTTGAAATATTGTATCAGCAAAGTAAAAGGATTCGTGTGAACATTTTCTAGCCGAACTTGTTGATCCCTTGAATGGGTAAAAGCGAAACTTGTTCGATACTCACCTGATTGTTAACATTTAGTCACTCGGTTTCGGTTCGTGGTCAGTAGCGCGAGTGTTTTGTTCATTTGTGAATTGTGAACGTGCTTTCACTAAGTCCGGACGAAACCCACTAAAACTGACCTGTTCTGACTTAATCCACAATATTTAAATCAGACTTAATCCGTATTGCTTCGATCCGACTTAATCTGCATTGGTTGGATCTGACTTTATCAATTTGTCTAGACCTGACTCGCTTAGATTTGTTTAAAATAATTTCAAGTCGATTTGACTGCTTCTGACTTATCTGTATCGTATTGTATCCTAGTCTGACTTATCTAAACATCATTGTGACTTGACCTGACTTATCCACATAATTTTAAATTCTGATCCCACTTATATAAGTATTACAATAGTAGTATGACTTGACGTGACATATCTACATAGTATTAAGACCTGACTTGACTTATCCATAGTATTTTCACCTAACCTGTTTTATCTACAAGTATTGTAATCTGAGTTGTCTTATCTTCATATTATTGTGACTTGATCTGACTTATCTACATACTATTAAGACTTGACTTGACTTATCCATAGTATTTTCACCAAACCTGACTTATCTACAACTATTGTAATCTGAACCGTCTTATCTTCATACGATTGTGACTTGATCTGACTTATCTACATAGTATTAAGACCTGACTTGACTTATCCATAGTATTTTTACCTAACCTGACTTATCTACATAGTATTGTCACCTGAGCTGTCTTATCTTTATAGTATTGCGGCCTCACCTGACTTATCTACATAGTATTGTAAATCTGACTCAACCAACATCGCCAGAACCTGACTTAACTTAATTGGTCTGGACCGAACTCGACTATATTTGTTTAAAACCAATCGATTCTAAACCTATATAGATCGAATTGACTTAATCTGTATTGATGCCATAAAATATTTTACAAAAGCAGATTGTTATTTTCTTGCTTTGTGAAAGTACAATTGACTATGCAAGAAAACGGAAACCAGTCCAGATGAAAAGGGTTTCGGTCGCGAAGGGTTCGAAATGGTAGCAGTGAAGAAACAGAAACTGACCACTGGTCAGACTTGAAATATTGTATCGACAAAGTTGGAAGATTCGTGTGAAAATTTTCAAGTCGGACTTGTTGATCCCCAACTAGGTAAAAACAAAACTTGTTCCTAGAAAAGTGACGAAATAATGGAACGATCGGGTCATTGTGTTTGGGTGCGTGGTCAGTGGCGTGCGTGCACTTTTTCCCAATCAATTTGTGATTTGTTTAGTTCGATAGTGACGAGTGGACGCTGCAAATTTTCCACTTTTCCATCATTCGCCCATTTGCTTCGATCATCCGCGTCACCGCATGATTTCACCCCTAAACGGCGCGTAATTGGCCAATTATTCGCAAAAAGCATTCCAGGCTAAAAAAGCGAGTTTTAAAAGGCCGACAAACAACTTAATTAAAAGCGTTTCATCCCCCTTTAGGACGATAAATTAATTGTTTGTAAAACGGGGTGTAAAAATCCGCAAACAGCGTGTTTTCCAGCTTGTTTCCATTTGGCGAGTCCATAAATCTCGGAGCTTGGGGAATCCGTCTCTCCCGGATTTCGGGCGTCGAACAGAGACGGGAGGCGATAATAAAACGGGCAAAAATGAAAGAAACCATACGGGGAAAAGCGCATGTGTGAAAGAATAAAAACGGGGATGATGGAAGGTTTTTTTATACATTCGCTCTTTTCCGGGTTGATGAATGGGGCCGGCGAAAAGTGGTTTGTTTGTTGATTGTTTCGGTGCGGTTTTTGAGGATTTGTGCGGATTTTTTCGGTGGTGAGTATCTTCATTAGAAGGGGTTTGTCTGATTTACTGAACTGTGGAAAGCGCTCGTGTCTAAACCGGTGAATTATTTATTTCTTCAAGAAAGTTTACAACACAACAGGATTAATGCGCACCAATTCGTTACATTACTTTACAATTGTCAAGTGAACTGGTTTTCATAATTTTATCTAAAAAACGGTAAATCATCATTTTCAAAATTTATACTGTTTTAGAATTTTGAAAACGCTGCTTTAGCTGCAATTTTTTAAGTTACTGTAATTTGGCCAGTTTTCAAGTTAGTTTTGAACGTTTTATTTCTTGCAAAGTTTAAAACATGGAATAAATACCGGGCCTTCAATTCACCTGACGCACAAAAAATAAATTACTCTATAATTTTTTATCGTATTCTAAATTTGGTTAATTTTCATAGTATTCAACAATTTAGTATTGCGTGTTATCGCGTTAAGAAAGCTAAAAAATATGTATATTATACAAAAATAAAAGACAAAATATGTTGTGCAAATTTACAGTTTTACATGCAAATTTTATATAGATACAGATTCAAACCCTAAACGCCTAATTATAAAAAAAATTAATTGCTTGAAAATGCTGCTGTAAAGTTTCCATGCCATTTTACATATTTTTACTGTCCATTCCAGTTCACGTTGTTAATATTTCATTAGTTTATTTTGTTATAGTTTAATTTGGTGTCGTATTATTTCTGCATTATAATTGCTCGTTATGCTTTATTTTAATATTCATTCATAATTTATTTCATTCCTCCGTGTTTTGAACTCTTTGAAATTGCTGAAATTGTTTTCACTTAAGTTTGTTTTGTTTTTAACTCTTTTACAATTTAACCGTAAAGAGCACTAAATATATTGTTGCCTTGTATATACGCGTAATTTATTCGCTCCTTTTTAGTTTACTACTATTGTACTTTAAATATTTTTATGGGCTGATTTTAAATTAAAACTACCTTTTAGAAATTTAATTTATTTAAATTTAATATTAAATTTAATAATTTTTAAAAAATTGGCTTTTATAGTGTGACAGCTTCACTTCATTTCTGGGAAAAGTAGTTTTTACTTTTTTAAATTTTCTCTATTTGCCATTTTTTCTTATCCACAAGGCTATTTTTATAACAGGTGAATAAAAATAAAGCGAGATTGCATATGCCATGGAATAACTTTGACGTTCGTTAGAGTGTAGCTAAAATTTGAAATTTAGTTTTTTGTTAATGACTGTCTCGGATGCAATGCATAAGATACATTTAATGTCTTCTTTAACAGTTTCCATGTTCTGAGATCGGTTTAGCAAATTCTTGAGTTAGAGCTCCTGTCAAATGTCATGATCCAAAACTCTATACAGAAAAAATAAAACAAAAACTAGATTACATAACCAACGTAGCCTCTGAGTCTTATAATAATATTTGTGTGGTTAAAAATGGGAATTGGAGAAAAATAAAAAATTAAACAATTTTTCCAAGTAGTAAAGTTCTATGGACTCTTCTGTTCAGACAAAATTTAAATATTTTTTTGAACTGGACTAGATTCCTTTAATTTATTTAAGCGTTTCTGGATTTCCTTGCCTATAACAACTTATCGTGTTTGATAACGTTTGTTTCTAAATCAGATTTATTTTACTTTGCCTGGCTTAGTTTGATTTGATCTGCTCAAATGTGATCTGATTTCAAATACCTGTTATATTATTACTCGGCGGTTTTTTTGTCGGTACTTAATAATTCATCAAAACCAATGATTGAGCCATCATTTTTAAGATTACATTTACTGCTATCTGCGAAAAATAAATAAACAGTTGAAAATTCATAAAAACCCGTATTTTGACAATCTGTTTAATTAAAAGCTCATAGCGCCATCTATTGACAATCTGTCTAACTAAACTAAGCGGTAAAACGGAAAAACAAGCCTAATTGCGATGCAAATTACTCAACTAGTAGTTTTATTTTTCTTATTTTATACTTGAGATCTCTAGATCTTTCTTATATTTTGTTAAACCTGGCTAGCCTGACTTGTCTGTAATCTCGAACACCTGATTTCCGTAACTTGTTTAAATGTGGCTTACGATATAAAACTTAACTACTCTTATATATTATTTCGATAGCTGTATTTTTGTCGTTACGCCATATCTCCCTTAATACTTCATCAAAACTAATGATTGAGCCATCATTTCGAAGATTACCTTCACCGCTATCTGCGAAAAATAAGCAAACAATTCAACATGTTTATGTTCCTAATAAAATTATTAAAAATCGTGTTTTGGTCATAGCGCCATCTATTGAATGTTTTCCACTCCCAAAGCGCTTGCGCATGTAAAATGGTAAAACAATCATGTTTTCGATGTGAATTATTTTTGTATATTTTCTAAAAGTGACTTAAATCTGGCTCTTAATGTTTCTTCATGTGGTTACGTTGTGGCTTATCTTGTTTTGCCTGAATCTGACTTAACGTGACTTATAAAAATGCGTTTCTTGTCCTAGTTAGAGTTTTGGACCCGACTTTATTTAATTGGTCTAAACCTGGCTTCATTTTGCTTTTCTAAACCCAGTTCTTTCACTTTTTAAGCCTAGTATCATGTTAACACCTGACTTCAGCATCAAAACCTGACATCTTCTGCTTGGTTTGATTTGTTTGAACTCACAGAAGATGTTTAATTCGCATCTTTTTAATTTGCCTAAATCTGACATATTTTGATTGGTCAAAACCTGACTTAATATCATTGGTCCAAACCTGACTGAGTCTCTTTGATTTGTACAAAACTGAGTATTTAATTAGTAACTAGTAACTAAGTAATTAATTACTTATTGCAACTCGATTTGATGCAATCTACTGAGTGATCTGGCCAAAAACTTTTTTCTTTAGACCTGACTTTAAAATTGTAATTTTTTTAGGCCGATAATATTGAGTAGCAGTTTGAGAGTAGTTTTGAAATTAATAATGAGGGAATAAAATTAGTTTTTGGGGATTGTGCCAATAATCCCGCATCCACCGTAGGCTTATCGCATTCTCCCCCAAACCCAGATCTTCCCTTTCAGAGAATCGCTCGCAAGCTGGAACTTTGCCAATTTAAATGATAAAACGATACTATTAACTTAGAAGGGGCGAAATACGATAAATTATACAAGATTTTACCTAAGGTTAAGTTAGTGAACGTAAACGGGACGAACGCCATTAAATTTACGAACTATAAGACTGGCTCGTAATGAAAACGTGTCGGGGGAGAAGTGGGCGAAGGGGAAAGAAACCCAAACCCGCTTCCACCACCCTCACGACCGACAAAGTGTTAACTCAATATCCGCGTTGTCTTAAGTTTTCTATGTAATTTGCATGGAAGCCATTTTGAAAGCTCGGTGCGTCGACGAGGGGAGTGGAGGTAAGAAAGAGACGGTTAGATATTTCCCTTCTATAATATATCCCGGTTTTTGGGGGTGGAGGGTGGCGAGGCTCAGGTTCGCTCTAAGGAAATTACATAAACCTTAAGTAAGCGACTCTGACGCGGCTGTCAGGGAGAAATTCGGGATGTATTATGATTAATTATGCGACGCCATATTGCCGAACTTGCCGAATTTAACACTGGAAAGAAAAAGTCGCTCGAGGAGTTACAGTTAGTTACTTGATCGAATTTCACACTCCAACGAAACGTAATTTTAAACCACACATCCCGGTGACGACTAAGGACATCCCCATCTAGCTAATGTTACCAATACAAAGAGTTCAACTTATTTAACTTCTAATCAAACGAATGAGTGATGATTATTGTAGTTTTGTGCAGGTTGCACGTGTAAACACCTCATTCGTCAATTAAAATGACAGCAGTATTGATTATCCTGATTCTGCTCGCTTCTGGCACCTTTTGCGACATCACCATCAACATCCAAAACTGTAGTAAGTCATTTTAACACTCACTCAAACATCGATTTTGTAACGTTTTTTAAATAGCTTACTACTGGACTCTTTACGATGGACAAGTTCCCGCGAATGCAGTCCCTGGAGGTCGACTACCAAGTAAAGAAGTCTTCTACATAGGACTGGTGCAGCTCAAGTTGATTAACGAAATTTTTACTGGCATGATCATCCCCAGCACCAGAACCGCAAGAATTACGTCGTTGGGAGTGACGAGAGAGGTGAAAAACGATGCGTTTACAGTCGTGAACGTATGCAAAATGTATTTTAGTTGCAACAAGGATTCCATTGCATATTTTCCAGATTTTATGCAGCGATTACGTTGACGGGTTCCAGTGGGTTAACACAACAAGTGAAAGTTTGAGCTTGGTGCCCAAAAATGATCTGGTTGAAGGTGGCAAAGTGCTGGGACAGGATTTATACATCGGACGGGTCCACGAGCAAAATTCCGACGCAACAGTTTTGGGGAAAGTGTTCCCGCACGGATTTATCTACCAAGGGCTGTATGTTCCCTCAGACAAGAATTTCGGCCACTTGATGTCGTACGAGGTGCTCGTTTTTAGGTGTTAAAAAGTTGGAAACACGTTATACTTGAATCGATTCCCGCAACCCTTTGTCGTAATGCAATTTGCTAAGAGCGCAGGTTAACCCGTTGAGGGTAATCATATTAAGTAAAGGACGCGAGTTCCGGTCAAGAAATGGGCCGTTAAGGGTGGTGGTCGATTTTTGTGGCAGATAACGCCGGCTCTGAGTAGCGGAGTTGAGTAATTTAATCTGTCATGTGCCAGGAGTTGCGCGAAGAAAAATAAAAGCGGAGGTGGTTTTTGAAGTGGAGTGAACTCGAGCTAAGAACTAATTATACCGAGGCAAGGCGAACTTTGCTAATTTCGCATAAATTTAATCAAAAACAGAGCACATATTAGAAATTCAATCTCGGAGAGAAACAACCCTAAAGGAAAAGGGCTTCCCTTAAAATTGCCGCCGTTCCGTCCCACCGCCCCGGTACCTTTGCAAAACCACTCCTTATATTCCCCTAACCCCTCCCGGGATGCGTCGCTGCTACCCTCCCCGCTTGAAAAATCCATCGACCTATCTCAAGCCAAATTCGGCCTTACACGAAGAGACTCTTAAGTCATATTAGGGGTGAGGGTGAAAAGTATACATGTAAGATGCGGAATACTTATATCTCATTGGTTACCGCAGTTACCGTGGTTACCACGGAACAGAGGCGGGTCTTGGATATATATCAATACGCTTTAAGCTCGTCTTTTACCACAAACGGAGCTTTTTCATATTAGGATAAAAATAGATTGCATGAAAGCCGGCAAAGCTCTGACTCCGCTACGAACTCCTCTCACATTAAATTTATACAATACCAAATTGCAACATGACAACGTAATCGCACTGTTAAAATGTTAAAACTAATTATTATAATCATTGCCAATGAATGAAAATTAATTGTTGTAAAATACACATGAGAGAAAAATATAAAAAAAATTGAGCAGTAGCTCGTACAAATCCTTCTGTCCCGCTACACTTGCGCCTTCAACTGAAAGCAAAAAAAATTGAACCAGTCGTCTTCTGAAACTCTATCCACGAACTAAATTGATTTAAATAGATGTATAAACCTTGGGGACCAACTTAAAAACATTCGTGGCCGTATTTTTGTGTTCCGACTTGGAAAGGTGTACAACATTTGACATTTTTTCTTAATACAAAAGGAGCTTAGTACTTAATATTTGAAAAAAATACAGGAATTTCGCAAAATAACATCTCGATAAAGTGTCCGCACAAAATAATTTTCCCAGATTTTTAATTTTATTAAATTTGATTGAATTAGGTTATAATTTTTACCGGTTATTTGTTCTTTACTTTTAATATTTAAAAAAAAATCGAGAAGTCAAGTCGTAAAGAATTGCTGGGAATTTGAATGTACGTCAACGAATAGTTTTCGTGTTCTGGTTGAAGTTAACTTTAGAAATTTTCCTAGTTTATATGCTTTTCCCAAAATGATAGATATTTAAATATCTTATGATTTTATTTGTCTCAATCAATCCCTAATAATTAATTTAGCAACAAAAACTACTAGAAATTTGATATCGAAGAGCCTTAAGTTTTTCAAACTACTTAATCTTGTTGCACTGATGAATTTCTACTTCAATCGTATTACTAAATTAAAGTCACAAACCAAGTAAATAAATAGAAAGAAATAGTAACGAGAGCGCTCAACTACGCAAAACTAGAAAACTTAAGCAACGTACTTACGAAATACCAACAAAATTTGCTGCCAATTGATACATAATTTTGAAATAAGTTTCCTTTTTCCATTGACGCCCCAATAAAAAGTGAACCTGTCCCCTGTTGTCATAATTTATGTAACTTACACTATATAGCGCCATCTATATGTGAATAGAGCAACAAAGCTCTTAAATCTGTTTCTCTAACTAGAATTCATTTTTCTTATATAAGGTACGTACAAAAAAAATATTCATTTGAAAATGATTAGAGTGTATGAGTCGGTTAAATAGGAGATTATTTGTCGACAACCGGTTGACGTACGTACAAAAAACAGATTTATTTGAAAATTATTAGTGGATGAGTCGGATAAATAGTGGATTCTTTGTCGAAAACCGATTTATAAGATACATTTAGCGACTTCTTTAACAATTTCCATCTCTAGATCTCGTTTGGCTTATTTATGAATAAAGTTCTTGTCAAATATCTGGTCTACTCTGTAAAACTAAAACAATGTTCTCTTGACAATACCTTTCTTTTTACGCTTGTTTCAAGATATGTATAACGTAAAATCAGTCAAAACCAGAAGTGAGTTAAGACATTCTATTTCTGGGATTCAGCTTCATATTTTTGTTGTACAATTCGCAGAAACCATAATCGCTGGATGAAAAATCGAACCAATTAAAAATGTATGTTTTAGCACACGCAAAATTTATGGAAACATCTGGAAAACGTGGGGAATATAGTATTTTGGAAGTAGCTACTCCTAGGACTTTCATAAAATAATAAAATGTTTTAAGTTTGAGACATTCCTACATTATTTATGAAGACAATCAGTTAAGTTTGCTAATTATAATTATATTATTAATAAGAAAAGTCGACTTTAAGACCGTGTTTTAATTGAAGTTATTTCAGAAAGGGGTGTGGTAAAAACCCCTCTTTATACAATTTGAAAGCATTCTTTTCCATTTAAATGCAAGTTATGCAACACAATATACAAATCAGTGTTAAGTTAATTGTATGTAAACACATTTTGTTAATAAGAAATTTTCTAATGTGTTCTGGTGCTCACATGACATTCGATGAAAACAAACCAATTTCAAAAAAATAATATTTACTTACTTGGGTTTTGGCTTAATATGCAGATGCGTCCCACTAACCTGGCTGTTATTACAAAAATTTCTTTGCCAGGTTTCTTCTTATCAGATAATAGAACGCGGAATTCAATTGATTTGTTCAACCAGCGAAATCGTCACAAATGCAAACAAAAAATAAAAAAATATTTCAAGAATATGCCATCTCTGGTTATACCGAAAACAAATGTCTTATTTACAAAGCAACATCTTTGTTACATATTTTGATTATTCTCCAGGTTTTGTAGCTTATTGTAGATAATACACTCCTTGAATAAACGACTTGTCTTTATACAAAAGAATATTTCATGTGTGCCATATACAGACACTGCTGTTGAGATAAAGAAAAGGCAAATATTAAGCAATTTTAAATTTGGGTCCAATTTCTAAACTCGATGCATTTATTTTACTTTCTCAGATAAATGACCAATCAATTCTCCGCAATTGAAAAGTTGTGTTGAAAACAGAGACAAGTACATTATGGCGCCATCTCTAAAAGGGGTGCATAAATGCATGGATATCCAGAACTCTGTAACTTTATAAGGTTTTTCCTGAGATTTCGATTTTTTGTTTATTTTATTTTGCCAGTGAATAACTAACATATAAATAAAACGTTCTTTGTTTATATTGAAACTAGTTCGCAAAAACAATTCATCAAATTACGAGATTAAATTTTTATATTTATAAAAGCTATTAGGGGTGCCATCTGTTACGGGAAGCAAAAAGTACGAAGACACTACAGCAATCTAATCAGAGCACCCTTCTGAAGCAGCTTACAGTGATCATTTTTGATGTTTTTTTTTTAAGAATTTTTTTGTATTTCATACGTTGCTTTAGTTTTCTAGTTTTGCAGATTGCGTAGTGTTAACCGCTTCCGTTACTATTTATTTTTATTTATTTATATAGATTCTGGCTTTGCTTTAGTAAAACTCGTAAAAACGAAAATAAATGTGTTTCAATTTTTTAGTAAGATTCTAGTGCTTGCTTTCACTCTTATTCATAAACTGGTTTATTTTCACCAACGGCGGTGTTTATCGGGATTGCAGATCCTGTTCTTTTTGCTCATGTGTGCTTTATTTAGTTACTTCTCGCGACTCGAATGTCCTCTTTGTTCATTCACCACATCTCATTCTATAGAGCGTACAACAAAAACACGAAGCTCAAGAATCCATGAAATGTGGCTTTTATTTGTTTTTTTACAGTGTATATCTTTGACATTGTCATATAGTGACATTTGACATTAATAAAAAATGTTTATGTTCCTGTTTTTTGTTTGCTTTCAGATTTTTGTGTTTATATGTATAATTATCATTATATCATCTTTACTGAATAATAAATTCAATTTTCTTTTTTCTTGTTTCTATATTTATGCATATTTATTTTTTAAAAACGTACTTTTTGAATTTTTTTTGTCCTTTTATTTTACACTTTAGTTTATTCGTGCCTTTAATTTGTTCACTTATTGTTTGTTAAAATAATATTATTTAAAAATTTGTTTTTATTGATTTTTATACTATCGCTTCCATTCTACTTCATCCAGATTCAGTTTTATGAATTCTTCTTCTAACACTTGGTATGTATTTACATTTTTTATTTCTGCTCATTTTCTAAATTTGTATTTGTGTCCTTATTTTACTAATTTATAATGACCTATTTTCATTGCATTATAATGGCTAAATCTTCTTTTTTTAAATATTCCAGGCTGTTCTTTATTTTTGTTAATTTTTTTCAAAATTTATTACCAATCAATCAAATTGATTTTAAATTAATTAATTCTATAATTTTCGTGTTATATTATATTAATTATACTGTAAATAAACTTTTGACATTGTCATTATTCAAAATGTTTCCAAACGACTCCTAAACCAAACCTGAAAATTAAATGTGTCAATAAAAACACAATACAAGACACAATCAAAACATATTTTCTTGTTTCTATATTTCTGCATATTTATTCTTTAAATACGTACTTGTTGGCATTGATTTTGTTTTTTTTATTCTTTCATTTTACACTTGACTTCAATCGTACCTTTGGTTTGTTCACTTATTGATGGCTAAAATGTTATTATTATAATTTTTTCAATAGATTTTTCTTCATCCACATTCACTTTTATGAATTATTCTTTTAAGAGTTCATGTTTTCACTGAAACTTGGTATGTATTTACATTTTTCTTTTCTGCTCATTTTCTAAATTTGTAGTTTTGTGCTTGTTTTAGTAATTTTTAATTACCTGGTTTACCTCCATTGATAATGGATATATCTTTTTTTATTCATTCCGTTCTTTATTTTTGTTGGTTTTTCTCAAATTTATTACCAATCAATTTTTTTTTTAATTTCTTGCGCTCTTCATTTTTATCCACTCACCTCAACTGTACTTATTACGAGTAGCTCAGTTTTTACATTTCGTTCCTTTTATTTATTTTATCTTTTATTACGGTTACTAGTATTCTTTTATTATTATTACTTTTATTTACATATTGTTTTTACAATTGCGTTTTCTATTATTTTAGTTACGTACACCTATTTTAAATACGTAATATCAAGGTTAAAAATGTTTACTTTGTTATATTTATTTTTATTTATCTAAAAGGATTTATGTTTTTCATCCTTTGATTTTTCATATTATATTTTAATGTTTTCTTGTCTCATTTTGTACGTTTTACACCTAAGAAACTGTATTGCACATTTACAATGAGCAACCAGGAAGCGGTTTCGAGGACTGACTCGTTTCTTTGAACCGATTATAGTATTTCGCCTCAACATAACAACGTTCAGAAAGTTTCATCCTTATCGCGCATCCCTTAAGATAAACGGGGAATTAAAAGACAATTCTTTCGCGTTATCAATCCGTTTAGTGGAAGCCCTCCCCATCCGCACCCCCGAAACCGCAACACACATAAATCTGCACCCCAAGTCCTCTTAATTTTTCCTAAGAATTGGGCTAATTACCATCGCGTGTAATTTTTTGGAAGTGAGTCCTGAAGAAGACATAGAAAGAGACAATTAGAGTTGATAAATGATTTTCTTGTCCGCGACGACGAGGCCGGCTTGAGGGGCTGGAGGGGGCTACGTAACGGAAAAAGAGGGGCGATATTTCCGAATGAGGGGCGGTCGGGGTGCGAGACGTTCCTCTCCGGGCATAAGAAATAAAAAGGGGAAGAATAATTTTTGTCTCGTTTTATCTTCTTGCGCCAGCATTTTATAAAATCGCCTTTGCTCCGGCTATTAATGTTCGTCGAGCTCTGTCTGGCGCGTTTCCCATCTTTTTCGGTTCGGAAGGGGTGTTTTTAATTTTCCCCTGGCCATCGGGAGCATTCCATAAATTAGGCGCGGGGATTTTTCCGCGGAAATTGCAAAAAGGTATCGATCGTCCGCCTTCAACCCTTCGAGTAACGACTTCCAATTATATACAAAATTAAAATTCAACTCATTGAAAAAGCGAACGAAACGAACGGAGCTTCTATTAAAAGTTTTTAAGGGAATTTTCGCCCCTTTCATTAAAAACTTAAATTAAAACAAGTGGACGATTGAGTTACGGATTCGGCACCGGCGAAATGAAAAAACCTCTTTAAAACTCCTCCTCGCTTTTTTGCTCGCTTTTCTTCCTCCTCGGGCGCGCTTTCTTTTTGCCGTTTCTTTAGAGCGGAACGACGCCAATGGCGAGGCGCCTCCCAAACTGAATTAAAATGAAAAATTAAAATGAAATGGCCGTCTTTATTGCTACAAATTTAAAACGGAATATTTTAAAATGGGAATTTACTTTGTATTCTCTATGAATATTTACTTCTTTACTTTTGTTTCGTTTTCAAAGAGAACGTTTCACGCTCAGAATGCCACAAGTATTCCTCCTAATTAAATTTCTCGAATTTTACTTAGAGATTGGAGCCAGTCTGGACTAATATCGCCACGTAACTATCCATCACTAACCATTTCCTACAAACACACACACAAACGCGACTGTGCACTACATTTTCAGTCTCACTTTTCACTCTTACCGGGAGTAACGGGCGTACAAATAAAAATAATTCAGAGTAGGGCATACAATCTAGGTTTTCTTTTATTTTTTACAGTGTAGACGTTTGACATTGTCATAACAGAGCATTCGACATTAATCAAAAATATTTCGAAACGACGTCTAAAACCAACATTCCTAAATTATACAGGTAGCCTATAAACTTATGACCAATGAGAAAAAAGCGCGCGAACACGTCACTCTGATGATAAATAAAAATGTATTCATGTCTCAAATCGGATACTTTAGCTTATTTCCCGAAGGGTTAACTAAAAAGTAGCTAAGATATCTTCACTTCTGAGAACTGCTAAAAGGCGAAAACCGCAATTCGATATCTTGATTCGTTTAAGAGGTAGAGAGCGCTTCTCATTTTTTAACATTTGAAATTACGTAAGAATTTTCTTTATGAATGTTTTTTTCAGTGCTTTTTTAAAGTGTAGCATTTTTACATTATGTTAGGTTTTTTTTTAAGTTTTACTGTTTTGATATCTCCATAAAATTAGCTTTTCAGCGATATGCAACATTCGATATTTCTGTAAATGGTATTTACGAGATTTAAAATGTTTAATAATATTAAAAAATTATGTCATATGTAAATCATTAAGTAGGCTATGAAATAATTTGTTACTTATAGCTATTGTTATAAAGTTAAAAAATTACAAAAGCCTTTAGTATTTAAGAGACAGTGTCAGATACCTTGACTTCTTATTTAAATATTTCAACGTTCTCAATACATTTTGTATCTTCATTGAAAGCACCTGATTAAATTTGTTCAGATATTTTTCTATATTAGTATTTTGAACTTCACATTTAAAAAAATGCCAAATGATAAAATATATATTTAAATGATATATATTTAATCTAGTCGAAATCAATAAAAAGAAGTGAGTCCAATTTTACAATTGTGAAAAAAACTGTTTAATTATGTTAGATGTGATTACCACATTTATATATCGTTATAAACAATTTAATAATATGACAATTTAATTTAATGCATATTTGTAAAAATAGTAGTTTAGTGTTATAATGGATATACGAGGTATTAAATGAAGAAAAATGGAAATTTCGGACTTACGAGGTATTGATTTGAAACCATCGCTGTATTATTTTTTGTTCTAACAATTGTTTTATTTTTATAGAGTAACAATCATTATTTCTACACGGAAACAAACAAAAAAACAATAATAAGTCATAGGCACCTAAATAATTTAATCATTTAATTTCTGATGTTTAAACTTGTTAAGAAAACATTAAATGTATCTTATGTGCCGTGTCCAAAACGATTGCCAACAGAAAACTCAATTTCAAATTTCTTTATTTCAAGGTCAAACTTATTTCAACGTAAGTAAATTTCAAAATGATTACATGGCCTATTGTCACTAATTTTTTGTAATTACTAGACTTTTATTGAATTTGAAACAAGTGTCACATTGCTCCCAACGTTTCATCCGCATCAGCAATGAACATCTTCAGCGGCTTATAGAAGCGTGACTGGACAAAACGTCCGGAAACAATTCTAAAACCCGGCTTTACAGTTCTTTTAAATTTACTTTACTGGACCAACCAAGACTGTGATCCTTTAATCTGTTCAGAAAAAGTTGTAAAAATCAATATTTTCTTAATTAAATTGCAATAATTAAAAACTAGTTGGCCCTCGTGCGAATAATTCGCATCGCAATCATGTTTGTTTTACCATTGTACCAATTGGAATGCGCATGCGCTTGAGAAGTGTAAAAAATTCAATAGATGGCGCTATAACCAAAATACGGTTTTAATTTATTTGAATAAAAACGGTAAAATTTTGAATTGTTTGTTTATTTTTCGCAGATAGCGGTGAACGTATACTTCAAAATGATGACTCAATCATTGGTTTCGATTAAATATTAAGGCAGATATGGCGTTCCGAACAAAAAATAGCTTTGAGAAATAATATGTAGAGATAAAAATGTTGTGCAAATTGTTAAAATATTCGATTTTATTTCAATATCATCAATGTGTGATGTGATGAAAGAATTTAATGAAAGTAAAAAGACGAAATAAGTTGATATTCTGCCTCGTGTTGGGTTAGATGATTTGGGTTAGAAATGAAATAAAGAGACTTTTAGTTAAAACTGTTTATTAAGTGCATGTTCCGGTTCCTGTAAGAAAAACAACTTTAGTTCCCCGCGCCGCCTTCCTCATTCCTTGTTTCGTTATTTCTGCTCCTTGACGTGGAAATCGGGTCCGTCGTTTCTTTCCACATCCACCCCTACATACCCCCATCCCATCTACAATACCCCCAATTACCAGCCTTACCAATTATTCCAATTTATTCACTTTTGCAGCAGCCCCTGTAAAATTGCAAACATTTTTAAATCCAGCATCAAAAATACATTCCACCCCCATCCCCCGTCTCGGCGCACAGCGTCCCCGAGACAAAAGAGGGAATGTAAATAGTGTTTTTGTGATATCTTTTTAACGCGCGCTCCTTATCCCGGCATTCATTTATTTCTTTGCCGTCCGTCTTTTGTTTTAGCCCAAACAAAACGCAGCCTTAACTACCTTTTGTCCAAGTGTCACTTTTCTTTTGTTTTCCTTCCTCGTAAAAGTTTAATGTCGGTTTTTATCTGCTAGCTGGAAAAATCGCGAGGGTGGAAATGGGGGAGCGGCTGTCGATCGACGTTTCCTAATTAAAAGTTCGAGGAAAGTCGGAGAAAAATACGTCATTGTTCCAACGACACCGCATTAATAAAACTCACGCAAATTTGGAACGTGAATTTTCTTAATTGGAAACCGAGTGCGTATCATGACGAGCGCCATTTTAAGACGCCATATTGAAACGAGCGCCATCTACGTTTACTTGTCAGGTGTGTCAAGTCAATTGTTATCGTTCGCTGGCTTATGATGCATTTGCGCCGATAAAAACATGCAATGGTATTAATTTCTAAACTTATTCTTCTTGGAACACTTCGGCGGTTTTAAGTTGTATAACAATATTGAAACAAGCGCCATCTGCAACCACCTGACTTGTAACTACATAAAACTGATTCTTAGGAGGCCATGAAATCTAGCTTCTGTCTTATTTTTACAGTGTAGATTTTTGTTTGACATAAATTGTCACCCAGACGTCTGACGATGGAATGTATTTTATGTATCTTATACAGAATGTCTCTAATTGATTGAAATAAATTTTGTTGATTGGCAATATTGATTTATCGCAACTCACTTTTGAAGTTAGGATTTTGTTGTCATTATTATAATTTGTAAAAGAGTAATTTATTGAATAATGACAAACACAAAGAGACAAATAGGGAAAATCGGTGTATGCATTTGAAAAGTTGTAAAATCCATTTTGAAAAATTAAGGATAATAATTGCAATTTTTAAATTTGATGTTCATTTTACAATTTAAAATTTGAAAATCAACGTATCCAATGGAAGAGCTAGCAAACATTGCCAACCTAAGAAAAAAACATTTAAAGGATTTTCCTGTATAGCACGTTTAAAAAAAAAGCTCGAACATTTGTTACACTGTAATCACTTTCAAAGCGATTTCATGGCATGCTTTGACATGAACAAATCATGCCATCTGACAGGAATCGATCAAATCAACACCTGGACACGGATGTTTTAAATAAAACTTGAAAGTATCGTTTTCGAACAAAAAAAATCTTTAAAAGTTACTACAACATACACCATTTGTCGTGTCGAGAAGATCTAGACAAGATTGCGTACTACAAAATACTTAGATATTATAATCTTAACCTCAAATTTTGGTACACTCTAATTGACGTGAAAGTGATTCCAAGGCCTACGTTGCTTTTTTTGTTTTTATTACTTATAGCGCTTTTATTCAGCTTGTTTATGTTTCTGTTTGCACCGTACGAGAAAAAATAGGTGACCATAAGTATTTAAACTACAATAAAAATAAGTGCATGCGTCTATAGTCTTAATCTTTAAACTAATCAAAACTTGTTCAGCTTGTTATTAATCTTATTAAAATTAAACAATTTGCTCTAACGAGCGTACAAAAGAGTTCGCAGAAGGCCACTTTGGAATTCGATTAAGTATAGAAAATGTTTGACCTTGAAATGAAGAAATTTGAAATTAAGTTGTATTTTTTTAATAAATTCCATTTCTAGGCCTCAGTTTACACGTAATTTGAACAACAATTTATAGTTCCTATCCAAATATCATATCATCAATTTATCAGCTTTTTCTCAGCTTCAAGTTGCACTCTTCCATATTCTGAATATGAAACTTGGACGAAGGACAGCCGAACAAAACACTTAATTTTTAATTTTTCTCTAATTATTTATAAATTGCGTCCATAAAACGGATTAGCCATGGAGTCTAGTTTTTTTTTGTTTTTAAAGAGTTTAAAAGCGTAAATAACATTGACATATTATGACAATTGAGTGACTGTCGTTAAAAAAGTTGCTAAAACAACGCCATTAAATGGAATTTGATTAAAAAGACACTAATCGTATCTTATGCTTCGTGTCCGAAATTATTGTCAACGGATAACCTAATTTCGAATTTTCCAACTCAACTTTGCTACACTCTAATTATTTTCAAAGTGATTCCAGGGCCTACTTTGTGCTTTTTTTACGCTTTTTATTGTTGCAGTTTTTTTGAGAGTTTATTACGATAAATAGAACTGCGATCAAAATTAAACGAAAATATTCTCACATATGAGCGTTTTTGCAAAATCCTTTTTCCAAAATTAAATCTTGACAATTATTATTTAACAAAATGGAAAATTTAGGGAATAACTAACATTTGCTGAACTGCAAAATTTTCGAATACATTTTTCTAGCGAGAATCTTTGTTAATTATATTTCTCTTACAGTTTTTTATTATTGTATATTCTGCTACTTTCTGGACTCGACAAAACTCCGAAATTTTTCAAATAACACAAAACCTATATTCCATGGCCAACTGAGAATCCAATTTTTTCTACGCACTTTTATAATATAATATAATATAATAATCTGTTGATTAAAAAGGAAGAAATAAATTCACTTGATGAAGAAGATGCAAAAGTGCATGATCGGAAATAATATCAAAATGCAGTATACAAATGGTGGCTGAACACATTTGGATTGGTGTTTTAAAGTGGATGAATGTGTCTACTTTAGTGTTTCGATTTGAAGTCTTGCGACTCGATTCCCGTTTAAAAATTGTTTCGTTTCTTTGTGCGGGGGTTGTAGAGCGAGCGGGGGCGCGCGTTCGATGCAAATTCACCCTCGCCTGAAAAATCACAGTTTAATTTCCTCCCCGGCATTCTTAAATATCCCTCATTTTTCAAGCGGCGAATCTGACAGAACCACCCCAGTCTTAATAATACGAAGAAAAAGTCGGCGCGCGGAAGGGGAAAAAAAGCGGGGAGGGGGTGCGTTTATCGAGGGGATAAAAATTGAGTTAAAAAGAGGGTGAATAAGATAATATCGGGGCTTCGATTCAGCGAGTCTGGAGGCCGCCATTGGGAGAAAAATTCAAGTCGGAACGTCATAAATTCATCATTTTTGAAGCTGGAGGGTGATTTTTACGCGGCGGTTCGGCGCCCTTTAATAAGGGTGCTTTTTAGCGGTGGCAGATTGATTAATCTGGCGGAATTGTGTAAGAAATTATGTGTTATCGGCGAGTCACGACTTTCGGTGTGTTTGAGAAAAAACTGAAGTTGGAGCGGAGGAACAACATTCGCAATTTATTCGAAATCCAAAGAAATAAATCGAAGAGGAAATTCCGCCGCCTCTCCGAGAAATTAATCTCGGAACGAGTTGAAAAGTTTTTAAACGTGCTGTACAGAAAATAAGAAAAGCTTTTTAATATTCTCTCTCGATTTCCCCTGGAAAATCAATAAAAACAAGGATCTCATTAATTTTTTGCCTTCGCTTATTTTTCCGCAACGAGAGAGCTTTTCGATTAGGGCTTTAATTCGAACTTGCTGTGATGACTTTCCCCTTCGATCTCCAACCAAAAAATCCACCCCTTCAACCCTTAATCCAATCTCCAAGATAAAAACCCACTTCTTAACAAATCCGAAATGATTAAAAGTATAATCAGAGAAACACACTTTATCTCCCGTCGTCCGTGCAGCCTCCCTCGCCCACCTATCCTTCTTGTTTAGAAAAGAAAGGACAAGGGAATGTAAATTAGCCATTTTCATTTATTCGCCCTCGTTTTAAGTCCGCGTGCTTTTTTTTCCGAGGGCTCCTCTTCTTATTCCGAGACTAATGGATCGCTATTCAGGAGGAATAATGCAAGAGTGAGTGCAATTTGTTTCCGGGACATTAAAATTATTTCGTGCCGTGGACCGGTTTTTGTAACGAGCGAAGCTCGAATTTTCGATTGTTGGTCGTTTCATTCTTATGCTAATTAATTATTTGTGTTTTTGGTAATTGGGGTGTAATGGGCACGAACGCTCTTGGTGGTCAGGGTGTCGGGATAACCTCCGGAGGGTAACCGCAAGCAAGCCGCAATTAACGATCGGACCATGAAAAAATTTACCAAACTGTGTACCAATCCAACGACTGATTGCACTTAATTTTACATTTTTCCCATCCCTAATGTGCATATAATAAAAAGATTCAGTGTAGGCCATGGAATCTGGCTTTTGTTTTATTTTTTACAGTGTAGACGCTTGACAATGACATGTGACGTTTGACAGAAACTGTCAACCAAAAAAGTTGTTCAAAAGACGTCTACCGGAGATGAAATTTGTTAAAAAAATTATTTAAGGTATATTATGTGTCCTGTCCGAAAGGGCTGTCCATAGAAAATCTCTCTATATTAAGCTAAAACATTTTCTACACGTAAACTAATTTTAAATTATTTCATAATTTATTTTGATTTTTTTTGTGTACGTCTAAAAAATTCATTATTTTTAAAAAGTGTTGTACAATGTATAGAAGAAATGTTTGATTGTGAGTTGTTGTATTAAAAGCTAGGGGGGCACTAGGTCCCACACAGTTAAAAACCCGGAAAAGCACAATTTTAACGAAAAAAAAAACATTTGGAATAATCCTCTTGCTAGCTCCAGACCATATTTTATGCAGTCGAAAAAAAACATTTTGAACATTTATCCTTGTCACGAGTTATTCGTAATTAAAATTTTTACATTTTCAAAACGTTTTATTTGTTTTCATTAAGTTTATATTATTCAAATAAAATGCTTTCATATTTCCTCTAGCATTAACAAATGTGCTTTAATTATGTATAAAATATATAAATATTTATTGAGTATCGTTTTTCTCTTTTCTTTGCTTTCATAATTTAATTTTTTAAATATTTTTTTAATTCGTTCTTTGCAATATCCAAGTTACTACCGAATTATTTTTCCAATAAATTATACAAGTATTTAAATTTTATTTTTGGTTTCTTTACATAAATTTATACATATTTTGACTGATTTTTATTGAGTTTATTTTGTCAAAATCTGTAATATAGATTTTTTCTCTAATACCAGCATTTGCATTTTTATGTCGCTTGTTCATTTTCTTACTTTCTTTCGCTTTTTATAAATCTTTTGTACTTCTTGTTAAATTCCAATTTCTTGCAAACTTCAAAACTTCTAAAATGCATTTTCACAATAAAATCCAAATTTGTTATCAGTTTTTAACTTTCTTAACAATTCAATAGTATTACCTATCGGACTTTGTAATTGCTGAAGTTTATTTCAGTTGGGTTTTTGAATGAATTTATAATTAGTCAAAGCTAGAAAAACATTCAGTTCTAAATACATATGAATACATAATACGAAATGTTATTATTTTTTTAATATTAATTTTTCAGTATTTCTGTTTACATATTTTTTTCCATTATTCACGTTATGTAATTGTTTTAAATTTTGCTTATTATTAGTTTATCATTTTAGCTTACTGAAATTAATTTAAAAAATAAAAATATGAAATTATTATTAGTTTTTCCGGCTTCTGGTTGCACTTTCTGATATTTACAATATGAAATTTGGACGGACACAATTTTTTTTTCAATTATTTAAGAATTGCGATCAATAAAGGGGTATATTAGGAGGGGATGCAATCATTCTGTTTTTTACAGTGTAGTTAATGTAATTAGTCAATTAAAAAGTGGTTCAAACTAGGTCATAATCTATTCCTGGAGTTGGAATTTGTTAAAAAATACACTAAATGCATCTTACCCCTAAACTTCAACTCAAGATCAAATTGTAAATTTAATCATTTCAAAGTGATTCCAGGGCTTACTTTGAATTTATTATTTGTACGCTAGTTACTTTCGGAAATTTTATAGCGCTAAATTGAACTGCAATCGGAACCAAACAAAAAATATTACCAAATATAATTGTTGCTGCAAAATTATTTTTTCGTGGAACAATTAAAACAATTTAAGCGTATCGTCGGGTCCAGGAAAGTAGCAAAAGTTCAATAAAAATCGATTTTGTACGTGAAAGAAATTATAATAAAATGTCTCGCTGGAAAAATTTCAAGTTCAAGTGAAAATTTCATTATAATTTCCATTATAATTGTTAGTTAAAAAGTTAATTTATTTGTCGTAGAAAATCGTTTTTTAATTTTGAATTTTTGCCACTTTTCCAGAACCGACGATGTTCTTAAATTGATTTAATGATTCCTTGTTCCTAACTTCTATATTGAAATTGCGCAGATTTTGAACAAGGCAAGAGAGTGGCTTGGACGTTACTTTTACAAATGTTTAATTGATTGTCAAATGTCTATAGAAAATCTACACTGCAAAAACACACAACCTAATAGTTTCCATGGCTTACATTGAATACATTTTTTGGATGGCTTGTATTTTTATTTTTAAATTTATGTAGTTAAAAGAATTTCGTACAAATGTAAGATACTTTTGCAGAACAGACACAAACAGTTCAGTTTTACTAATCAAAAAAATGATTTTTGTAGCACTTTTTGAAATTATTTCCAACTACACGTTTTGCCAAAGTCTCATCGCACAAATTTTTCTGATATTTTGGACTGTTTTTATGTCCTTGTCCTTGTTGTTGTTTATTTATTTATTAAAATAATGCTTTGGTACTGCCAACATAAGTAAGTATTTAAAAATTACACGTAGGTATTTAAAAAAAAGTTCCTTCAATTATTATGCCAAATCAATTATTTTTATTCTATGTGCAAACAAATGTTTTAAATACTTTTGCTATTATTTCACACGTGTAGCGCTTATTTGTAATTTCCTTGTTTACATTTTCATTAACTCACTTAACACCCGCCGCATTTTTACTGCTCAAAACTGCAACTGCACTAAAGATTCAAACTGCGTTCGCTTTATTCCGCGCTTACTCAAAACTAATTGCAAAATATTTTTTTAATTAGTCCGCGAGCCGGTGTCGGCTCGATTTGTGACAAAACAAAGCAATATCAGCGTCAAAGCCTCGGATTTTAATTTAAAGCCCTCGACTCCGAAAAATCCGCTCCGGCGGCGGTCGTTCCAAAACGAAAGAAAAAATTCCATCCACGTCCCGCCGCTAAGAAAATATAATTTATCTTTAAGTTTCTAAATTAAGGACGATATCACTCTTGTATTTAGAAGATGTCCCGATCGCTCTTCCCGCCTTCGCAGGGAAGGACAAGGAAGGTGCCGCGCCGAAGAGAGTCAAACGGGGACGGGGCGATCTTCGGTGGTCGCAGATTTTTAATGAATCGGGTGTATTCAAGGAGAAACAATTTTGAAAAACGACTTTCTTTGTGTTTGTACCATTAACGACTAATTGCGAACGTTTTAATTTGAAAGTGTTGCCCGCGAGATAACTTCTGACAATCTCTTGAATGGCCGCCGTAATTTATTATTACTCACCCCTCAAAATTTTCCCGATGCCTGTCCATCGACATCGACGACTCCGATGGCCGATAATAACAAAGATGGCCGCCCCACTCGAAGCAATCAACTCTTTCCGATGTAAATTCGTCCCTTTTTAACTCCCCCAAACACCCTCTTATTCTTTCACCCTACTTTCGACGGGGTCGCGGCCACGAGTGCAAATGAAACGGAGACTGGAGCCGGCCGAAGAGTGCGACGAAGACGGACGATGTTTTAATGTCCGATTGTACAGTCGGAGCGATTTTAAGTTTTTGGCCGCTATCTTCACTCTTATTATTGATTTCTTGGCGGAAACGACACGAACATAAACGCTGGCGACTTTTGAGGGATGAGTGATGTGAGACCAGCGGAAGGTCGAAAAGGTCTGAGCCGAGGACGGTCATCGGGGGTAGGTCAGTTTTACGCAACCCTTTTGTTTGGACGATGGGGTTGTGAGTGGTCAGACGAGTATGCTAATTTTGGGAAAGGTCAGTGGATGATATGTGTGCAGCTGGCCAAAGGGGTTAAAACATCCCCAATTAACGGCTCGACATGGACGCTTCTTAACAAAACCTTACAAAATCTAGTCCACATAAAATAATATGTCCTTTTTAAAGATTAATATAACAACTAATACAATTATTAAAATGCACTGGTCAACTCAAATTACGAGTATATCCAAAACATCATCGACTTTTTGGACAGCCCTGACGACTCAAAAGATATGTATCATTTTTTTAATCCAAAATTGTTGTGTAAAATAATCAAATATAATAAGATTTCGCTAAACGAAGATAATCTACACGGCCTGATAGAACTACATGATTGCAAAAATTAGAATGATAGTCAAAGATGTATAAGTCATTTATTAAATCAATAATGGTTTTTACAGATTCGAAGGATTTGAAGGACCCGAAAGCTAAGAAAGTTCAAAGGGAATCGGCTTCCCAGACTCACTCGGACTTTAATGAAAAACAGGGGAAATTTTGATTAAAAAGATGATTCCAAATACGAGCACATAAAAATAATATAAACCGTTCAAGCCGCGGATTGCTTGAACGAAGGGGAATGAATCGAAAACTTGAATGAACTTTAACTACGAAGGAACTGAACCAGTTAAGGTGTCTACGTAGTAACGGGGAATTAAAAAAAATCAGAGCAGGCTATGGAATCACTTCGGAATTCGTTTAAGTGTCGAGTATGTTTGATCTTGAAACTAAGAAATTTAAAACTAAGTTTTCTGTTGACATCCGTTTGTAATTTTATGTCTATGTTTGGTAATTGTAGGCTATAGAATCACTTCGGAATTCGTTTTAAGTGTAGAGTGCACGGAATGAAATATGACAAACATGAAATAACAAAAAATATATAGCGTGCGTACACAAATTGAACGAGGCGCATGGAAGCACTGTAGAAAATGTATCACCTTGAAATTTGTGATTTTTGTGATGATAATCGTTTGGAACACGATTCATACGATACATTTAATATGTTTTTGACAAATTCTTTGTTCATGTGGGTTTAGAAAAAGCATTATGTAAAAAAATAGATAAAAAATTAATCTGGACCGTAATACATAGTTAAAAAAGTGAAAATGTGTTTATAAACAGAATTAAATAAAACAATTGTTACACTTTACTTCACAATTTCAGAACAGGAGGACTAAAAATATAGTACATACATACCTACAAGAAAAAAGTTAAATACTACTAAAATGATACTAAAATGTTGTGAATAATGAGTTATGAAAGAACAATATACAAATAAAAGCAACAATAATAAAATATTACTAGTAAAACTAATAATCGATTAATAAAAGGCAACGAAATGTAAAAACTGAACTCCTCGTAATAAGCGAGAAATAAAAAAAATGATTGGTAATAAAATTTGAGAAAAACCAACAAAAATAAAGAACGGCCTGGAATAAATAAAAAAAGATAATTAACAATTAACAATTACTAAAATAAGCACAAAAATACGAATTTAGAAAATGAGCAGAAAAGAAAAATGTAATTACATACATACAGTGAAAACATGAACTCTTAAAATAATAAAAATGAATGTGGATGAAGAAAAACCTATTGAAAACATTATAATAATAACATTTTAACCAACAATAAGTGAACAAACCAAAGGTACGAATAAAGTAAAGTGTAATATGAAAGAATAAAAAAATAAAAAATCAATGCCAACAAGTACGTATTTAGAGAATAAATATGTAGAAATATAGAAACAAGCAAAAATGTTTTTATTGTGTCTTGAATTATTGACAAATTTAGTTTTCAGGTTTGGTTTAGAAATCGTTTGGAAACATTTTTGATTAATGACATTGTCAAAGGTGTACCTACAGTATAAAAACGTAAATAAGTGTAAAAAAATAATACAATAGCTAGATTCTATAAGCTATGCTAAATCCATTTTTTTGCGTCTGTTAATGAAGTAATATAATAAGTAATAAGTAATGTATAGTAAAAATTTAAGAAAATTTTCAATATTAGAAACAAGCACAATTGAGACGCAATTTCAATAAATTTTTAATACTTCTTCTTTTCTCTTGAATTGAATAAGAAAGACAAACATTTATGAGATAAATGATACTAATGTTTCAAATCGTTGACGAATGCCCAAAACCAAATATAATGTAATTTTATTACAGGAAATTATAATTGCATGTATTACTATTATTTATATATATTATTATTATTATTATTTATGTTTTGTAATTCTATATTGCAAGAAAAAGCATTCACTTCATTGAAAGGTAAAAAAGAGTTTTTCGTCGCTCCTGGAAAATAGGTGCTGATTTCAGTTAATTGATTTTGCGCATTCATCAACGAAATGTTCTATATTTTTTAAAGAAATAGAGGCAATAAAGGTATTTGATTGATTTAAAACATGTGAGGAATATAATGGATTTTCTCTAAAGATCTAAAAGATCCAAAAATTCGAAATCGATCAGGGATCTAAATCATTTACAGGAAGGTTGTAAATGATGTGATAAAATTGAAACACCAAAAGAGTAACTCGCGTAATTCATAAAATATAAATTAAAAATAATAATTGCGGACTAAACAAAAAGCCAAACAAAATATAAAATAAAAATTGTAAAAAAAGTTTGATTCGTATTATTTTATATGTATTTCGGTTAATTTGAACAATATTGTATAAAACTCGTTCTAGATTTTTTATAATACGTGTAATTCTAAGAATTAAAGTAATTGATAGCTTTAGAAAATTACTAAATTATTTCAAAGATGACATTTGGAAGCGATGTAGAGGATCCAAATATGCAAGAAAATCTAAAAGATAGAAATTAGTTGAAGGTTTAAAAAATCTAATCAAACTGAAGAATCTAGGAAATATGGACAAATGATCCTAAAGGGCTAAATAGAACGTGTTCAATTCTTATAATTGCAAACGTACATAATTAACTCCATCTTTTCAAATGGGAACCATATTTGTTTACACTTTCTGATTCCATTTTTTAATTTTCTAGCAAATATATATTTTCTATACCTATCTTGAACTAATTTATTGTTATTACAACTTATAATTTTTTCAATAATACTTCCGCAGTTTCTGGGACAAAAAGGATAAGTATTATTTTTGGAACAATTGGATATCTGTTATTTTACAACGTACATTTCATGCATGATTTTTTAACACTGGCATGAAAAAACAGCCAAAAAGTACTTATAACATTGAAAGTTTGAGAACTGTATTTTCACTTCGATTTAAATCAATTTTACTAAATAATACTTCTATCTAATTTACAATTTTTTTTTTTTCAAAAACTACGGATATGCTATTTTGATAGAAAATAGCCAAATGTAGCAAGCTGTCCTAGCCTGTATTAAAATATGAAGGAAGCAATAACTAGAAAAAATAAAATTGCAACCCAATCTCAAATTTGATAATATTTTAAGAATTAAAATTAGGTAATGTAACTTTGACGTTCGATATAGTGTAGTAGTCACATGTCGACCTTGAATAGTAAATATTTAAAATCGACAACCGTTTCGAATGCGCTACATAATACAATTGTAACGTTTTCTTCGACAGATTCCATCACCAGGTGGCGATTTAAATGTCAAATAATATGTCAATGTGAGAAGCTTACACTGTGAAATTAAAAAAAATTAATAAAAGCTAGTTTTCATGGCCTAACCTCTTTTTTTATTTAACCCCCTCTTCAAAAATCTGCAAATGCATAAAAAAGTAAATGATTAGACAAGGCATCAAAATGTCTGCAATACATAGTTGACATATTAAAATTAAACCAAATGAGTGCATAAGAGTGAATGTGTGAATGGTATAAATAATCATGGCGACAATCGACGCGAAATAGAGAAATTTGTAAGTAGAGCGTTTGTATTTTGCCATACTAGATATGATAATGACAAGGAAATAAAAAAGTTTTAATGCAAATTATGCAAATCAATCAATTGTTGGCTGACATCAAGTCCTAAATCCAAACAATGACTTATGAATGATTGAAATAACACGCATTGTAAGAAACTCTTAAAGCCCTATTAAGATTCGTACTAAATATGCAACAGATACCGAAATTGACTGGAAGATTAGAAATCACAGGAAATTAGTGCTGTTTTCTATTGTTGACACGGAAGTTAAAATCAACACGTATCCACAAATTAAAATTTTTAATCGCGGAAATGTACAGACCCGCACTCGGATTGTTAAGGAAAAATGACACCGGGAAACGCGCCTCATAAGAAAAACGTCACCTTCAAAAAGCGTGAGCACAATCTGACGATACAATCATCCGCGTCATTATTACCACGATTCCCGACAATGGACCAACCACCCTGCATTACGTTTACCTGATCGCACCCCTTTACCGATGACCCCTAAAAATAAAAATGCTTCTCTTAACCGGTTTGACCAATTCTAAGGGGTCGAAATTGTAAAGAAGATTTTTTTAAAAACGATGACCCCTCATTTGCATACCGGTCTGACCAGTGTGAGAAAATCCCTTCCGGGGATGAAGAACAATGGTCTGTTTGGTCATCGGATGCCCAACGGTTCCCAACAGATGTTTCAAACTCATAGACACTGATTCGTGTTATCTTTACACCGGAATTTTGCAGAAGCAGCAAAGTTATTGATTGGAAAAGCGTTTGCAGGAAACTGGACAAGAAGAGGCTGGGTTCGAGCCTCGAGTGCTAGTTTAGCTTCGCGACGTTTGTAAAGGGTGGCTCCACTGTACGGTGGACTGAAATGCAAAAATTCAAAAACAAGGAATTTAATATAAGTAAGACAAGCGAATAGAAATACTTAGATTATAATTGGCCCGTGCGAATAATTCGCATAGAATGCGCTTAGTGAGTGAGATATGTGAGTCAAACAGATTGTTTATAGATGGCGCTATGAGCAAAATCCGGTTTTTAATTCTACAGTTAGATGGCGCTATACCAAAATACGGTTTTTGCTAATTTAATAAAAAAACATTAACATTTTGAATTGTTTGTGTATTTTTCACAGATAGCGATGAACGTGAGCTTGAAAATGCTGGCTCAATCATTGATTTCAATGAATTATTAAGGGAGATATGGCCTACCAACTAAAGAGATGGTGATTTATCATTCAAGGAAAAACATTTACATTTTGAATTGTTTGATTTTTTTTCACAGAGCTTCAAAATGATTGCTCCATCATTGGTTTTGATATAGAGATTTTTATTAAATTGTATGAAACAGTATGAAAATGAAATATTTGAAATAATATTGTAATTATAATATAATAATAATAAACAAAAATCATATTTGAAAAGAGTAGTATAAGGGCCCCCATGCACCCAGCTACTTTTTAAGGAAAACACCCCGATTTTTAAAGGTAAACTGAAAAGCAGAAAAAATCATGAAAACACCCCCGTTTTTAAAGCCAGCGTAAACCCATTTTTGAAACTCGATGGCTTGTGGTAATTTAGATCTCATAATTAATGAATACAAACCCGGTTCGTTAATAAATACTGTTTTGACATCAATTTTCTTGACGCCCTGTTTTAGGGTGTCTGGAAAATCTATCTTTTTAATTAATTTAGTAAAATCATAATCTTATCTATAATACTACATTTAATCCCAAAAATAGATAAATCAAATTTATCCGATTTTGTTGTTTACAAAAATTCATCATACTCATAGTAATTATTATCTTTAACAAAAAAAAATGTTTCCTTTAATATATCTAAACGCTTTGTTAATATTAGAAGGAATACTTGAAAACAATTCAGCTATTATACCATGTTTCTTTGGTCTAAACAGGCATTCATCAAAGTCTATAAACATTGTGTTTATCTGGCAAAAAAGTTAAATAATCCGTAAGTAATTTTGGTATATAATCATAGGTCATATCTTTTAAATTAACAATCCAGGCATATTTATTATAAAAAATATATAATTTATGATCGATTTCGATTTTACCACCAAAAGATTTGTATCTCCCCGCTTTACCTGTTAAGAATAAAACCAAATCTGGTAATGAAAAACTACAATGGAAATGTTATGTCAATTGTGCGCGACATTAAATAATAAAAAGATAAATGTTCTCATACGGAATCTCAAAGAATTATCAGAGGAACCTGGTGTACCAACGAAGTAAAAAAAGCAATTGAAAAGGGTTATAAAATAATAACTATTGATGAGGTTTGGCATTTTTACGAAAAATCATCAAATTTATTTAAAGGATATGTGAAAGCGTTTATAAAAATTAAATTAGAAACAAGCTCTTGGCAGGATGATTTTGAATCAGAAGAAGAATATAGAAAAGCTGTAAAAGAAAATCTAGGTATTGAATTGGGTAAAATAGAAAATAATCCTGGAAATTGGGCTGTTGCGAAAATATGCTTAAATTCCTTATGGGGTAAATTTGGGCAAAGACAAAATGTGGGTGCAACAGAATATGTTACAGATGTTAAAAGGTTTTATGAAATTTTATTAGACGAGAAACTTGATAATATACGTATAAACGACATAAATATAATTTCTTTGCGGTACATAATCCAGAAGTAACAATATATAGAAAAAATCCAATGCTTTTGTACTTTTTTTTGTAAATAAATATTTAAATATCAATCAAATTGGTTTAATATAACGAACCGGGTTTGTATTCGGGTGTTTTCACGATTTTTTCTGCTTTTCAGTTTACCCTTGAAAATCATTTTCCTTAAAAAATGTTAATTTTAAAATATACCTTAAAATCGGGGGTGTTTTCACGATTTTTTCTGCTTTTCAGTTTACCCTTGAAAATCGGGGTGTTTTCCTTAAAAAGTAGCTGTGTGCATACTACTGAAAAGCCTGCCGAAACCGCAGAATGAGCAACAAATAACGCGAATGAAGACAAAATAGCATTTTGACAACCCAAAAAAACTGAAGGGTCTACAATTATTACAAATCCGCAGTGCAGATGACTGCGAACATTTTCAAAAAACGAACAATTCAACAAGAACAAGCAATTTTCGGAATTGGTCCAAATCGTCTTGTACAAATTGAGCTGTATTTGAGATAAACATAAAGATATGTTGTGTCTTCTGCTCCATTTAAGAATATGACTTTCTTTTAGTTCAAACGCTATACTTCCTTCCGGCCAAAACTAACCACAACTCATTCCGCCTTGTAACACTTTATTGTTTAAATGATGCAACATTAATAACAAAACATGTACATTTCCTCACCGGCAATGTCAAGTTCACTGAAAACAATAAACAGATTTAAATAATAAAATGCAAATAATGCAGTATCAGACGTCCAAATCCGAAAATTTAGCGTCATCGAACTTTAATGATGCCCCACGTTTGTTGAACCATCCCCACCTAGCTCGTGGCTGTGGCCTGGGTATAACTCCTGGTCAATCGTAGCCGTGTCTTGAAAGCCGCCGAATATGAGTCTACTGGAAGAGGCTCTCCAAGCGTGGAGCGAATCGCGTGAGTTTCAGTGGAAGCCAGTGCCGGGTTCACAAATCGTGGACTTCTACAGCGGGAAGAACATACTGGTGACGGGCGCCACTGGTTTTTTTGGAAAACTCTTGGTGGAGAAGCTGCTGAGGGCATGTCCCGACCTCAACAGCATCCTCATCATCGTGCGCCCCAAAAAAGGCGTGGACGAGATGAGCCGCGTGGAGAAACTCTACAACGACGAGGTACTCTTCCATGGTTCCCCCACTCCAAGTCACGGTACCATGTTTCAGATCTTCGGCCCTTTAACCAAATTGTTTCCGAAATTCATCTACAAAATCAGGGTAATTAAAGGAGACACCTCGCTTCCTGGATTGGGAATTACCGCGGAGGATTTAGAAACCATCAAAGAGCAGGTGAGTGGTACCCATTGCTAGTAAACTCAGCTGAAGTACCATCAGGTGGATGTTATTCACCACATGGCGGCTACTGTTAATTTCGAAGAGACACTCCCAGTCGCTACTGCTATTAACGTGAGAGCCACGCGAGACTTGTTACAAATTGCTAAAGAGTGCAAAAAGTTGAAGTCGTTCGTATACGTGAGTACCGCATACACCCATTGCAACCGCAAAGACATCGATGAAGTGTTCTACGACGTTCCCATCACCGGAGATGAGCTAATAAAGCTGGCGGAGACGTCCCCCAAGGAACTCGAAGCAAATTACAAGAAGTACCACCACGAGTACCACTAAGTCGGGGTTAAATTTTGTCTTTTAGGATAATGGGAAGCTGGCCGAACAGTTACACCTTCACCAAAGCCGTCGCCGAAGACGTTGTGAAAATCTACGGAAGAGACTTACCAATTTCCGTGGTACGACCAGCGATAGTCGTGGCAACTTACAAAGAGCCTCTAAGAAGCTGGATCGATAACCTGTACGGCGCCACTGGGATTGTAATAGGTGCAGGAACTGGTCTTCTCAAGACCATGGAGTGCAACAAGAACACGAGTGCCGAGATAGTACCGGGAGATTACGTCATCAACCAAATACTCGCAGCTTCTTACAAAAACACAAAACTGACCGGGAACGATATTCCCATTTACAATTACGTCTCAAGCGTCGAGAACCGCGTCAGTTGGAAGCAATTCAGAGCGGATTGTTTTAAATGGGCGAAGGCACTTCCTACGGTTCGATGCGTGTGGTACTTCGTCCTCATCATGACACCAAGCTATTATCTCAACAAACTGTACACTGTGTTTTTGCATTACATCCCAGGTTTGCTTGTTGATCTCATCTTGTTTGTAACAGGACAGAAACCGATGTAAGTACCGAGTAAGTACCCCCATAGAACGATGCTGATGCCCAATTTTAGAATGATGAAAGTGTACAAAAAAATCGACAAATTCGCTAGTGTTGTGGCATATTTCGCCACGCAGGAGTGGAACTTTACGAATAAAAACGTCCAGAATCTGTGGATCGAGATTTCGGAGGCAGACAAGAAGGCATTTCCGTTTAGTATGAAAGAGCTTGATTGGGTCGACTATCAAAAAACGCACTCGTTAGGTTTGAGGACGTACGTTGTTAAAGACGACATCTCCACACTACCCAAGGCCATGGTCAGATGGCAAAGGTAAAAAATTCTAGTAAAGTGTTCAAACTTGCAAGTGTTTCCAATTTTTTGCAGGTTCTACGTAGCTAACCAGGTTATAAAAGGACTGTTCTATTTGTTGGTGTTTTACCTCGTCTATTTGCTGCTCTTCAAGTTGTTGTTTAAACTTATTTAAATATTTTTTTGTAATTTTAATAAAACACTGGAAGCATGAAAATTGCTTCTGTATTTAAAGTTTTTTATTGATGGTTTCTAGTAATCTTGTTTAGAACTGACTTCCTTATTCAATCCTGGTCTCCTATACAGTCTATTAATTCCTTGGCTTCAACATTATATTGTAACGGTTGACTCGAAAGTCATCGTTCAAACAGTGTAACCGGTAGCGCCATCTTGAAAAACCTGAATAAGATCTAGGGTTAAGGTACTGACACAATAAAATACGCATTACAAATGGAACTGGCACTAATAAGAACACAAAAAAAACTATCGTGTTTATTGTTTCTGTGCAAAGAATTTGATAATTACAAAGAATTACTTTATACATTAGCGTGGAAAATACATTAGCCCTAGGTCTTATTCAGGCTTCCTGGAGATGGCGCTACAACAGTTTTAACGTTCATGTTCGTGTAAAGCGCTATAATATCGTTATTTAGTCTTAAATTATTCTTGGGGTTTACTCATTTTATCTATCTGTTTATTTTGGTTCTGTAACACCTCACTTATTTCTACTTCACCCTACAAATGTATTATTGGAAAAAATTGATTTTAATTCGACTCTTTCAAATCATTTCGATTGGAACTGTCTTAGGTATTTTTAACTCTCTTAAAATCAGTAATATTTAATAAATACTTGTATAGTACTAAATTCCAAAATATCTCTATATGTATATTATTTCTCAAAGATGTTTAAGGTGATCAGTACGCTATATCTCCGTTAATACTTTATCAAAACCAATGATTGAGTTATCATTTTGATGATTACCTTCAGCTCTATCTGCGAAAAATAAACCAGCAAGTCGAAATGTTATTGTTTCGCTTGAAATTATTAAATACCAAATTTTGGTTATAGCGCCATCTATTGACTTTTTCCCACTACCCAAGCGCATGCGCATTCAAAGCGGTCACATGGTAAAACTCTCGAATACTAATTCCTTTAGTTTTAGATTTAGTTTGGCTTTAACTATTTTCTTGAAGCTCATCAAACATTTGCTAAAAAAACCTATTAATGGCTATTAAGACAAGTATACTGCAACTTAGGCCACATGCTCTTTCAAAGAGCTCAAAAATCGATATTTTGACCAACAATTGTTCAACTAATTTAATCATTTTGGATTTTGTCATTATTTTTTAAAAGATGGTAGATGGTTGAAACTGTTTTGAGGTACCCACTAATACCCTTAAAGTAAATAAATTATCGGAAATTCTTAAATTTGTTTTAAATGCTTGGGATTTTCATATTGTCACATGCTGCTTTGATCTCAAAAATATGACTACTGGTAAAATAGTTTTTATTGATACACATTTCACAAGTGGTGAAGACCTCATAGTGGTCAAAACAGCTCAAAAAAACTTATTTTAATTCAACTCTATTAAATGATTTATATTGTAACTGTCTTGGGTATTTTTTAACTTTCTTAAAACCAGTAATATTTATTAAATACTTGTATAGCATCAAATTCCAAAATATCTCTATATGTATATTATTTATCAAAGATGTTTACGGTGATCAGTACGCTATATCTCCGTTAATTCTTTATCAAAACCAATGATTGAGTTATCATTTTGATGATTACCTTCAGCTCTATCTGCGAAAAATAAACAAACAAGTCGAAATGTTATTGTTTCGCTTGAAATTATTAAATACCAAATTTTGGTCATAGCGCCATCTATTGACTTTTTCCCACTACCCAAGCGCATGCGCATTCAAAGCGGTCACATGGTAAAACTCTCGAATTATTGGCATACTAGTTCCTTTAGTTTTAGATTGAGTTTGGCTTTTACTATTTTCTTGAAGCTCATCAAACATTTCCTAAAAAAACGAAAACCTATGGCTATTGAGACAAAGTATACTGCAACTTAGGCCACATGCTCTTTCAATGAGCTCAAAAATCCATATTTTGACGAACAATTCTTCAACTAATTTTGATTAGGATTATTTTAAAAGCACTTAAATCATTTTGAATTTTGTCATATTTTTTTAAAAGATGGTAGATGGTTGAAACTGTTTTGAGATACCCGCTAATACCCTTAAAGTAAATAAATTACTGAAAATACTTAAATTTGTTTTAAATGCTTGGGATTTTCATATTGACACATGCTGCTTTGATCTCAAAAATATGACTATTGGTAAAATAGTTTTTAATGATATACATTTCACAAGTGGTGAAGACCTCATGGTGATCCAAACAGCTCAAGGTTGGGGACTTTGGCAAACACATTGTTAATAATTTTGCCGAATATCTCAGCAGAAAATTGCTCAAAATTGGAATGCGTGTTCGCCCAAAACACTTCCCAGTTGTCATTAATCACTTGGTTAATACCCTTCACTTCACCTAAGAGTGCTAAGAGAAATATTATAAACACCTACCGTTAAAATGTTATGCAATGTAAACACATAAAATAGTACAAGGACGTGCTAGATGAATTCTTCTGGCCGTCAAATTATTTATATTTTGTAGTCTTGGTCACAATAATTTAAAAACCATAACTGCTTCAAAATTAGTTTTTATTGGTTTACAAATTCAACAAACTCAAGGCTCTCCGAAGAGTTCAACAATTGGTACTTTAGAAAAGAAGTGGTTGATGATTGACGCGAAAACTTTCGCAGTGAACTCCTCATAGTCAGTACCGGTATTTTCCCAAAACACGTCCCAGTTGTCATTGATCACTTTATTAATACCATTGCTCAGAGCCTCATCTTGGCTAAATAACCCTTGCAGCTTGAAGATCATCCTCTCTGGATGGAATTTCAACTGAGAGTCTACAATTTTCAAATATTTCTGTCCATGTTTGTCGAACTGTTCCACTTTCATCCTGAGCAACATTTTTGGGTTTACTGCAAAAAAGTAGTTTTTACAAGAATATGATGTACGCTGCTAGTACTGACGTAGCCTAACGTTTCCGGGACCTTTCCCAACGAAGGGTAGAAACAGGAATTTTCCGTTGTAGTCATACTCAAAGTCGATTGGTATTTCTTGGTTCGTGCACTCAATCTCCAGCAGGTTCTTATCAAAATCCAAACTTTGCACTTGTTAGCTGTTGTTCGTGTTTGGTTATGTACTTACTCGATTCTAGGGCAATGGACCTTGGTGATTCCATGCATTTTGATATTTTTGTAGTCTTGCTGAAACGCGACAGGACCATCCCCGGCAGAAATAGACAAGGCAGGTATTTCCAAAGGCTCCAAATTCGGTAATCCTACTTCCTTGATTGGAGCTGTTAGCTGCGATAAAACGTCGTGAACTGAACTCGCGAAACATTCCTTGAAATCCGGCTGCTTCCGAAGACACCGTTTGAAAGTGGGTGCTGAAAAAAGCCGATGCAAAAATTTTGACACCGACAGATTTTTGACTTACGCAGCTTGGAGCTGGACGCTTCCACAACGAAGAGAACTAGAAGCAAGGCGTACATTTTACTAACTACCATTCTCCAGGTTTTTTCTTTTATATGCTGGAGATGGTGTGGAATGAAGGCAACAGGATGTCCATGTGACTAAATTTGCATGAATGTTGCCAAAATTGTAAATTATGACGTGTTTAAGAGGTGATTATAAATACAATTAAGTTATTTTAGTCGTTTTTGATGTAATCCTCTTAATTAAATCAGCATTTTAATGTTCCTGTCTTAATATAATTGGTTTCTAAAATGTTTCTCACAAATGTTATTTCATGGTTTTTTGATTTTCTGCAAAGAAGGTTTTAATTCGGTACAAGATTGTGATGGATTTTACAGCATTACATTGCAATAAACTATTTAACATTTTCTCAAATTCTCTTAGATTTTTTACGCTCTTTTAAGTTCCTTTGGAATTTAGATACATTTAGAATCCTCTAGAATCCTTTAGATTTTCATAGATTAACTTACTTACTTGGATTATTTTATTTTCTGTAAGATTCGCGTAAATTATTTTAGATTTTTTAAAATTTTTTAGATTGTTTTTTATTCTATTGTATTAAATTTCATTAGATTCCTTTAGATTCCTTTAGATTCCTTTAGATTCCTTTAGGTTCCTTTAGATTCCTTTAAATTGCTTTAGATTTTTTAAATTCCTTTAGATTTCATTATACAATTTCTTCACATTTTTTAAATTCTTTTAGAGTCCCTTATATTCCTGTAGATTTTAGATTCATTTAATTATTTTAGAATCTTTTAAAAAATTTGAGAATATTTTAGAATCCTTTAGATTTTCTTATTTTATTTTGCATTCTCTTTGATTCTTTTAGATTGTCTTCGATTTTGTCGGATTCTCTTCGATTATTTTAGATTCTATTACATTTTCTAATTTTCTTCTAAGAATTTAGATTCTCTTATATTTTTTAGACCGTTGAAAATTCTATTAGACTTCCCTAGAATTATCTTAGAGACCTTTAGAAATTTTTAGGCTTCTTTACGTTCTTTTAGGTTTCTAATTTAATTTTTTTTAAATTCTCTTGTTTGGATTTTTTTGGATTCATTGGATTTTCTTAGATTATTTTTTAGTCTCTTGCATTCTCTCATATTCTCATATATTCTTTTATCATCGTTTATATTCTTTTATATTCTCTTGTACTCTTTCTATTGGACTCTCAGATTCTGTCTTGGATTTTTTTCAATTTCTTATATTCTCTTGAATTCTTTTAGATTCTCTTAAATTATTTTAAATGGTTTTAGATTTTTTAGACTGTTTAGCATTCTATTAGATTTTTTTAGGTTCATTCAAATTTATTTGGTTACTTTAGGTTTCTTTAGATTAATTTAGTATCTTTTTAATTTCTTTAGAATCTTTAGTATTTAGAATCATTTAGATTCATTTAGATTATATAGTATTCTCTTGGATTGTCTTAGATTTTTATGGATTCTCTTATATTCACCAAACTTTTCTAAGATTCTTTAATATTTCCTTAGATTTTTAAGATTCTTTTAGATTCTTAAGCCCCGTTAAATTCTACTAGATAATCCTAGATTATCTTAATTTTTTTTATTTTCTTCAAGTTTTATTATATTCCTTTAGGTTGCTTTAGATTCCTTTACGTTCCTTTACATTCTTTTAAATTCCTTTAGTTTTACTCATATAGCTCATAAACTCCTCCAAAAAATTTTTAAGGATCCTTTAAATTTCTTTACATTTTCTTATTATTTTTTATTCTTTTAGATTATTTTAGATTGTCTTCCATTTTCTCGGATTCTCTTCGATTATTTTATATTCTAGTAAATTCTCTAACATTCTTCTTCTATGAATTTAGATTCTCTTATATTTTTTAGACCGTCGTAAAGTCTATTAGATTTTCCTAGATTATCTTAGAGACTTTTAGAAATTTTTAGGCTTTAGGCTTCTTTACGTTCCTTTAGGTTTCTTATTTAAATATGTTAGATTCTCTTGTTTGGATTGTTTTGGATTCATTGAATTTTTTAAATTATGTTTTATTCTCTTGTATTCTCTTAGATTCTTTTAGGTTCTCTGAGATGTTTTTAATTCTATTGGATTCTCATAGATTTAGCTGGATTGTCTAGTCTAGCATTGTCTTGGATTTTCTACAATTTCTTATATTCTCTTGGATTTCTTTAGATTCTCTTAAATTATTTTATATGGCTTTGGATTTTTTAGACTGTTTAAAATTCTATTAGATTTTTTTATGTTCCTTAAAATTTATTTGGGTTACCTTGGGTTTCTTTAGATTAATTTAGTATCCTCGAAAATCCTTAGATTCTTTAGTATTAAAAATCCTTCAGATTATATAGGATTCTCTTGGATTGTCCTAGATTTTCATAGATTCTCTTAGATTCTCCAAGATTTTCATAGATTTTTTAGTTTTTTAAGCCCTTTTAAAATTCTATTAGATTTTCCTAGATTATCTTATTTTTTAGTGTCTTCAAGTTTCATTATATTCCTTTAGGTTGCTTTAGATTTCTCCTTCAGGTGCCTTCAGATTCCTTATTTAGAATTCTTAAGACTTGTCTAAATTGTCTTAGAATGTTTTGCAATCTCTTAGATTTTATTTGATTCCCTTAGATTGTCATGGATTCTTTTCGATTTTCTTGGAAGTTACTCTATTCACTTGGATAATCTTGGATCATTTCCTATTTTCTTCTACTTTCTTAGATTTCCTTAGATTCCGATAAATTCTCTTAGATTTAGATTTTTTAGACTGTTTTAAATTCTATTAGGTTCCCCAATATTTGGTATTTTCCTTTGGGTTTTCTTAAATCTCTTTAAATTTTCTTAGTTTATTTTAGATTCTTTTACGACGTTTCATCTACTACTACGGTAGATCTTCAGTGTGGACCTGGGCAGAAAATTACTCTAGTTGTTTCAAACGCATCTGCGTTTGCTCTTAGGTTTTCTAATAGTTCTTCAATTCGTTTAAATTATGTTAGATGCTATTAGATTTTGCTGTATAATTTTAGAAGTCTTCCTTATTTTCTCTTTATTTTTTTTTTATTTTTGAAAACTCTTCTTTAGATACACTTAGAAGCCCTTTGATTCAGTTAGATTTTGTTAAACACTTTTATATTTAATATTGTTGTCTTAATCGCATGTCTTAGAAAGTTTTAATGGAAATATAATGACCTTCAATACAACAATATCAATTTACAAATTAACATCTCTTAGACTTAGTAATTGTCCGGCAAACATTAAAATATAATTTTGCACTTTGTCACAACGTAAACAAAGACTGCATAATTGCAAACACTTATTTTGCATTTATTAGAAAAATACACTCTATATACACTACAAGTCATCTGTAAAATTTATTCACTCCCAAACAACTCTTGAACCGGTACTTTTTCCAGTACTTTCCCAAAAATGGCAACGAAAATCTGAACAAAGGCATGTTCGTAACTCGGTTTGACATCGGCGAAGACGTCCTTCCAGTTGTCGTTTAGAACTTTGAGAACGTTGTCACCTAACATTTTGTCCCCATCGTACAAATTGTCCAGTTTGAAATGAATCCGTTCCGGAGTCATCGTCAGGTTTCTGTCAACGATTTTGAAATGCTTCAGTCCTTTCTTCGACACTTCCTTAAAGTAGACGACTAAATTCAGGTTCAGCTTATCTGAAAAAAAGAAGTAAGAACCATACATTTTTAAACCCAATAGAAATTACTGTACCGAGAGAAATGACGCCTGGGCCGTGCCCAAAAATGGGCAAAAGCAGAATTTTCCCATTTGCTTGATAGTCGAAATCCAGAACCACCAAAGGAGAGGTACAATCCAAAACCATGAACTTCTTCGCAAAATCAACACTAGAACCATGTCGTTTTTAACTGCACCCAAGATACTCCATGACTTACGTGACATTTGAGCACTTGAATCGGCTCAATCCGCTCAGTTTGATGTTCTTGTAGATTTGCTTGAAAGATACCGTTCCAGAACCAGCGTCGATTGCCAAAGCTGGAATTTCCAAAGGTTCCAAATTTGGTAATCCCACGGATTTGAAAGGGGAAGTGAGTTGACCCAAAGCATCGGACACGGCTTCAGTCAAGCACTTGCTGAAATCCGCACTTTTTCTGTTGCATTTCTTGAAATTGTTTGCTGGAATTCGAAGAGGGTTAAAAGGCGAAAACGTTAAGACCAGACTTACGAATAACTGCAGAAGAGCAAGCAGATGCAAGCAAAAGACAGATAAAAACTTTTGAAGTGTGGTGCATTGTTGATGGGTTCAATGATTACAATAACAAGTGCGCGTCTGTTTGGATTCCTTTATAGATTTGTGAAACTTGTTTTCCTGTCAGGTGGTGGAAAGCTGATTGGGTCGTTTAAGAGCAATTAGTGAGGATTTGGGAGAAATTGAACGAAATGGTCATGTTTCTAAGAAGTGTACAAGAATGGTCAAAATTTTCACAAAATTTGTAATTTTCTTCATAAAGAGTAATTAGATGTAAATAGACGATGTTAGTACTCTGGAAGTGGAAATTTTGGTTTTGAATTATCTTTTGCGCTTTCCAAAGTCTGATCATTTAAATATAGGAAAGTGGATTATGAATAGGTTAACAGAATATTTGAAAATAAAACTCAAAAACCCAGAATTTTGTTTAATTTTTTGTGTTTTTATCACATCAAATTATGTATGGTTTAGGTGCCAATAGTGGCAAGACTGTTTCCCAAATTTTTTCATATTTTTCAAATATGTGTCTTCTTACAACAAAAAATTACAAAGCGCGCAAGAAAACAATTTACAGCATTTTTAATATCACAATTGACAACTATATAGTATGGAATAATATTACTTTTAAATCAGTTTTTGCGCTTCAAAAAATCTTATAATTTAAATATAGGAAAGTGAATTATGAAAAAGTAAACAGTGTTTTGAAAATAAAATACAAAAACCCATTTTTTTTTGGTATTTTATTAACATAATAAAATTGTTTAGAATGTATCAAATATATGTATGTTTGGTTTGAGTGCCAAAAGTGCCAAAATTATGTTTCCAAAATTTTTCCATATTTTCCTGTGCCCAAAAACCTATTTTTTGTTGTATTTTATTAACATAATAATATTGGTTACATCAAATTATGTTTGGCTTGAGTGCCAAAAATTATGTTTCCAAAATTGTTGATTCTTTTCCAAAACTGAGCCTTCTCATAAGAATAAATTAGAAAGCGCACAAGAAAAACAATTTCCAGCCTTTTGACTATCATAATTAACAACTGCATAGTCTGGAAGTGGAAATTTTGGTTTTGGATTAGTTTTTGCGCTTCAAAAAAATCTAATCATTTAATATAGGAAAATTAATTTTGAAAAGGTGTTTTGAAAATAAAACAACTTTAGTTTAATATTGTTGTGTATTTTATTAGCATAATAATATTTTAGGTTACATTAAATTATGATTGGTTTGAGTGCCAAAAGTGCCAAAATTATGTTTCTAAAATGTTTCCATATTTTCCAAAAATCTGCCTTCTCACTTCAAAAAATGACAAAGCGCACTAAAAACCAATTTACAGCATTTTGACTATCATCATTGTCAACAGTATAGTCTGGAAGTGGAAATTTTGGTTTTGAATAAGATTTTGTGCTTCACAAAGTCTGAATATAGGAAAATGAATTATGAAAAAGTTAGGTCCCAATGTTTGGAAAATAAAACTCAAAAACGGAAAAATTTTATTAATTTTTTTAATATTTTATTATCATAATCATTTTGTTTAGGTTACATCAAATTGTGTTCGGTTTGAGTGCCAAAAATATTTTTCCAAAACTATTCTATATTTTTCAAAAATGTGCCTTCTCACGCCAAAAAGTGACAAAGCGCGCTGGAAAAACAATTTACAGCATTTTTAACTATTCTAATTAACAACTGTTGTTTGTTTTGATAACACGCGGCAATGCTTGACGTAATACTAACAAACCCAGATACTGCATTAGTAAAAAAACAGCAATTTTGTTGTCGTAATTTAATTACCTTTATAAATTTTAAAACAAAACAGCAGACTGAGTAATAAATATGAGCTATACGACGTGTCCAAGGTGCATCAATGAGGGTAAAATCCGCGTTCTTAGGTGGCTGTGTTCTTGGTTTTCGATCACAACTTGTTTTAACACAGTTCCCAAATTCATTACTAAGAATTTCATTAAAAATCGATGCAAAATTTTGATATTTAAAGAGTATCAAAAATTCCTTTCCAGCTCGTGTTTCTTACTTTGTTAACATTGGCTCCCAAAATCTTGCACCTGAAGAAATTGTCGTTAAGTTGAAAGCACAACTTCGTTCTATGTCTAATTTTTGTTTTAATTTTACACTACTCCTTTCAGTTCTTTTCATTTTCTTCCAATCCAAATTTAAGCACAAATGTTGAGTTGTCTACAAATCAAAAATTGGAACCTAAAATCTCGTTAATCACATCACCCAAAATCTCAGATCCGCATCCTTCTTCTTTGAAAGTGGCAAGCAGGAGATGTCCATTAGTATAATAGACAAAATTTGAAAAATGTTTGCTTGAGACCCGCTTGACAAAGCCAGGAATTTTAACATACGTTAACGTACGTTTAGTAGAAATTCACGAATTCAGTTGTGGTACCGGTTCATTGATAATATTTACTTCCAATGGGTTTAAGCTTAGAAAACCTAAATTTTTTAGAGATTCGTCAGTTGCTCCAGCGCTGTCACAAATTTTGAAAGCTAAAACTTATTGATATCTTCAAAAAGTACCAATTGTAGTAGTTACGAAGCTTGGTGCCATGATTTGTGGATAAAACAGAAACACCCGAACTAGAATCTTGGTCATTTCAAACTGATTGTTGAACGAATAGTACTCAAATGTACGACTTGGTACTCTAAACCACGACTTGATACTAGTTTTACCAGTTACATAATTATTTAAATATATTTTTTTAAATATTGTAAAAAGGTGTTAAGTGAAATTGTTTGTAAATGTGTGGCAGTGCGAAGTACTGCAAAATTGGAAATATGGTGGAAAATTGTAGGTACCACAAGGTAAACTGGTGTGGTTGACGGAAAAACGTTTAAGGTCAAACGATTCAGTCCAGTAATTGGGTTAATTATAAAAACGCTCATAAAAACACAAATATTAACAAACAACAGTGTTGTATTTAAAAAAAAGCAACAAGGGATTTTGCAAAACCTAAACATTGTAACAAGTGCATTATAATAATTTTCTTGTTGTAGTGTTTTTTTACTTTCTATTAAATCGCTTTAACTCCTTTCAAGTTGTTCTAATTTTTCGTAAAGGGTTTCAAAAATAATAACAACTACTAAAATGTTCATGGTATATTTATTATAAAATTGTATTGGAAAAATAACAGGACGCAACATTTAGGCATCAAACAACTCTTCTACTGAGACTTTTTCCAAAAAATTGTCAAAAATTTTGGAAAATATCATACCAAAGGCATCTTCATAACTGGCTTTAACATCGTCGTAAACTGCCTTCCAGTTATCATTCAAAACATTGTTGATGTTATCGCCGAGTGCCTTATCACCATTAAACAAGTTATCCAACTGAAAATGTATTTTCTGGGGCTCAATCTTCAAATCGTACTTCTTCACTCTATAGCGTTGAACCCCGTTTTTGTTGTGCTCTTCCAAGAAGAACATAATGATGAAATTGGGTTGATCTGCAAAGACTTATTAATAACTCGCAAGTCGTACCAGAAAAAGTTACACAAAATGAGGGTGCATGGACCCTTTCCGCTGATTGGAAGCAGCAAAATCTTGCCATTAATCTCGTAGTTTGACTCCAACCGCACTTCTGGATTGCTGAAATCAAGTTTGAGTATCTTCTTTTCTTGGTCCATCCTACAACAACTCCAATAAAACAATTCAAATGCAACAAATCAAAGAGACTCCGCTTTCATGGAGAGGTTCTTCGTCAATCCGATTACTCGAAAATTTCTGTAGTTTTGATCGAACTGGACCGCGCCAGATCCAGCTCCGATTTTGAGCGTGGGGACTTTTAGAGGATCCAAACTAGGGAGCCCCACGTCTTTTCTCTGGACATTTAGCTGCTGGACTGCATCTCCAACAGCTTTCGACAAGCACTCGTTGAAGTTCTTGCTGCTTTTGCTGCACTTCTTGAAAGTGGAAGCTGTAACACTTATTTGTGAGTTGTAGTGCTTTGATGGAGGCAAAAAACTTGCGCAGATTGGTGCCTTTGCACACGGCCCCACAAACTAGAAGAAGTACCACCAGATTCAACATCGTACTCAAGAACTGGCACGCGAGGATTAGATTTGCTTATATAAGCTGAGGATAATCACCACTTGCGTAATGACGACTAAACATGTAAAACACTTGTGGTTTATTCAACAATAAATACAATAAACTACAATAAATACAATATAACTAGGCGCCGATAAAGATCTCCGACTTTGGTACCCGTTCCAAGATGTGGTTGAAGAAGTACTCGAAAACGATAGTGAAAGCTTCTTCGTAGTCGTCCTTGACGAAATTATAAACGTCCCTCCAGTTGTCGTTCATGATTCGGTTAACATGACCACCAAGAACCTCATCACCCCCATACAAATTGTCAAAACGCAGCTTCAAGCGTTCTGGATCCAGTACAATTGAGCTGTTACTCACTCTCAAGTAATTTCGTTTCTTCTTCACATATTCTACCAATTGGAAGGAATGCAAAACTTCCGTATTTTCTAACAAACACACACAACGTATAAAATGTTTAAGTAAATTGAGATGGTACCCATGACTAGCCGTCCTGGACCTTGCCCGAAAATGGGCACGGACGCGAAAGTACCATTGAAGGCATAATCAAAGTCGAGGACAACTTTAGGATTCGTGCAGTTCATCACCATGGACAAAGTTTCAAAATTTACCCTGAAACGATCAAATTGTGTTCGTGCGTTATTGCACCCATTACTCACTCGTGTGTAATTGCAATCATTACTACCGACTACTGCGTGTGGATAATTGTTGTCATTACTCATATTTACCCACTTACTCGACTCTGCTGCAGGTGATGTTAGTAAATCCAGAGACGCGTAAATTGGTGTAGTTTTGTTGGAAACTCATGGGTGGCGCTGCTGGGGCGATGGTAAGCGCTGGTATTATCAAAGGGTTGAAGCTGGGTAAGCCCAGTTCTTTGATGGGGTGCTCCAGTTGTCGGATGGCATCGGGAATGGCATTGGTGATACATTTGTCAAAATCCGAAGAACGTACGTTACAGCGCTTGAAAGTCGCAGCTGGAATGTGTAATTAGTCTGTTTGTGGTCAAAAATTAAACTGCTTACGAAGTTTGCGGCAGGAGCAAGCCCCAAACACCGCCACTGTTATTACCACCAAAGTCTTCATGGCGAATCCGTTTCAGCATCATTGGAGTGTCTTTTATACGAGATGAGCCTCTAGACCTGATTACCTATATTCGCAAAAATACGTACAGTTAGATTGTGGTCCACTTTCAGCGCTTCCGCGAGTATCGCCAACTTAATAAATTATTGTCAGCGAGAAAGTCAACAACTACTGACAAGATGAAGCGATTCGTTTGCTTCGGTAAAAGTGGGCTTTACTAGTCCAAATTTTCAAACACTTTCTCTTATTTTATTTATCATGCAAATCGCTTATCTGTTGTGTATTCGTTTCACACAACAACAAGTTTTAATTTTTTTGTAATGTTCTACATTATTTAATTTTTACAAATGAGAGCAGATTAAGGTCGGTGTGATATCTTGCAGAACAGTTACTAATATTTTATACGTTGGAGCAATCACAGACGCAAATCTATTAACATCTTTTCGACAATCTAAAAATAAAAGACAAATTTACTCTAATTGATACGTTAAATGTGTTTTGAATTTCGCGCCTTATAAAAGCAAAAACAGTTGAGCGACATCTACTGTCGTTTACATAAGTCAGTAAGATCGATATTACAGATTTGACCATTTTTAAAAGCAAAAACTGTCTGGTTTGTGGCGACAACGTGACAAGAATAATAAAGCGAACAAAAAACTAAGACAAATTAAATCACGTTGTAAAGAATGTGCTAATAAAACCATGTCAGCTGAAACTGCGTTCGAGTTCGTGGCGGCATCTCTGATCGCTGCCAGTCATTGCAGATTTCGACTTTAAACATTTAAATTTGACAGATTTCTGTAATTGTTTTCTGCATTACCACAGGCATTACCTTCCAAAAAGTAAAGATAGAAAAGAATGTTTTATTAATAAAACAAATCCAGGAAATCTAATTATATAATTACGGCACGAAACTGTGGCAAGAAGCTCTAAATCTCCAAAATTGCAATCTAAAGCAAAAGTGGAGGGTTTGCAAGAAACAATTTTCGGCATCGTTAGATATTAGTTCCTGGTTTTTGTGTATGAATTTAAGGAACTAAGCCAGAATTGCTCTAGTTAGAATGTAGAAATGTAATTGTTAACATTTTGGGTATAATTTTGTTTAATTTAAATTATGTAATATAATAAATTGATATTTATAAAATTGTTTATTCTATGTCACATAAATAAAAAATATTTTATGATTTATTCTACAAAACTAACTTTTTACATTAGTTTTCTAGAATAATTCATAAAATAATCAAAATATAATAGCATTTTTACTATCTACAAAAAGAGGAGATATTATTTAAATTTGCCGCAAAATTCGATCAATGCGCCATCTGAAAACTGTTATACTAAAGGTTAGAGGTCATTCAGCCAAAATATTTGCCCATTATTATATTAAACCCCAAGTTGTTATATGTATAATTATTATACCCATCTTAGAAATGTAATTGTTTAAATTTTTTGTATAATTTTGTTTAATTTAAATGATGTCATATAATAAATTGATTTTTATAAAATTGTTTATTCTATGTCACGTAAATAAAGAATATTTTATGATTTATTCTACAAAACTAACTTTTTACATTAGTTTTCTAGAATAATTCATAAAATTGTCAAAATATAATAGCATTTTTACTACCTATAAAAAGAGGAGAGATTATTTAAATTTGACGCAAAATTCGATCATCCATCTGAAAACTGCTATACTAAAGGTTAGAGGTCATTCTGCCAAAATATTTGCATTGAGTCGGCCATCTATAGTAATCTGTGCTTAAACTTTTGGTACACGATTTTCGTAATTGATATATTTTGTGTTAAACATCTCTGTGACGAAAATCAATTAAATCTGTTTAAATTGGACTTGAAAACGCATGGAATTTTATACCCACTTTCCCAGTCTGTGTGAAAGTAGTTCAATCACTTTATATTTTTAATGCAATAAGTACAACATAATTTTCTTGCACTTGTGGCAGACGTGTGATAATAACAACAACAACATTTCACTAGTTTTTATTAAATATTAAATACAACAAGCTATCACTACTGGCGAAACCACAAAAAAAATTATTCCAAGTAAATATCTTTAAGCGGTACTTTAGTAAACACTCGATTTGCCAAATCTTTGAAAATCAATCCGAAACTCTTCTCGTATCCATCTCTGACGTCGGTGAAGACCACGTCCCAGTTTTCGTTGATCACTCGGTTTATTTCATTCCCAAGACGATCGTCCCCGTTGAAGAGATTAGCGAAGTGAAACTTGACAATTTCGGGTCTTAACGTTACCGTGTAGTTAACGAATCGCATGTAAGTCTTGCCCTTACGGTCGAAGAGTTCGCCCGTCAGTGTATGGTTGATTTTAGTGTTCACTGAAAAGTACAAAATGAGTGCAACATAAGTCCAGTGAAACTCAGAAATGCAAGAACTGAAAATAATTCTTATTGACTACTATTTTCGACTTTGTCCAAAATTGTGATGATTGCGATATGGACCTCGTCTCCGCTAGAATTGATTTAGTGTGAACACATGGTGACATTTGCACATTACACAAGAGTCAGACAATACCAAATCGCACTTAGTTTGCACAAGAGTACTTGACACACGTGCCATTTCTCAACTCAAACGATAATTACCTAAAGTTACGTTACACTCCCCATTTCCAAAGATCGGCAAAAGAAGAACTCGACCCTTCATGTCGTAATCGGCCTCAAGACGCAACATCGGTGTTATAGACTGGGCGTAAATCATATTTTTTTCCAACAAAGGCCTATAAAGTTTGCGTTAAACATTTGCGAAACTGTTACTATTCGTGTGGATATTCACTTGAAGCTGAGCACTTTGGAACCGGTCAAACCGTGGAGTTTAACATTTTTGAAGTTTTGCTGAACGTTTACTGGACCCGCACCTTCGCCTATTATCAGTTCCGAGATTAGAAGGGGCTCGAAGGGGTTCAGGTTGAGTTCGGGGGCGCCTGAAAAAATCCCAAATTTTTTGCAATTTTTCAACGTTTAAATTCGCATTAACTGTACACAACGTTCCATTATTGAATTAAATTAATTGAACACGAATTTAGTTTGAACAAACAAGGACCATAAACATAAAGCTAAATCTACCGGAAAATGTAATCAAATTTACGGTTAATCGTAAATTGTTGTTGTAAAATCGTAAACGATTTAATTGTCAATAAATTATTATTAGAAAATTATTGGCAATTAACACATGTTGTAGGTTGTAATAAATGTTAATTGATTTTTAACCGAACAGCAAAATTATTTTTTATATCATTTTTTGTTTAATTAATGTCACGGATTGTAAACAATTATTGTTAACGGTAAAAACGTACAGCAGGTCACACAAATTGTTTTTTTTTAGAATTTGACAATTTGTATCAACAAATTTATCGTTGTATACATGACAAACATCAGCATTAAACAACAAGAGCAGGAAACAAAAATGTCACGGCAACAAATTTGTGGCTTCACAATTATTTTTAAAAACTCGAGTAAACAACAATTTATAACAAGAATAGGTATACTAATAAATAAATAACTAAATAAATAAATAAATACATAAAAAATGTTTATAGAATATTACTTGTTTCATCTACATACAGTGGCAGCTGGTGCTAATTTATAAATTTTACTTTTTAATGTGTTTTGGTTTTCAAATACATAATTCAAATAATTTGAAAACCAAAACAAATTAAAAATTAAAATCTATAAATAAGATTATTTATTTCTCTAGCATCAGTCGCTGCCGCTCCTGTATTATATTATTGTATTATATTTTAACGGTAGATGTAAAACCAAAATGTGTTTGGCGACAAATTTGTTGCTTGGACACAAAACAAAAAAATAAAATTCAACAATTCTTCGATTTGTCAAAAATTGAAGAGGCGACTTGTCGCCCAACTTTAAAGTTTCTTACCAATTTTAAGTTGGTGGATGGCATCTTCAACGGCGACGACTAAACAGTCGTGGAAGCCCGGATCGCTCTTGTGACACTGTTTGAAAGTGGCAGCTGCAGGAATTTGAGAAATTCGTATCTTTTGAAAATATTCCCTTTCGCATTTCCCTTCTACTTACGCAATTTGGCCGCAAAACTCGTTGCAAGCGAGAGGATAAGGAATGTGACACAAAAACGAACCATATTGGATGAAGTGAACGCACCGGAGTCGACGGGAAAATCCGGCGATTTCGTTCCGCTCCGTTCTTTTATAGCGAAATATTGGAGTCCGCGCGTGTCACACACGAAAATGAAAACAATAGCGCAATAACGCCAAACTGTGCGTTTTGTCTCTTATTGTTGTCGTTAGATTACAAGGCTAACGTGTGCCAGTGGCCCAAGTTGCCCAAATCTCACTTGGGTCGTCACTGTCTGACGCAAATACCTTCTTAAAAATTGCTCCAAGGATCGCTTGCGTCGTTTGAGCGAAAATTTGTGCGGCGTCGTTGATGGGACCAATTTAAATCTTACACAACGGAGATTATGTGAATTTTTCAAGTGCAACGAAATTAAGGAAATGTCTGTAAACACGACGAGAAAATCTGCAGGGAAAAATTCCGTCGTTTTGACGAATTTCCCAAGCCGTCGTTACGTCACCGTTTCAACATTTGTCGGGTTAGTTGAAGGCGAAAAAAATATGAGAACTTCAAGGGTCACAAGTCGCGGCGTCAAGGATTTCCCAATGCAAATGATACCAATAATATTGTTCACTTTTTTATTCAAGATCGTACAGCTAATAAATACAAAGGTGTAAAGTTTACTGCAATTAAAAAATTAAAAATTTCACGAAGATGCGCTAAATTATTTTGCTGCTTGCCTAGAATTTTCTTTTTTTTAATTGCTTATACATTTTTTTATTACTTAATAAGTGTCATTTGGTAATGGTGCAGTTTGTCAACAAGCTTATGTTTAAATTGTTTGTTGTCTAACAAACAAATTCGTTTTTTTTTGACCGCTTCATGTTCAGGAAAAGTGGAAGACCACACTTAGAATTAACTTACATGGACGCAGAAACGAATAAACGACGCCGTGTTTTTATTTCCAGATTATTTTGTATTCAGGAGCAGTGCAAGGCTGATAAAGCGTCCTTAACACTTCTTTTTTCTTCGATTTATGGGTTGCGGATAATAATGTGAACAATGAAGAAATTAAATTCTGACGATTTTCAGATCCCAAATACGTCAATTCTGTTAATCAAAGCGCATAGAAAAGTGTGCAAATTAATTGATGTAATAAATTATAATTTATTTTTTAACAGAACAGCGAAATTACTTTTTTTATAATTTTTTTAGTCAATAAATGTCGAGAATGTGTACAATTAATTTTTAATTGGCGAGTCATACAACAAACGACACAAACTGGAAGTTTTTGTAAAAGTAGAAGCGTGCATCTTACGCTACCAATTAGTGTTCTACAGCAACAATTCACCACCTAATTTTTTTACTTTCTACATAAATACGAGGGGAGGCCACTAGCCATTAAGGGAACGAGTCAAGAAACAAACAAAAATGTATTTTTTTGCATATTATCCTTGAAGGCTTACATACTTATTCAACGTTTTTACATTAAAGCTTTTCCTTCGAAAAAACAATCGTTTGGTAACTCTTCAAAATAGGCTTCTACAGCTTCTTCCCCATTTCGTTCGTTCGACAAAAACGAGTTCTACAAAACAGCATTTATTGATTTTTTCTTGGTCAACTCGTGGCTTATGCAACATGCACTGTCATGCAGAAGAAGAGTTTCCTAGGATGGATTGAAAGGCTCGTCAATGCCTTTTTGATTGTTTATTTGTACACATTCCCATTTATTGTAGTCCCTTTTCTTATGTATTCAATAAACAGTGTACCCTCCGAAATCTGAACTCAAAAAACTGACTGCTTGCTTTTTTAGATAGCGAAAAGTCATATGCTTTCAAGGGTAGCAGATGATTAAAAATATTACTGTAGGAAAGCCTTTGATGGGGTAAAATTACATTCCAAATTTAATTCTTCTATGTATCTCCAAATTTAAAAAATAAAATAAAAGTTGAATATTAACCTATTTGTTTTCAGGGGCGTAACTCCCATAGAAGAAGTTTTTGGTAATAATTTATATATTGTAATTAATTAAAATATATTTCTTGGTAAAGAATCGCTCCTTAAGTTTTTTGCAAGATTAACTATACAACCTGCATACTCAATTTTTGTTGCTGGGAAGGGCTTATGTTTTGAGGCCAAACTTTCTTTGCCCTTAAAGATAAAGCAAATCAGAAAATCATTTTGAATCTAAACAAACTCCAAAACCTAAGGCAGTTATTATATTATATATCTTGAGTATATCATGAATTTTAGGCCTCTTTGGACGCAAATAACAGAAAAGATGCATAGACAACACTGAAACTGGAACAGAAGCATCTAACGAAGAGTCTAACCATGATTAATGTTCTGTTTATTGTAAAAATTTTATTTAATAAAGAATGAGAACTAGGTACATCTATCCATTTTTTATTTATTATTTTCCCGAATAAAAAAAAACACCTTTAAAACGAAATGCGAATTGTCCTTTCTAATTTAAATTACTGCCTAATTATTATTCATGTTTAGATAATCAATCCAATAACAATATTCATATTGTAAAAAAATTTGAACATGTGTCAGCTAAAATTAGGGAATTAAGAGGCTTCGAGTTGAGATAATCTACTAATATTACTATGTCACTATTTGTATTTACATTTTTTTTAAACCGTCATCACCACTTAGAAAGTTATTTCGTTCACGAAGAGTTGTAACGTGCAATTTCGTCGTGTTTTGGATATTTCGATGCCAAAATTCAAAACAGCAATATTTCAAAAATCCTAGGCGTATAACGTTGTTAAAACTTTCAATTTAATTTAATTTCTGTTAAATCGGGTCGAAAAAAATTTTGATATTCTCGAATGGAAGATAAAAATGTATAGTTTTACTTAGCTTATAAAATGTGTACGTGCAAATTTTTTTTGAAGAGCTTTCCATTTTGTTTATTTTTGCTATAAAATGCTTTCATTATTGGACATATGTATTTTTAATATTTTTGTACATTTGTACATGTTGTGATTTTTCTGTTTGGATTGTCTTGGCTCTATCCTAATTTATTTATTATATATTTTGTCATTGTATTGAACTTATTTCTTTTGGGGTTAAGTCGACTAGCTTCGGCTTAGTGGCGGTTCGTCAAGGGAAAAGAGGAGACAGTGCCTCTTCGGCATCAAGTGACGAATTAATAGTTTCAGACTTTGTATATTTATCATTTTTTCCACCTTTCAAGTTGTTAAAATTTTACAAAATAATTTGAATTGGTTGGAGGTGTATTTTTTAGCTTAAGATCTTAATAATAATTATTTCAACCGAATTTGAATGGAAACGCCCGACCCGTACTTTTTACACATTTTTTGCTTGAAAAAATGCACATCGCTGGCGAATAACAACATTGACATGGCTCCGCCGTTAGAACTTTTTTCGGACTGCTCGTACGTGATTGGGTACTTTTTCGGATGGGGTATAGCCTTCGTTGCCTGAAAAACCCTAGACGAGATACAAACACTCCCACCGTCTTAAAACCAATCAGAAGCCGAATTTTGAATTCAGCGATCATCTTTGATTATTTGCGTCTTTTTACAGTTCTAAAATTTTACAATTTTAAGATTGAAAAATAAGGAACCAGTTTTAGTGTGGCGATATGAGTTTAATGAATTACATTATCGTATTTTCTATTAAACTTAAATTTACTCGGCTGTGTTGTGAAGGATAAATTGTCCAGACTTGAGTCGTGTGTTTTATTTTTGAATAGTGCTGAAGTAGAGAATCGTTGAACAGAGAATATTTAAAAGAATTTATGAATGATGAATGATTTATGTAATAATACCCTTTCCGTAACTTCCATAACAATTCAAAATAAACTACTACATTCTATAGCTTACATTTAACTAAAAATACAAATTTGCAAAGTAATTTTCTACATGTAAAATTCATGAGACCATAGATATAACTGTCATTAACCACTTTATGTAATTTTAAGACATATTCATGGTGTTTTATGCGCTTACGCGCTTTGGAGGAATTATTCGAATTATTAACGCAAACTGAATGTTTGGAAATTTCGAATTAAAAATTAAGTAATAGCACGAACTTATTACTGCAATTATGGTAGGACATTTAAGTGTTTGGCAGCTTAACATTAAAATAATCGCTCCCCAAACTCTATATATTATTGCTACGCTCATTCGTTAAACTTTAAACAGTGCATGAATTCAATCGAAAAACAGAGATTTTTTGAACCGTATAGTATTTTTCATAACATTTGCCTATTTTTTTTTAACTAGTTGGCCCCCGTGCGAATAATTCGCATCGCAATTATGTATGCTTTACCATTTTACCGTGTTTTACCGCTTGGAGATCGGGGAAAAATTCAATAGATGACGCTATGACCAAAATACGATTTTAAATAATTTTTAAAAGAAACGTTCAAATTTTGAATTGTTTGTTTATTTGTCGCAGGTAGCGGTAAAAGTAATCTTCAAAATGATGGGTCAATCATTAGTTTTGATGCAATATTAAGGAAAGTACCGACAAAAAAACACCTAATAATATATAGAGATAATTGGAAGAAAGACCATCGGACAAAAATAATATATAGGTGTCCTGTTTTTCAACGCTCACTATTGGGATCTCGGAGACTTTGTATCGGAGAGATACAAAATCGGTTAAATTACAGAAAAGTTGCGCTATTTTAAATAATGTCAAGATATACAGAATATCATGGATCGTTTTGAAATATCCCAAAAAAACTAAATGCTGAATTCAAAAATTCTAAATCACTTCTTTATTACGACAGCAATCAATTTGAAAATCGGTATCTTTATATGGTTGACGGTCCTTGATCGACTTGCGGCAATTATTTTTTCCTGTGTCTACTAGTTTTTCAAATATGATAGATGAATTTATTTTTTCTTATGGACAACATATTATTTATTTACTCAAAAAAACTCTTTTTTTTTCTCTTTACGGAGAAATAAAGCACTTGTAGCATTTTTGTTGAAACAACCTAAAAAAAACTTTCTGGGGAAAAATCAAGCTATCGTCGGTATTTTTCAGTTTTTCCGTGATATTTCAAAACGACTTATTTTTTCCTGTGTCCGCTAGTTTTTCAGATATGATAGGTGAATTTATTTTTTATTATGGACAACATATTATTTATTTACTCAAAAAAACTCTTTTTTTTCTCTTTACGGAGAAATAAAGCACTCATTTTTTGATGAAGCAACCTAAAAAAAAATTTCTGGGGAAAAATCGAGCTATCGTCGGTATTTTTCAGTTTTCCCGTGATATTTCAAAACGACTTATTTTTTCCTGTGTCCGCTAGTTTTTCAGATATGATAGGTGAATTTATTTTTTATTATGGACAACATATTATTTATTTACTCAAAAAAACTCTTTTTTTCTCTTTACGGAGAAATAAAGCACTTGTAGCATTTTTGATAAAACAACCTAAAAAAAACTTTCTGGGGAAAAATCGAGCTATCGTCGGTGTTTTTCAGTTTTCCCGTCATATTTCAAAACGACTTATTTTTTCCGCTAGTTTTTCAGATATGATAGGTGAATTTATTTTTTCTTATGGACAACATATTATTTATTTACTCAAAAAAACTCTTTTTTTTCTCTTTACGGAGAAATAAAGCACTCATTTTTTGATGAAACAACCTAAAAAAAACTTTCTGGGGGAAAAATGAGCTATCGTCGGTATTTTTCAGTTCTCCAGGGATATTTCAAAACGACCAAAGATATAATGGATATCTTGACATATTATTTGAAACAGCCGTAAAATAGCGCAAATTTTCTGAAATCTATAAAAATTCAGAAATTTAGCCAACTTTGTATCTCTCACCGTTTCCGAGATCCCAATAGTGAGCGTTGAAAAATGGGACATTCCGTATATACAGGGTGAGTCATTGGAGCGGGATCGGTCCATAACTCGTGAACCATGTAAGATACAAAAAAATTTTAAATACAATTTTTACACCGTTTGTCAGGGTGCACAACCTAAAAATATTTTAACGTATACAGGATGTTCCAAAACTCACGAATGCTACAGTACTGTTTTTTCAAATAGAACCACCTATATTTTGTTTTAGTGTTAGAACCCTTTTTGTAATAGGTTTACGGTGATCTAAGGTATTATACATTTTGGACTACCGTTATTAACTTTTATTTTATTTCTATTTTCTGTTATTTGCAGATGCACTTCAAAATTTACTGAGCGGCCGTTTTAGCAGCTAGAAGGCTTATTATTAATGAAACCCAATGATGAGTAAAATAATAAAAAATATATAAAAATATAAATAATCAGGAACATTGGAGAGGTGAAAGGAGTAATAAAAAATGTTGTTTTTTTTTCATTTTCTTACATTTTATTATATTTTATTTTTAAAAAAGACACAAAACGCACACATTACGAAGTATCCATCTCCGCGGCATCCTCTGCAAACCCCAAAATTACAACACCGCTCATCTAATCGTCTGAATCTTTACCTTCGTTAAACATAAACTCATTCTGATACTCTTTGAGAAACTGGACGGATCTCGCCTCGTCAAAGAACAACTGATACGCCCTTTTTATATCATCCACGTCCACTTCCGGCGCCTTCCTCTTCCTCGCGATCAATCCCGACGTCATTATCAACTGCATTCCGTATCTCAACGACGTTTCTTTCGAGATCCTCGTCAGGATCGTGAGCGCATTATCCGACATCTGACAGTCCTCCTCCTCGCATCTTATACTCAAAATCTCGCGCAACTCCTTCTCGTCGTAGGGCGTCGTCGGTACGATTATCAGCCTGTCCAGCAAATCTAGGGGAATTCCGTGCGGCGACTTGTAATTGGTACCCCTGATCCGCGTGATTCCCCTATTCGTCGCCATTATCACCACCGGCGCCATCTCGTTCTCGAGCGCGCGATTCAAAAACGAAAAGCACTCAATATCGAGCATGTGAACCTCGTCGATGAACAAAACCCCCGGAATCATTTCCGCTTTACCTTCCTCGCGCCATTCGGCGACTTTCCCGTTAATTTGCTCGCGCACTTCCGACTTTATCTCGCCCGTGTCGCCTGAAAATAAAGCTAGGAAGCCGTGCGTGCGGCTGTTGATGACGTCGATTTCGTGGAGGGTCACAGTGTGGACGACTTCCTTGCGCTTTTGGAGCTCTCCTTCGGGGCACTGGACAAACCGCGTCTGCTGGCCCGTCGCGTCATAATCGCGCGCACGCGCAAACGACCGCCCCAACCTGGAGATCTTCCCCGTGGCTTTATCAATCGTTATCACATCCCCCGACTGGACTTTCTCCTTCAGGATGCTGTCGATCATTTTGCCGCCCAGATCGTACACGGTTTCCATTTCGGTGGTCTTGAGGATTAGTTTCCCCACCTTGGTTCCAACCCCGGTGGCCGGGCGCTCGATCTGCACCTCCACCACCTCCCCCTCGATGATCTCGCTCTCCTCTCTACACAACAACAAGTCCACGTCTCGAAACCCCCAAATCGTCACTTACTTGATCCGCACTCCGATGCTCTTGCGGATGGCTTGAGTCAGCGCCTCCGTTTTGCTCATCTCCAACGAGTATATCTCGGACCCCGCCATGCTAGTGAAGGGAGTGTCGTGGCCCAGAGCGGCGGCTAGCGCGGTCGCTATTGCGGTTTTCCCGGTGCCGGGTTGGCCGGCGAGGAGGACAGCCCTACCGGCTATGCGTCCTTCACGCACCATCTTCAGGACGATGCCTATTGCCCTACGAGCTGCGACTTGTCCGACCATGCCTTGGGACACGTGTCGCGCCTCCAAGCTTTCGTCCAGCCCGAGCCCCCGGATGTGGGAGTGGGCCCCGATGCGCTCCACGCGCGTGGTCTCGCGAACTTCCGCGATTCTTGCAGCGGCAGCTGACTACCATCGAAATCAATACAACCATTATAATTAGCCCAGGAAACACGCAATTCACACAGAAACGAAAAAAACGTGCGATTTTCACTCTATTGTAATCAAATAAACAATTTAAAAGCATATTTTCGTGTTTTTATCGCTTTTTTTATGAAAAAGAAAAAGTGAGGTTAGGTCGCCAACAACAAAAACTGTACAATTTGTGATTAGAAACGTGCAACTGTTGTGGAAATAAAGCAGACGAGACGTTTTTATGATTTTTGATGCTTCTTTCCTGCTTTTTATAGTAATAAAAGCAAATTAGTGGTTTTTGTTAACCGGTTGGGTTGTGAGGTTAGGTTAAAAAAAAAGTCGCAATTAACGCAAAAAATTAAAAGGAGTTGTATGACTAAGTTTTAGAATTGCAAAAACGCATTTAGAAGCTTTTCGGCGATTTATATAACTTACAGCCATCGTTTTGATGATGAATTCCGGTTAATTGTTTGCAAATCACACAAACTTCAAACAGTAAACAAAATGCAGCCAACCGCTCCTACGTCAAAACGAAATACACCAGTAATATTTAAACAATTTGCTCGACTATTAAACGATTTGGCGGTTTTAATTTTGTGATTTATAACAAAATGGCACAAATGTTGCAGGAATTTGCGATTTGAATCGATCAAACATGAAACGGTTAAATTATTGATCAAACATTTTAATTATAATTTTGGCAACTCTAGGGATGGAAAGTCACTAAATAATTACAGGAGCCAAGTGTACAGGAAAATATTTTTGAATTAAATTTTTTGAAATTGGAAATCGTTTCGGCGTTGGTCCACCAAGTACACAGTTTTTGAAACGATAATACATGATATTAATAAAAATCTGTTTATATAATTTATTGTTTTTTTATTTCATACACAGGGTGATTATGTAGAAAGTTTATTAGAAAATTTTGAATTTCCCGTATTTCTAGATTTGAGATTTGGTGCATCATTATTATCGATCGTTCTGAATCGAAGTAAAACACCTTCAAAAAGACGGCTTTTCCGGTTATATCGGAAATTGACGTAAACTTTGTTATTTTAATCGGAAGCCTCTATTTTTATGCACTCATTCATTTGGGCACTCAATTCTGAATAAGACGGACCCAGATTGTTGGCACCTACTTCTCAATTTAATGGTAAAATTTGAAAAGGCAAGCATCTTTTAAAAAAATGTATATCTCTTGATTCGTTGCAGATAATACAATAGTTTTTTTTGTCGTTTTGCATAATATCAGAGCATAATCTAAAAGTACTTTTTATACAATTTTAATGTCACAAAGGTTTGCTGCGATTTTCGTATATGATTATATAAAAATATCAAAAACTATTTTTTTTTAATAGCAACCCCCAATCTTAAAGCGTCATTCGATGTAGAAATAAAAAATAACTCGACTTTTATCAAAGTATCATAAGCCAGTTCTGTTATAGTTTATACGATATTTCTCATTTTGTACATAAACAATTTTTCTTTAAATTTTGATAACTGTAGGTTGTAAAATAGAAAAATTAAATCGCAAACAATTGAAATCGGTACCTGCCACATTATAGAGATTCAATTAAGCGTTCTGTAAAGGAAATATTAAACATTTTGTTGCAATGGCAAATAATAATTACACAAATGAAGTAATATTTAATAGAACATTTGCATTAATAAACAGCTGTACCTCCACAATAATTGCTTTACAGTGTCAGTTAAGTTACTGTTTTGAGTTACTTTCTTGTTTGCTGTTTCATTGTTATTAATTTAATTAAGTAATTAATTTGTATTTGTATTTGTATTTTTATGTGTCTATGAGTTAAGCTGGAATCAAACAATTTTTATATTAAGTAGAAATATACTTCTGTTTTATTCTTAGTTAATTCCGAGGGTTGAATATTTATTATTATTTAATATTTGTTAAGGATTCTGCTTTAAAATTTTTTTTGTCGTATAAAAAAATAACGTCTGTTAGGCAATAAAACTTATTATCATTATCATAATCATTATCATCATCATCATCATCATCATCATCATCATCATCATCATCATCATCATCATCATCATCATAATCATAATCATAATCATAATCATAATCACAGTCACTGTCACTGTCACTGTCACCGTCACCGTCACCGTCACCGTCACCGTGACCGTCACCGTCACCGTCACCGTCACCGTCACCGTCACCGTCACCGTCACCGTCACCGTCACCGTCACCGTCACCGTCACCGTCACCGTCACCGTCACCGTCACCGTCACCGTCACCGTCACCGTCACCGTCACCGTCACCGTCACCGTCACCGTCACCGTCACCGTCACCGTCACCGTAACCGTCACCGTCACCATCACCATCACCATCACCATCACCATCACCATCACCATCACCATCACCATCACCATCACCATCACCATCACCATCACCACCATCACCATCACCATCATCATCATCATCATCATCACCATCATCATCATCATCATCATCATCATCATCATTATCATTATCATTATCATTATCATTATCATTATCATTATCATTATCATTATCATTATCATTATCATTATCATTATCATTATCATTATCATTATCATTATCATTATCATTATCATTATCATTATCATTATCATTATCATTATCATTATCATTATCATTATCATTATCATTATCATTATCATTATCATTATCATTATCATTATCATTATCATTATCATTATCATTATCATTATCATTATCATTATCATGATCATTATCATTATCATTATCATAATCATAATCACCATCATTATCATCATCATCATCATAATCATATCATTATCATTATCATTATCATTTTTATTATTATTATTATTATTATTATTATCATTATCATTATCATTATCATTATCATTATCATTATCATCATCATCATCATCATCATCATCATCATCATCATCATCATCATCATCATCATCATCATCATCATCATCATCATCATCATCATCATCATCATCATCATCATCATCATCATCATCATCATCATCATCATCATCATCATCATCATCATCATCATCATCATCATCATCATCATCATCATCATCATCATCATCATCATCATCATCATCATCATCATCATCATCATCATCATCATCATCATCATCATCATCATCATCATCATCATCATCATCATCATCATCATCATCATCATCATCATCATCATCATCATCATCATCATCATCATCATCATCATCATCATCATCATCATCATCATCATCATCATCATCATCATCATCATCATCATCATCATCATCATCATCATCATCATCATCATCATCATCATCATCATCATCATCATCATCATCATCATCATCATCATCATCATCATCATCATCATCATCATCATCATCATCATCATCATCATCATCATCATCATCATCATCATCATCATCATCATCATCATCATCATCATCATCATCATCATCATCATCATCATCATCATCATCATCATCATCATCATCATCATCATCATCATCATCATCATCATCATCATCATCATCATCATCATCATCATCATCATCATCATCATCATCATCATCATCATCATCATCATCATCATCATCATCATCATCATCATCATCATCATCATCATCATTATCATTATCATTATCATTATCATTATCATTATCATTATCATTATCATTATCATTATCATTATCATCACCATCATTATCATCATCATCATTATCATTATCATTATCATCAACATCATCATTATCATTATCATTATCATCATTATCATTATCATCATCATCATCATCATCATTCATTTTCTTATTCTCACTATCACTATCACTATCACTATCACTATCACTATCACTATCACTATCACTATCACTATCACTATCACTATCACTATCACTATCACTATCACTATCACTATCACTATCACTATCACTATCACTATCACTATCACTACCACTATCATTATTATTATCAATTTACAAAATAAATCTATTCGCATATCATAAATGCGAATGTTTGGATGTTTGTTGCTCAATCACGCCAGAACGGCTGAACGGATCTGGATGAAATTTGGCACAGAGATCGATTATAGTCTGGAATGGCACATAGGCTACTAATTATCCCGGAAAAATGTTCCCATGGGATAGGTGTTATCATTTTTCATAGAGCACTTTTCAAGCCATCACTAGATGGCGGTGATGGTCGCAAGCTGTCATAAATTATTCTTAGGTTAGTTATAATTTGTGTATTTTGTTATTATTTGAAGGTTTTTTGAAATGCATGGAAAATGCGAATCTAATATTTCGCAGAGAAGTGATAAAGCTCGGGCCATGAAAATAGCTAGAAGTCGAGAGACGACTTCTCAAGTAGGGCTTAGAAGAATTGAGCAAGCGGAGCTGCTTCTAGATCAACTGAAACGCCGGAGCAGTCAGAAATGAGGCGAATATAGCAGGCTGAATATACAGAACGGTATTGGAATAAATCTATACGAAAGTTTGGATGTTTGTTAATCAATCACGCCAGAACGAATCTGGGATGAAATTAGGCACAGAGACAGATTATAGTCTGGAATGGCACATAGGCTACTATTTATATGGGAAAAATGTTCCAGTGGTATAGATGTTTTTATTTTTCATAGAGTAAGAGCTCGACATGATTTTTTTGCGTAGTTTTAGATTTTTTACGTATTTTTTAACGTATTAGGGACAGGATTAAGAAGAAAAAAAAGTTGGGAAAGAAAGAAAGCTTCTAAATGGGAGTTTATAGATAAATAAATTGAGAAAAAATTCGGATATATTGACCTGGAACGAAAACCCAGATCCTTCGTTTACATGTCGAGAACTGTATGTGATGTTGTATACAGAACGATATTGGAATAAATAAATAAATAAGTCAATCAATGAGTTACAAGTTTCCTAATTTATATCATGCAGTTCACAAACATACACACCAAAATTTCCACGCGAACGAAGTCGCGGGCAAAGGCTAGTGTATAATAAAGATTTGATTGATTTGTTTGATTCAAATGTTTTTATTCCACATCATACACATCAAAAGCTAAGTATTTTTTAACAAAATGTTAAATATCGTGTAATAACTATCTAAAATAAGCATAACAAACCTTTATAAAAGTCGGGTTATTTTTTACTTTAACAATCCGTTATTTGATTGTGGGGTTGCAATTTGAATAACTTGAGTTTTTGTCACTTTGTTATAGTAATTTTTGGAAAATCGCAACGACTTCCTGAAACATTAAAAACTATTAGAAGTAATATCAAATTATTGTTTGAAATTGTACGAATCGACAGAAAGAAGAATTACTAATACTTCACATGGTTCAAAATATATGAATTTTTTAAAAGATAATTGATTCATTTTGAAATTTCAATTAAGAATATTAAAAAACTATTAAAAGTAACAACAATATAAACATAAAAATAGTGGTCACCATTTAAAAATAACAAAGTTGATTTAAATTTCTGGTATAATCAGAAATCCTGAAAGTATTTTACTTTGATTTAGAATAATCGATAATGATCATGCACCAAATTTCAATTTTACGGGAAATTAAAATTTTTCTAATGTTGTTCGTTACATTTTAACACTTTGTTATACGTACATATTTCAAAATGATATTTTGCATTTTTTTGTCAATTAATAGCAAATTAAAAAACGAGTTCCATAAGGCATATTTTATTGCCTATTAGTTTATAAAACGACCGGCGTATGAACGAGTTTCTTATACCTACTAATTTTTCACTGAATCTTTTAATGCGATTTTTAATAAAAAATTTGCAATTGCAACAGTTGTCGGTGAAAATAAATTACAGCAAAATATTGTGGCAAGCAACCTACCTGGGATTAATTTAAGTGATCAAGACACTGTAACGATTAATGTTTATAATAATTGAGGAAACTATATTTAAATAAAAATATTTAAAGTTATGTGTTGTTGTTTACATCGACGTTTGACATGACATTTCTGATCATGGCAAACTACCCTTGAACAACTTAATTATCCTAGTTCCATTACGAAACACACAAAGCTATTAACGCACTCAATTGAGTGCTTTAACAGCTTTGTTATAAACGCGAAGTAGAAACAATTAAATAACTGTATTGTTTCGTCCCTAAAAACAAATTTCTGGTTTGAATCTGTTGTTTCCGGCAAACTAATAACGACCAACCGTTCTAAAGCAACAATTCCGTACCATATTTATTACAATTAATTGTTTAAATGGCACAACTGCAACCAAAACATTAACCAATTGTCCTACTCAAGCAAATCTACCAACGTAACTAATGAAAAGTAACCAAACTAACTTTTTATTATGTTTCTGGATTATACAGATTTAGGGAAATATGGCGTGTTAAGAGGTTATACGCACTTGTGAGAGCGAAAAAAAGCTATTTCTTGATAATTTTTTACGCTTAGACATTTTTATTAATTTCTTAGATATTAAACACACATATTGCGGGTACTTTTAACAATATTTTCCCGTTTCATATTTTCAAAAACATTAATTATTGACGCTGCTAGAGCTAGTCTCCCGGAGCTCCTCTAAAAAAAGGCGACTTGCGGTGAGCAGGATATCTCGCGACTGGATCATCTGAAATGAAAAAAACCAAAAATATTTCGTTAACATAAAGTATTATCTAGTATTTAATCGAAGCAATAACCGAAATATTGTTTTGTAAAAAATGGCGGCTCCTCAAAAAAAATGCGATTTTTTAGGAAATTTTTGGACTTAAGTGGTTTTAAAAAATGGGAAATATTTGCCGGTGAGCAAAAATCAATTTTTTGAAAATCACATGTGCGTATAACCCCTTAAGTTTGTGGCAGTTCTATAAACGCTTCCTTTTTTATCTTATATATTATTTCCTTAGATAATTTCTCAAATGTGTTTTTGTCGGTACATAATTTACGCCATATCTCCCGTAATACTTTATCAAGACCAATGATTGAGCCATCATTTTGAAGATTACCTTCACCGCTTTCCGCGAAAAATAAACAAACAATTCAAAATGTAAATGTTTTTTCTTGAATGATAAATCACCATGTATTATTTCTCAAAAGCGATTTTTAGTCGGTCATATCTCCCTTAATACTTCATTAAAATCAATCATTGAGCCAGCATTTTGAAGCTCACCTTCGCCGCTATCTGCGAAAAATAAACAAACAATGAAAAATGTAAACGTTGTTTATTAAATTAGTAAAAACCGAATTTTGGTCAAGCGCCATCTATTGATTTTTTGCACTCTTCAAGCGCATGCGTGGACATTGCAAGCGGTAAAATAGTGAAACAAACATGATAACGATGCGTATTATTCGCACAGGGGCCAACTAGTTTTGTTTCTATTTTATTTCTGATTAATAACTTCCAATTTATTTTGATTGTATTTATGACATGTTAGTTATTTGTTTTTGCAAATATTTAAAATTTCAATCACTAGTTCATAGTTTTTATATTTTATTGGAGAACGGATTAGTTTTGTATTCTCTTGTGTGTTGGGTTTAAATCACTAATTCCATCGATTAGTACAAAAACTGTGAAGCCCTAAAATAATGAAAATCTCCAACACCAAACAACACATCGCCCATTTGAAAGGCTTCCTCCTCGCGCAATGCACGACTTTCACCCACCCTCACCACCGGAAAAACTCCGTCCGACTAGTTTGTGGAAAAAATGGGGCGGTAATGGACGACAAGAATGCCGAAAGTCTGGACTCCCCATACCCATCGACCTCGTACACCCTCAACACCTTCCTCGACGATCTGGACAAAGACCATCACTCATCAACCGACGGGGTACAAGGCAAGTCCAAATCGAATTAAGCGCCAAATTAGATTTGTGCTTATTAAGTTTAAGAGCAGATTGTCGCGCAAATTACCAACACGAAGAAGAAGCAGGGAGTTCAAAGAGGAAGCAGAGGCGCTACAGGACTACATTTTCCAACTACCAGCTTGAGGAACTGGAGCACGCCTTCCACAAAACTCACTATCCGGACGTTTTTTTCCGAGAGGAACTCGCTCTAAGGATCGATCTCACCGAAGCGAGGGTCCAAGTATGGTTCCAAAACCGAAGAGCCAAGTGGAGGAAACAGGAGAAAAGTGTTGGGGCTAAAACTCTGCACGAACCGAACTTAATAGTTCCAGGTACAAAAACTTGTAGACTTTTCCTTTTAAAACGGTTCCCTTTTTTTGTAGCATGCTCAACTCCGCTGGAAAGTCCTTTGATGAACTTTGCCCCAGAGCAAAGTCCCACAAACTTGTTCCTAGGCCTTGAATGGCCGTCTGTTGTTCCTCACTCGTCTTTCCAAGGAATCGATGCTCACATCAACGAAACCATTTTAATCACCGATCGCAACAGTGGACTGCAAGCCAGTTTAATAAGCGACGGAATTTTGCTCGGAGAAGAAGGTAATAACTTGGATTTGATCCAAGACCCGCAAGACGAAATCGGAATCGATCCGGACCTCCTGACTCTGAAACCTGCTAGAAACCTACGAAGTGATGACTGTTGAATCCTGTAAACTGTTACATCAAATACATTTTTACCAGTTATAGCAAATATATTATAAATAATAAAACAATGAAAACAAACGTGTAAACATTTATTGCTTATGGCTTGTTTCGGGGTAAATATCACAACTTCAGTTATTGTTCTTTGCGTATTGTATTCTTCTTCAGTTGTACTTCGTTGTAATTAAATCGGTTTGGTTCTATGCATAGGTTCTTGGCACAGTGGAATATACTTTTCAGACGGTCTATAATTCCATTGGGCGCATAATTTGTCGCTCTCTGCCTTTGTATAACCATTTCTGAAACCAATTAATTTTTTTTTAGTACCACGGGTAAATAAAAAAATTGGTAAATGATGTTAAAATTATAAGAGGGTACGATGTAGACATCGACCATTATTTTCTAGATGTAAATTCAAATTTAAAACGCAAAGAGAAAATACAAGCACTACCAAATGCACTAATAAAAAAATATCCTAAGAACAAAAGTACAAAAAGAAAAAAAATGTTAACGATGTAGAAAAAGAGATAGTGATAATTCTAGAGATATAGAGTATAAATGGAACAGATTGAAAAATACATTAAAAAGGATAGCAGCAGAAGTCTGTGGGACAGTAAATGCAGAAAATAACAAAAAAATGACAAGATGTCGTAAATAAAAAGTGAAATAAAAAAAATATATAATGGAAAAAATATAAACATACATCATAAAAATTAGCAAAACTACAATAAATACAATGAACAAAGACTGGTGGTTAAAACTAAAAAAAAAACATATTATTTATTAAATTATATTATTAAATAAACACCCTAATAGCATTTACTGAAATTACAATCTTATCTCTACTCAAATCAATGAGTATTAATTTTCAAAGTTACTAACTACAACTACAAAACTATTGATTCGATCACTCAATTGTGAATAAAAAAACAGATTGTTCTAATCATCTTTGATAGTTTTTGAATAATCTTAATTATATGGTAAAATTTGAAAATGAATCAATTTTCTTTTAAAAAAATGATATATTTTGAACCATGTGAAATATTGTCATAATTCTTCATTCTGTCGATTCGTACAATTTCAAACAATAATTTGAGATTACTTCTATTAGTTTTGAACTTTTTTTAAATTTATGTCTTTTGAACCATTTGCAATAATCGGTCTAATGGACGACATTATAAAAAAACTTTAGTTTAACTAAAGATAGAGGAATGTGTCTTCACTGATGACATTGTACTTGTAGCAAGAAATCCACGAACGTTAAAGAAAAAAAACCTGTTCATGAATAAGAACAAAACTAAAGTGTGTGGTAGTGTCAAGTAAGGATAACCAAAGAAAATATATTCATATAAAAATAAACGAAGAAACGCTAGAGCAAATCGACCCGTACAAATACATATTTGGGACCAATCATGAACTCTTGAACAGTAAAAGAAGACAAGATGAAGAAATTGGAAATAGAATTAAAAAGCGACAAATACATATAATACATGAAATAAAATCCTAAATAAAAAAAAATTACAAAGTTCTCAAAAATCAACACAGATAAGACGATATACAGAATGATACACATGGACCGTTCATAAGAAAATTTTACATTTACCCCCTATTTTTATCTAAATATTAATTCGATCGCTCACTTGTGAATCGAAAAAAACAGATCGTTTTATTTACCTTTTATAGTTTTTTTAATATTCTTATTTATAAGCTAACATTTTAAAATTAATAAATCTTTAAAAATTGATATGTTTTGAACCATTTGAAGCATTGCAATAATTATTCTTTCTGTCGATTCGTATAATTTCAAAAATAATTTGAAAGTACTTCTAATACTTTTTAATGTTTCAGGAGGTTGTTGCAATTTCTCCTTAGGTTTTGATATGTGTATGTTGTGCAATAAAAACATTTGAATCAAACAATTAAAATTAGCATGTCATATGAATTTTGCTTTTTATCAAATCTTTACTATAAATTTATTTTGAAAATTTATAACAATGAAATAGGAAACAAGAAGTAAAACAAGCCTTTAACTTAACAAACATTGTAAATCAATTACTGTGAAGGATACGACATTGTAATTAATGCAAATGTTCAATCAAATATTGCTTCATTTGTGTAATTTTTATTTGCCAATTGAACAATAAGTTTAAAATCAATTACAGAACCCTTAAATAAATATCATTAATGTGGACAAGTATTGTTTGCAATTTTTTTTTCACAGTCAATTTAAGGGAAAATATTTTTTATAAAAAGTGAGAAATATTACTTGAAATACTATTTGAAAAAATTTTGTTTTTGATGTTTTGTTATAATCATATTCAAAAAATCGCCGCAACCCTTTGAGACATTAAAATTGTATAAAAATTACTTTTAGATTATACTCTGAAGTTATGCAAAACAACAAAAACAAACTATTGTATTATCTGCAAGGAATCAAGGAATATTAATTTTTTTAAATCTTTGCATCCTTTCCAAATGTCAGCATTAAATTGAAAATATTTCAAAAACTATGAGAGGTATTTACCTAAATGCCGACAATTCGTTTTATTTAGAAATGAGTGCTCAAATTAATGAGTGCATAAAAATAGAGAGTTTCCATTTAAAATAACAAAGTTGATGTAAATTTCCGGTATAACCGAAAGTGCCATCATCTTGAAAGCATTTTACTCGGATTCAGAATCATCGATAATAATCATGCACCTAAATTCAACTTTATAATAGCTAATTGACAAGAAAAGAAATGAAGACATCGGAACTAAGTCAGAAGTAAAACCTCTTAGGGCCGGTTTTTCGATCGACAGTAAACTTTAGGTAGGCGTTTTTCAATTCAAAATTGTCACCTTATTTGTAGTAAAAGTGCCAGTAACTTTTACCGCTGGATTTTCTGTCAGTAAACTATGAAAACTGCCAGTAAACGTAATTAATCAGTGACTTACGTTATTTTCTCTAACATTTTTAAACATAATCGTTTGTTACTGATATGTTAGATTTTTACGTCGTTAACGCTTTTAATAGTGATGAGGATGTACGATATCCAAAACACATAAGATACCGGCCAAATCATTTTGCAGAGTGATTTTATATAAATTTATCTTAAAGATTTCGATTTTTTAGCTCGGTTTATGTTATCTAAACGAACAGTTAGTCGCCTTGTGGAAGAAATTAAAGAAATAATTGCACACCCTTCGCAAAGGTTATTTCTTTTTCATATTATAAATTTTAAAATAAAAAAGTTGTGTTTGGTTTTTTTATGGAATTTTAATATTTGTCTTTCAAATTCTTCGTGGATCTAAATTTATCGCTTTGAGCAATAAATTCTTGCTGAATTTTTCCTATACTCTTTCTTTTACTCGCCATGTAGAAACTCAACTTTTTTACATTCTCCCACTCCCTTGTATTTTTGTATTAGCCCTACCAACGTGTCTTTCTTAATTTGAAAATCTTTTCTTTTCCATTTTGTAAGTTTCAAAAATAACTGTCAATCAAAATTAAATATCATAGATGACAAAATGTCCAAATTCAGAAAAGTATGAATATTTCTTTCACATATTTGTGTTACCAAATTGCCAAATGAACTGTTGGTTTTCTTATCGTCACTTTACTTTTGATTGAAAAACGCCTTTTCGACTTACCTTTGATTTACTTTAATTTGTAGGTTACTTCTATTGTAAGTTTACCAACGATTGAAAAACCGGCCCTCAAAGAAAAGATCTAAGAAATGAAACTTAAGGGTGCAGGACATCTAATTAGAATGAAACAGCAAAGAGAGGTCAAAGAGATATGGAAAGGCAGTAGAACAAGATAGAACGAGAGGGCAGCCTAGACATGGAATGACAGCATTATCGAGATTATTAAGAGAAAAAGCAAAACTTGAGAAGAAGCAAAAAAATCGCAAACGACAGTACGCAGTAAACACACAAAATGCATTTAACGTTTTTTAAACGTTGAGGAAACGTTTAGTCGGTTGAAAAACGGTTTTACGTTAAATCTGAAACGTTTATTTTTAGTTGATTTTAAAATGTTTCCGCCTTAACGTTAAATAAACGTTGATCTTTAAACCAAAAGTTTAAAATTCGTTTAAAATAAACGTCTTTTAAACGTTAAAATATGACGTTTATTTTAACGTTTCCATTTAATGAATTCAACGTTTATTCAACGTAAATTAGAAACGTTTTTTTAACTGAAATTATAAATTTTACTTCAACGTTTTATTTACGTTTATTTAACGTTTTAATGTTCCGAGATTTAACGTTAATTGAAACCAACTATTCAACGTTTTTTTAACGTTTATTCAACGTAAATTAAAAACGTTTTTTTAACTGAAATTATAAACGTTACTTCAACGTTTTATTTGACATTTATTTAACGATTTAATGTGCCGCGATTTAACGTTATTTGAAACCAACTCTTCAACGTTTTTTTAACGTTTATTCAACGTAAATTAAAAACGTTTTTTTAACTGAAATTATAAACGTTACTTCAACGTTTTATTTGACATTTATTTAACGATTTAATGTGCCGCGATTTAACGTTATTTGAAACCAACTATTCAACGTTTTTAACGTCTATTCAACGTAAATTAGAAATGTTTTTTTTAAATAAAATTATAAACGTTACTTCAACGTTTTATTTGACGTTTATTTAACGTTTTAAGGTCCCGTGATTTAACGTTATTTGAAACCAACTATTCAACGTTTTTTTGTCGTTTATTCAACGTAAATTAAAAACGTTTTTTTTAACTGAAATTATAAACGTTACTTCAACGTTTTATTTGACGTTTATTTAACGTTTTAATAACCCGCGATTTAACGTTATTTGAAACCAATTATTCAACGTTTTTAACGTCTATTCAACGTAAATTAGAAAGGTTTTTTTAAAAGAAATTATAAACGTTATTTCAACGTTTTATTTGACGTTTATTTAACGTTTTAATGTCCCGGGATTTAACGTTATTTGAAACCAACTATTCAACGTTTTTTGTCATTTATTCAACGTAAATTAAAAACGTTTATTAACTGAAATTATAAACGTTACTTCAACGTTTTATTTGACGTTTATTTAACGTTTTAATGACCCGCGATTTAACGTTATTTGAAACCAATTATTCAACGTTTTCTAAAACGTTTATTCAACGAAAATTTATAATGGCGTTCATTTGCAGAGAAGTAAGAAGAAGGAACTTCGACACAGAAGAAGTTTTGCTATAATAACTAAAAGTAGGCGTTTTTATGATTAGTATAAAATTGCCACGTGTGACAATAAATCATAACTACTCAATTTGTGAATGCCTGTATTATCCACTTGAATTAGTGGCGCCATCTTTTCGTACCAAACGAAGAAAATGTTAGGTTATGAACCTGATTCCAAAATCAAAAATGGAACCACAACTTACTAATTAAAAAAATAAAACAAAAAAACTTTATGTACAAAATCATATACAAATAAATATCCTAAAGCAGTCTGAATTTTCGTAAAATAATGTTAATAAGGAATTCGTGTTTGTTCCTCCAATTGAAGGGAGGACTGGGACTGGGTTTATACCGTCCGGATTTAACAAATTGCGCCTTGCCCTTGCCTGCACAAGAAGTAAGCTGCGTTCTAAAATAAAATAAAAATAAAAAAACAAAAAAAAATTTAAACCAGTTGGAGATGAAGATTTACTTTTGGAGCTGGGAGCAGGGGCTGCGCTCCTTGAAGCAAATAACCTGGACCACGTTGAAGAACATGGCACCGATTGTGTTGGCGGTTTCCGTATTGACGTTCTGAAGACATCGTCGAAAAGCGGCGTCGCAGTCACAGTGGGACCTAGTGAAGGGGGAGTCGTTGCAGATGCCTTGGCGGCACTCCCCTTTCACGAGACTATTAGGGCAGTTGTCGTGGCCGCGACAACACGTGTCTTCCTTCACGTGGTACCCCAAATCGCTGTAGTTCTTGGCCACGTTTCCAGGCCCGCACCACTTCGTCCCTGGGTATATAAATCCTCCTTGGTGCGCGGAGCGCACTTGGTTCGTCTTGCACACTTCCACGAGCTTATCTATGGACTCGTCGCTCATCTGCCTCACTTTGCGAGGATCCGAACCCAGGACCATGGCCCGGATCTGGCCCCGGTCGGTGTGGACATGGCAAAAGGGCGCCCTAGTGGTCAGCTCGATCATCTTGGACATGGTATTGTCGGCGATGAGGACCGTGGAAGTAGCGTGCCCGATCAACAACAACAAACCGGAGACCTGCAAACACGCATTGTGCAAGGAACTTGTTTTAATGAAGGCATGAGGTCTTGGCTAACTGCTTGACTGCTTGACTTTTCACTCATGTTGCATAAATGGAGATTTTGGACCGGCCTTGGAGATTATTCGATGGTCCAGGTGAAGAGGCATGGACGAACTTGGCACGGATAATCGAGCGTTTGAATGCGAAAGACGCGCACGGAAAATAGGAAAAAAAAACGAGGACGCGCTTTTGTGTAAAATCGTTTTTTTTATCTTCCGTCTTCACCACCCGAATTTTAATTTAGCTTCCGTACATTCATCCGCTGAGATCATCGTTAGGGGTTAATAGCAATTGAGAAAAGTTTAAAAAATAAATAACTTACTTTCATGTTATTCAATCAAAGAAATAAATTCCACAGGCGTGTTAGTTTCCTGAAAATTGGAGAAAATCGGTTACAACCTTGACGTGAGCATTTCCATCACTTACCTCCGTTCAAGCCGCACATTCTTGAGCGAAGCTGATCATTTTTTCAGCACAATTCCACACACTCACTAATATTTAAATAAAATTAAGAGGACCCCACCAATCGCCGCCTGAAATTTATGAATTTATTGATTTTCGCCGCCAGCATAGACAACCAGCAATATTGAAAATGTGAAATTTTGTGTGCGCAAACGTCCGCATTGCTATTCCCAAAAAATGTAATATAAAATGAGAAAAAGATTTACACATGAACAGTAAAAGTGGTAATTGTAAAGAGGGATTCGGAACATCAAAGGCAAAAGCAAGAAATTGGTTTTCAATTTTCAAGAAATTGTTGGGAAATAAAGTATTTTATAATTCTTTGTAATGCAATTTTATTCTGAACCTTTAATGTGACACAAAATTGTTTTAAAGCTTATTGTTTTTTGTAATAAATAATACGCAATGTCCAGAGAATTTACAAATAGTCCGAATTAAAATTATCAAAAATTCAAAAGTACAATGCATGTTCGCAAAACTTGCATCGGTTTTTTTTACAAAATTATAAGCCGTGCTCGGTTCTATTTTAAAAAATAAGTTTGAAAAATAGCAAGGTTTTTATTTGAAAATTAATTCAACTTGGATTTTTAGTTTACTAAAATAGGAATTTTACGAAATTTTTGAGAAACGACGCGCCATATTTTTTTGACTTTTAAATATAGATATACATTAAAATTATATAATTTTTTTAACTTATAAAATTTAATAAAGGCATTATTTTGGCTAGAACTATTTTTTAAGGCGTCCTTTTTTATTTAAACTACTTAGTTTCTTCAATTTTATTGGAACTATTTAAAAATTGCGCTTTAAATTCTATTTTAAAATTCACATGAGGTCTACTCAAAACACCACTCAAATTTTTAATATAGAAAGTTTCTAAATTTCTATATTAAAAAAATAGATAAATGTCAAACTTGGAAATTTACTGAATTACTTATATCAAACGCCATACTCCCATCTCTAATAGAAGTGTCCGCGTGCTGTCAAAATATAAAAGACAGGTTAACAGTCGATCTGCAATATTCACAATAATAACTCCGGTTCTAATATATTATCATAACCAAAAAAAAAATATTAATATTAGAATAGACGAACAAAAGCAAGAGCAACTCGGCACATACAAATATTTGGGAATTACCTTGAACAGTATAAGAACCCAAGATGAAGAAATTGAAAATAGAATTTAAAAAGTGACAAATACATATAATGCGATTCTTAATTATATACCTATGCTAAAATTTAAAAATAAATAAACATTTGAAATATTGTAACAATTCTTCATTCTGTCGAATCGTTTAATTTCAAACAATTATTCGAAAGTACTAGTACTTCAAATACTCTGTACAAATAATAATAATCATCATTGAATTAAATTTAAAATGAACAGTAGTTCGATAATACCTTAGTTTAGTTCCATGTTCGCAAGTTTTACAATTCAAAGTACCCATGGCGCATGCGTCCATGTACTCCATTAGAGATGGGAGTATAAATTTGATATATGGTAATTCTGTAATTTTTTAAGTTTGAAATTTAAGCATTTTACAACATAGAAATTCAGACTATTTCTAAATTAAAAATTCAAGTTGTGTTTCGGGTGAAACTCAAACAAATTTTAAATTTAAAAATTAAAGCGCAATTTTTATTAAATGTAACTAAATTAATTTTCAAGTAAGGAAATCAAGTATGTAGCATTTATCTGTAACGTCAATTTAATTCAGTAACATATTTATTCACTTAATTTCAAAAAGATAATTACTTTGCACTAATTTTCAACTTAAAAAATTCTACAATTTTCGATTTTACTATTTAACAACACTATTTAGTTCGACAGCTAAAAAAGACAAGTAAAGTTTTTAGTTAAAAAATGATTTTAACGTTCTTGTATGATTTTATAGAAAATATCGTCTACAGTGTCATTTCCTACAGAAAATTTAATGGTTGTCATTGTTTTAAATATTGAAATGTAAATAAATAGTCATTTCATTTTTTGTAATAGAAAATTAAGATAAATAAACATTTACGTCGGATTTTTCGATGCATTTTGAAATCATAATTCTTTCTTTGAAATGTATGCCCATTATTACATTAATTTGTAATCCAATTGTACCTAGTAAAAATTACTTTTCCCTTCCATACATTGGAGTCCTATTAAAACACTTCTTGGACTCTCTTCATATTGCTTATTTCCTATAGATTCTATTTAGACAGCCCTAAGTTCGCAATAAAAAAAATCTTTAAATTTCCTTCAAGTCTGCGAGTTTGAAATCATTTATTGAATTAGAAATGTTTCAAAAATGCACAATCATTAGAGTTTAGCACAATTATGTCGTGTGTTCAAAAATTAAAACATGCTGGGAGAATTTGTTAAGAGTGCAGAAAATATTTGATCTTGAGTTAGAAAATTTTGAAGATATGTTTTCTGTAAATAACCGTTTCAAATACGATACCTTTTGTGTTTGTTCTTTCTCCAGGCGTCAGTTTAATGAAATGAGACAAAAGAAAAGTTTGGACAACATAATTGTGATTAGAAATTCCTGTCAAATTATGGCTTGTCAGCGACAAAAGTATAATGTAAATAATAAAGCAAAATCTACATTCCGTGGCTTGCCCAAACAGCAAATTACAAAATCCAGATTTGAGCAGAATTAAAAAATCTTGAATTTAAAGATAGTTAAAATTGATTCTTAAATACAGTGTAAATCATAATTTGTAATAAAACAGCATTTTATATATTTTCTTAAAGCAACTGATTTCAACGATAAATTAGTACGCGATGCATATAAATAGCAACAAATTGGGCAATACTGGAAATAGGAACGACATAATCTTTTAGATTACTTAGAAAATGATGCAAATGAATATGACCTTTAGACGACATGCTAACAAAACGAACGCATGAAGCGCAAGACACTCGTAATTAAGTTCTGGCAAAATTAATAAAGCACAGAGAGTCGTCGTGATATATTATATTAATTAATACGTACACATTTGTCACAGTTTGTTCTTAAATCCAAGTAGGGCCTTTTACGATAAGCCGCTTGGGTTGGTATTAATGTCGCGCCGTTTATATTCAAACCAGATCAAAGCAGTACCACTCCTCCCACCCCACTTTACTTAACTTTTTCGGCTTAAGCCAGGCGCACGCATGCGCGTTTCAGCTTCAGGTGACGTATCGGTCGAAAGTGACATCGTCACCGGATCTCGTGAAAATGTTTATTTAGTTAAATCAGCAATAATCCAGCGATGTTTTCCCAAGCGATTTTTGTCGTAGTGTTGGTAGTGTGCAGTGAATCTCTCCCTTCGTTGAATCTCCCAGATGAAGGTTTCCTATCTCACCCCCGTTACCAGAACTACGACGAGATGACAAATCTCTTCAAGCAACTGGAAGCTGAGCACCCCCAAATCGTTAAATTGAAAAGTGTTGGGCGGTCGGTGAGGAACCGGGAACTGTGGGCACTGGAAATCAATAAGAATGTAGATAACAGAACCTTGCTCACCCCCATGTTTAAATTTGTGGCGAACATGCACGGGGATGAGAGCGTGGGAAGGCAACTGTTGATTTATTTGGCGCAGTTTTTGGTGAAGAATTACGGAAAAGATGAGAGGGTCAACAAGCTGGTGGACAACACGGATATTTTTTTGATGCCCTCCATGAATCCTGATGGGTATGAAAATTCACAGGTTCGTAGTCAACAGTCTCTTTATATTATCTTCTCGTGAAGGTCATCCTTGTGCTTCTTTGCAATACACAAGGTTGTTCACTCACCTTCCTGGGATGTATTTTATGTTTCATATTCTTGTAAGAATTTTCAAATTGTCTTGTTTCCTTCAAGTGCATTTAACTATGTGTTTAAATTCTTAGAGAAAACATTAGTTCATCTAAAGGATGATTCACGTTCAGTTTTCCAATAAAAATTAGCACTTTTCAATTCTTTCAAATTGTGGTGGAATGTCTCACGTTCTTCTGATTCTTTGAAATTTTCTGCAAATCCATTCAACTATTACTTTAAATTCTTAGAGAATCCATTAGTTTTTCTAAAAGATGATGTAGGTAACGACAAAGTATTTTTTACTAAATAAAATTTGGATTACAGATTAACGTAGGGCATGATTTTCTATTTAATTTCATTATTTAAAAATAACGTAATGGCTCATTTCGCATTTCCATATTTAAAACGACGCCAAAGAATCGAATTTTCAGTAGAAAATAATACTGCAGCCGAGATTTTCTATAAAACTACAAGAACATTATAGTATTTTTTAAATTACAGATATTATTTGCCTTTTTTAATTGTCGAATTAAATAGCGCTATCAAATTATTATTTAAAAATAACGTAATGGCTCATTTCGCATTTCCATATTTAAAACGACGCCAAAGAATCGAATTTTCTGTAGAAAATAATACTGCAGCCGAGATTTTCTATAAAACTACAAGAACATTATAGTATTTTTTAAATTACAGACATTATTTGCCTTTTTTAATGGTCGAATTAAATAGCGCTATCAAATTAGTAAACTCTAAAATTGTGTATTATTTTCGAAGATAAAAATTAAGTGTGCTCGGCTTTTATGGATTTTAAAATTAAGTACATAAATATGTTATTGAATTAAATTTATATTACAGAAATACACTACTTGAATTTCTAACTTGAAAATTACTTCAGTTACATTTCGGTCAATTTTATTGGAACTAAATGCTACTCGAATTATGTTAAAACTCAATAAAAATTGCCCTTTAATTTCAAAATATAAATTCCGTTCCTCCCGAAACACTTGAATTTTTAATTTAGAAATAGCGTGAATTTCTATGTGGTAAAAATGACCAGAATGCATACTCCCATCTCCAGAAATTCACACACTTTCTGAATAAAAAATTTGAGTGGTGTTTTGAGTAGGACTGAAGTGAATTTTAAAGTTAGAAATTAAAGCGCAATTTTTATTGAGTAACATTTTTAAATAGTTCAAATAAAATTTAGGAAAATGAAGTTTAGGAATTGTTTAAAAATAAAAATTGACGTTTTGAAATATAATTCTAGTCAAAATAATGTCTGTATTAAAATTTAAAAGTTAAAAAAAAATATAATTTTATTGAATATCTACACTTAAAAGTCAAAAAAAAAATGCGTTTTAAATTCTAAATTTAAATTCCGTTTGAGTTCCGCCCGAAACACCACTTGAATTTTTAATTTAGAAATAGCATGAAAATCTATGCGGTAAAAATGACCAGATATCAAAGTATACTCCCATCTCTAGCTTTTAGCACTTTAAACATAAAAAATTTGAGTGGTGTTTTGAGTGGAACTGAAGTGAATTTTAAACTTAATTTTTATTGAGCTCCTAAATAATTCGAGTAACATTTTTAAATTGTTCCAATAAAATTAAAAAAAAAAATAGCTTAATAAAAATTGATGTCTTGAAATACATATAATTCTAGTTAGAATCATGTCTATTAAAATTTATAAGTTAAAAAAATTATATAATTTTATTATATATTTACATTTAAAAGTCAAAAATTTTGTAAAATTCCTATTTTAGTGAATTGAAAAACCAAGTTAAATAAATTTTCAAATGCAGGCCTTGCTATTTTTCAAACTTTAAAAAAAAGCCGAGCACATAATTTTGTAAAATAAAAAACCCATGCATGTTTTCCGAACGGACCATTTACTTTTGAATTTTTGGTAACTGTAATTCGGAGTATTTATAAATTTTGTTGTTTGTTATTTATTACAAATAACAATAAGGCTTAAAATAATTTAGGTTCAGAATAAAATGTTAAAAGAATTATAAAAAACTTTATTTTCAAACAATTTCTGATTGAAAATTGCAAACCAATTTCTTCCATTAAAATTGAATGTTTTATTCTTATTTTAATTAATTTTTTTGTTAAATATTTATCTTTTGCTTTTGATATTTCAAATCCCTCTTATTTTTAACGTGTGTTTTAAAATATGGCACCAGAGATTCTGCCATTAATTTCTAATTTACAATTAAACCGAAAAACATTTACATTAAGAATAGATTTATTTGTATGCTCTCAACGTATATAAAGCGTTGGGCAACATTTTTAATATGGCGAATTTAAAATAATACTTTATTTTTCAAAACCTCAAATTAAAATCTTCAAAAGTATTTTGGTTAAACTTGGATGCTTTTTCATAATTTTCAAATCTATTTCTCGATTTAGTTATTTTTAAAATTCCGATATTAAAAAATTCTTTGCGATCCTTAACTATGCCTTAACTAGTCTCTATAAAAAAATTCTTAGAGAATCGATTAGTTCATTTAAAGACTGATGCAAGTTAAGTTTTCCAATAAAAATGATAACTTTCCAATTCTACCAAATTATCTTGGAATGTCTTACGTTCTTCTGTTTCTTTGAAATTTTCTTCAAGTCCGTGCAACTATTCCTTTAAATTCTTAGAGATACCATTAGTTCCTCTAAAGGATGATGCAAGTTCATTTAAATAAGAACTTTCAAATTCTTTCAAATTGTCTTGGAATTGGTCACGTTCTTCTGTATGTTTGAAATTCTTTCGGAAGTGTCTAGTTCAATCAGATTTTCTTCAGTTGTGAAAGAAATCCGTCAGTCCTCTAATGTAAGGAATGTTTTATACATACATATACAGAGTGTTAGGTAAAGGTTCCGAAATATCTTGAGGGTGGAGAAGTAAACATTTTCCTTTCTTTTTCAAAACCTCAAATTAAAATCTTCAAAAGTATTTTGGTTAAACCTGGATGCTTTTTCATAATTTTCAAATCTATTTCTCGATTCATAGTTGTTTTTAAAATTCCGATATTAAAAAATACTTTGGCGATCCCTAACTATTCCTTTAAATTCTTAGAGAATGGAGAAACCCCTACAGTCTCAAATTAAAATCTTCAAAATATTTTGGTTAAACTTGGATGCTTTTTCATAATTTTCAAATCTATTTCTCGATTCATAGTTGTTTTTAAAATTCCGATATTAAAAAATACTTTGGCGATCCCTAACTATTCCTTTAAATTCTTAGAGAATGGAAACCCCTACAGTCTCAAATTAAAATCTTCAAAAGTATTTTGGTTAAACTTGGATGCTTTTTCATAATTTTCAAATCTATTTCTCGATTCATAGTTATTTTTAAAATTCCGATATTAAATAATAATTTGGTGATCCCTAACTATTCCTTTAAATTCTTAGAGAATAAATCCCGCGGGCTCTATAAAAATATTCTTAGAGAATCTATTAGTTCATCTAAAATCTAAAGGATGATGCAAGTTCAGTTTTCCAATAAAAATTATAACTCAATTTCTTTTAAATTGGCTTAGCATGTCTTGGTTCTTCTGTATGTTTGAAATTATTTCAGAAGTCTCTAGTTCAATCTGATTTTCTTCAGTTGTGAAGTCTTCTAATTTAAGAAATTTTTTGTACATTCTTATACAGGGTGTTATGTAAAGGTTCCAAAATTACTTGAGGATGGATTCATGATAAAAAAATGGAGTCGAAGAGCTATTTACCATTTATGGTTAAAACAATTTTTTTTTTTAAATTTATAAAAATGGTTAAAATTGGTACTTCAAAGTTTAGGGATTGCTGGAAGTTGATGATCAAATTTAAACATGCTTAGCAACAAAAAATATACTGCAGTGTCAGCGTTGACGTGCACTTGACGTATTGTACTATTCCAGCAGTCCCTAAACTTTGAAGAACCAATTTAGAAAATTTTTTGAAATTATTTTTGAAAAAAATACGTTTTAGCCAAAAATGGTAAATAGCTCTTCGACTCCATTTTTTATCCTGAATCCACCCTTATGTTAAATCGGAACTATTACCAAACACTCAGTATACAAACAATACCTTCGAATCTTCTTAAATTGTCTTGGAGGGCTTAGGATGTGGATTCGTGCTTAATTGTGTGGTTTTTGCAGGAAGGCTCATGTCAGTCGAAGAAAGGTTACGTGGGACGCAACAACCAAAACGGAAAAGATCTCAACCGCGACTTCCCCGACCAATTCGACCCAGTCCGCACTGGTACTCCCACATCGTCATAATTTCCTTCATTCTACCACATCTTCATTTCCAGGAACAATTCTCTCAGGTCGCCAACCCGAAACCGTGGCCATGATGACGTGGATCATATCTCGCCCTTTCGTCCTCTCGGGGAACCTCCACGGCGGCGCCGTCGTCGCCAGTTACCCCTACGACGACTCCCGGTACTTACGGTACTTACAATCCCCATCAACCACATCTCTAACCCACATTTTCAGGTCAATGCGCGAATGCTGCACCGAGAGCCAAACTCCAGACAACAACCTCTTCAAACGCCTTGCCCTCACCTACTCTGAAGCGCACCCTTTGATGAAAACCGGGAAAGCGTGCAAGGAAGACACCTTCGACCAAGGGATCACCAACGGCGCCTTCTGGTACGAGGTGAAGGGCGGGATGCAGGATTTCAACTACGTCCACTCCAACTGCTTCGAAGTGACCTTCGAGTTGAGCTGTTGCAAGTTCCCCAAACCTTCGACTCTCCCGCGCGAATGGGAAAACAACAAAGAGGCGATGTTGAGGTTCATGGAGGCGACCCAGTGGGGCGTGAAAGGGTTAGTGCGCAACCAAGAGAACGAACCGGTTTTGGACGCGGACGTCGTCGTCGTGGGGATCGCGCACAACGTCACCACGTCCAACCGCGGGGAGTTCTGGAGGCTCCTCCTTCCTGGGGCTTACGAAATTTATGCAACGGCTTATGGGTATGAGCCCAGCAAACTCGAGAAGGTGGTGGTGGAGGAAGGTCGCACCACCGTGCAGAACTTCACCCTCACCAAGACGGTGTCTCAGAAAGGTAAACTTTCGGGTGGCGGGAGTGATACACTTTGGTATTGGGCGCTATAGTTTTGCTCACCTGGTGGCTTGACTAATCGTAAGAAATACATGTGTTTATATTGCAGCTCTCTGTAGTTTATTGTATGGGAAAATAAAGATGTGCCTTATAAGCATGTGTATTTTTTGAGCTACTAATTCTACCACCAATGGTCCTTGCACTTAACCCGTAATGGTCCCTGCTTTTCACTTCAACTTCCAGTCACCTATTGTCGTCTTCTAAACAAGCCAACTTCGTGGTAAGTCACAAACAACTCATAAAATCCATGACTAGTATAGTTCATGTAAATCAATTCTGTAGTACCAAAAAAGCGTTTTTGCTAAAATGCTGCAAACGCATCAAAGGTCATCCTCACTAAGCTAGGATAGGTAAAGATTCTATGATTCTATTGCTGTGAGCATGATCTTTGCCGTTTTTTTCGCACATTATCTTAGTAGGACTTCTTCAATTCAACCAAGCCAGTTATCCAGGTTTCGCCCAATCAGTCATGTCCTTATCTCTTCTCAAGCAGCCAGTTCCTTAAATTGGGCCACAATTTGTTCCAGACGACTTCAAAACCTTACTGAACGTAACCGGTCCCACTTACGATGAATACGGGTTTGTCTCCCACGACCCTCACTTGTTCAAACACCACCACTACGAAGACATGGTCTTGTTTTTAAAACAGTTCAACGGAACGTACCCCAACATCACTTACTTGCACTCGATTGGCCGTTCCGTTCAGGGAAGGGAGCTGTACGTCATGATCTTAGGAAATACGCCCACAGAACACGTCTCCGGTAACCAAACGCGTGGACTTAGACCCGGAAAGTACGGTGGATGTTTCAGGAAAGCCGGAGTTTAAATACGTGGCGAACATGCACGGAAACGAAGTGGTAGGACGCGAACTGCTTCTTTATTTGGTGAAATATTTGTGCGAGCGGTACGGGATTGACGATCGAGTCACAAAACTGTTGAACACCACCAGAATACATCTTCTGGTTAGCATGAATCCTGATGGGTATGAACTGGCACATGAAGGTGACGCTTCCGGAGGAATAGGTCGTGGAAACGCTAGGAATGTTGATTTGAACCGAAACTTCCCCGATCAGTATGTCTCCAATGAGGTATGTTAGTTAGTAGAAGACTTAGAAGACCTGGTACAAGGTTTGTGTGGTTCATAAAACAACGCAGAACCAGAATCAATGGAAAATTTATTTACAGTGTATATGCAAAAACAACTATATATTATTATTTCATTAACGCACTCTAACACTTCCCATATGTTCTCAAAATACACTTCTAACTTTTTATCAAATGTTGATGTTTCTTGGCCAATTTTTTATTTTAAATCGTGTTGACAACGCTACGTATAATCTCAAAGATGACACTAGCAAAAGTTTCCTTAAAATCAACTCCGTACTTCTGAGTTAAACCTGGACAACTAATCGAGCTTTCCTTTTTTCTATTGTCTCGTTAGGTTTGTATTTATTCCTTAGGAAAAATCTGCAAGAAATTAGTTTTCGGTCTTCTTGACGGTAAACTAAAACCCATGTTTTATTATTCAAGATTGAACGTACTTGTCCCATTACTTCAAGCAGTTATTTTCGAGGAGTTTCGTATATGAAAGCAATTTCTTCATCCCAAAAATTGTCGATACTTTGTTCTTTTTCCCCCTCGAAAACAATTCGTCATTTGCAAAATTTCCTTGTGCCTTTTTACCGATTTTATCAACTTCGGTCTCGGCCATTCTTCTAACTTGTGAGTTTTCTTTGTCTAGTTCATTACTAATTTTAACATTTGAAAGCTCAACATCAACAGTTGCATTTTCTAATTCTACATCATGAAATTCCGTCTAGTTCATTCTGGGGATGACTTTCTCATCTTTCTTCTGCAACATTTTGGACTTTGTTCTCAAAATCTGTGAATTCTTGTATTTTTTTCTTTGGATACACTGTCACATACAGGTTTGTCCCTAAAATCTACAGCATTTGAATTTCTTCTCGCGTTCTGTTTCAGAAAACTTGTACTAGGTGTTATTTCCACTTGTCTCTCTTGCCTAGGAAAAATCTGTAAGAATATAGTTTTCGATCTTCTTGACGGTCAACTAAAACCAATGTTTTATTATTCAAGATTGAACGTACTTGTCCCATTACTTCAAGCAATTCTTTTTCGAGGAATTTCGTCTATGAAAGCAAATTCTTCGTCATAAAAATTGTCGATGCTTTGTTCTTTTTCCCGCTCGAAAACAATTCGTCATTTGCTAAATTTCCTTCCTGTGGCTTTGTCCGGATTTAATCAACTTCGATCTCGGCCATTCTTCTAACTTGTGAGTTTTCTTTTTCTAATTAATCACTAATTTTAGTATTTGGAAGCTCAACATCAACAGTTTTCTGATTTTCTAATTTTACATCATGAAATTCCATCTAGTTCATTCTGGGGATGCATTTCTTATCTATCTTCTGCAACATTTTGGGCTTTGTTCTCCAAAATTCTAAATTCTTGTATATTTTTTCTTTGGATACACCGTCACATACAGGTTTGTCCCAAAAATCTACAGTATTCTACTTCCGAAATTCCTTCCAGTTAATTATAGGGATGCCTTTCTTATCTATCTTCTGCAACATTTTGGGCTTTGTTCTCAAACATTCTAAATTTTTGTATTTTTTTCTTTGGATATACCGTCACATACATGTTATCCAAAAAATTTACAGTATTTGAATTTCTTCTCGCGTTCTGTTTCAGAAAATTTATATTAGGTGTTATTTCCACTTTTCTTTTTTCTGGCAATCAAACACAGTATCTTTTACCTTTCTTGTATCCCAACCCCAAAAATCTGCATATGCCAAAAAATGCATCTTCTAGATTTACTTTCGAATTTTCTCTGCTTCTTCGGTATCTTCAACACCAAATTCTTTGAAGGAACTAACATTCGGAACTTTTCTGTATCATTTTTAATAAGGAGTAACCTTTTTCTGACAAAATTTGCCGTGTTTACTAGTTCAGCTCAAAATTACAGTTTTGACTAGTGTTGTTTCGTCTCTTGGCGGTTCCGTTTTTTCAAGTTTAGTTGAGTCTTCTTTCGTTTCCGGAAGCTAACAAAAATTTTCAAAAATTTTATTGACGTATTGTGCCCTGTTGTCACATTGCAAACATTTAATCTTCTTTCCAGTACGATTTTCTACTCCGGCTTTGAATTCCTTATAGAAGAAATCCACAATGTTACTTTTTTTCTTCAAACTCTTGATTTCACTCCACGTTGAAAATGCGTGAATGAATAATTTCTAACAATTTTGGTTTTGTAGATGACTTCTTCAGCAACGGTATTTTTGTCATTTTTTTCTTGAAGATACATTTTGCATTCAAAACTTTCGTTTTGATTTCCTAAATTAATTAAAAAACTTCCAATTTTTCTTCACTTCCATCAAGAATTCCTGATTTAAATGACCCATGCGTGGGTGCCATAACACGAGCTTCTTAATTTTTATAATCTTTTCATTTTCAACATAATACAACTGTCGCATTCGTTTCGCCTTTATTGCCATTCCTTCTCTATTAGTGATAATAGCATGGTTTTTTTATATGAAACTCCGTAACCATTTTCACATATTTTCCAACAGAAAGTAAGTTTTTTCTTAAACCAGGAGCACACAAAATTTTCTTGAGACTTGCGTTAACAAGATTTTTATTATTTATTGTCGTAATTCGAACTGTTCCCTTTTTGCATTTATTTCCGTCGTGGAATCTGTACCGGCGAAATTTAAATTTCGATGAGCTGTTTTCTTCACGTCCTCAAAACAATCAATTTCGTTGCATTAATAGGAAGTAGTTCCACTATCTAAACAGCAATATTTCTCAAGTCTCTCCTTATTCACATTTTGCAATACCAAGGCTATATCTTCAGAAACAAAGCTTGAATCTTGCGACTCGTTGCTATTTTGAGTCTGATTTCTTGTTTTTCTTCTTATTTTCAAAACAATTTACTTTTGTCCACTTTGTGACATGCATGACATTTAGATTTTAAGTATCCATATGTGTTTTTCGTTTTTATTCAAAAAATATTTCCGTCGTGGAATCTTTACCGGCGATATTTAAATTTCGACGAGCTGATTTCTTCACGTCCCCAAAACAATCTATTTCTTTGAAGCAATGAGGAGTACTTACCACTATATTTCACCAATATTTCACGGTACTCTCCTTATTCATATTTTGCGAACCCAAGGCTATATCTTCAGAAACAATGCTTGAATCTTTTGCGATTCGTTGCCGTTTTGAGATTGCTTGCCTAATTTTTTGATTTTCTTCTTATTTTGAAGACAATTTATTGCTTTGTCCACTTTGTGACATGCATGACATTTAAATTTTAAGTATCCATATCTGCGTTTCGTGTTTTTTCAAAAAATATTTACGTCGTGGAATCTGTACCGGCAAAATTTAAATTTCGATGAGCTGATTTCTTTACGTCCTCAAAACAATGTATTTCTTTGCAGTAGTGAGAAGTACTTCCACTATCTAAACACCAATATTTTTCAAGACTCTCCTTATTCACATTTTGCAAACCCAAGGCTATATCTTCAGTAACAAGGCTTGAATTTTGCGACTCGTTGCCGTTTTGAGATTGCTTGCCTGATTTCTTGTTTTTCTTCTTATTTTTGAGACAACTTACTGCTTTGTGTCCCACTTTATGGCATACATCACATTTAAATTTTAAGTATCCATATCTGCTGTCATTTTTACGGTTTTCGTGTTTCTATTTTCAGAAACATTGCTTGAATCTTTTGCGACTCGTTGCCGTTTTGAGATTGCTCGCCTAATTTTTTGGTTTTCTTCCTATTTTCAAGACATGTACTGCTTTGTCCACTTTGTGACATACATGGCTATTAAATTTTAAGTATCCATATCTGCTGTAATTTTTACGTTTTTAGTGTTCCTATTTTCAGAAACAATGCTTGAATCTTGCGACTCGTTGCCGTTTTGAGATTGCTTGCCTAATTTTTTGTTTGTCTTCCTATTTTCAAGACAATTTACTGTTTTGTCCACTTTGTGACATACATGGCAATTAAATTTTAAGTATCCATATCTGCTGTAATTTTGACGTTTTTAGTGTTTCTATTTTCAGAAACAATGCTTGAATCTTGCGACTCCTTGCCGTTTTGAGATTGCTTGCCTAATTTTTTATTTGTCTTCCTATTTTCATGACAATTTACTGCTTTGTCCACTTTGTGACATACATCACAATTAAATTTCAAGTATCCATATCTGCTGTAATTTTTACGTTTTTCGTGTTTCTTCAAAAATAAAGCTTGTGTGCAAAGTTCTATTTCTAGGATCGAACTCTTCTACAATTTTCACGTTAAAGGTTTCTGGGTTTGGAAAAACATCTCTCGGTTCTATGGCACTTTGGAAACTTTCAGATAAACTATAAAGCAGCATTATAGACAATGAATCCTTCTTATGCCAACTTCAATTTCTGCTAACTTATGAACTGCGTCAAAAAATGTGTTGATATGAGTATGAACGTTTCCAATTTCTTTCATTTTCTGCACAGTTGCTTCAGTAAGTGCCTTTCTCGCTTGTTTTTTTTTTTACAAGTTTCCAATGCTGATCTACGATCTTTAATTTGGTTCAATTGTGAAGTACTCATGCAAAGAATTATGTCGCTCTTTGCCTTCTCATCTTTCTCGATCCAGTCTCGAATCTCATTTCCTTTATCTGGCTTTGCACTTTGTGTCTTCCAAGTATCGAAGTTATCCTTCGTAATCTTCCTGACATCTTGCTTGAATTCAAATTTCTTCGGTACTCCTCTAACTTATACAGTTTTTAAGCCCTGGGCATAAGACAACGCAGACCACAGCCCAATTGAAATAAAACACAAGTACCAAACTTGGAAAATGTATTGACAGTGTACATGCAATAACAACTATTATTATTTCAGTACAATCAGGTTACACAACCTGAGACCAAAGCCGTAATGGACTGGATCCTCTCCGAACCGTTCGTTTTGTCTGCAAATCTTCACAATGGTGCTTTAGTTGCCAACTATCCCTACGACGACAACCCCAGCGGACAAATCGGTGCAAACCCAACACCCGACGACGAAGTGTTCAAATACCTAGCCCATTCTTACTCTAACGTAAGTCTTCATCTAAATTCAGATAATTTGATATTGTGAAATAAATCAGGCGCATAGATCCATGCACCAAGGCCAGGCCTGTCCGCTTTTCCCGCGCGAACGATTCCAAGACGGCATCACCAACGGGGCCAAGTGGTACCAAGTGACAGGTGGAATGCAAGACTGGAACTATCTAGTAGCCGGTTGTATGGAGCTGACTCTCGAAATCGGCTGCTACAAGTATCCAAAAGCAGAAGACTTGCCGCAGTACTGGCTCGATAATAAGGAGGCGCTCTTGGTATACATGGAGCAGGTGCATCGTGGAGTCCGTGGAGTGGTACGCAGTACCATCGGACGCGCCATCGAAGACGCCAAAATCATCGTCGAAGGCGTGAAGCACTACGTCAAGTCGCACCAAGACGGCGACTACTACCGAATCCTTCTGCCTGGAAAGTACAACCTGACCGTGGAGGCAACAAGCTACGAAAGCTACACCAACGAAATTGTCGTCCCCGCAAATGGGAACCTCGAATATAGTGTTAGTTTAATGAAAGACGATCCGTTGCACTGGGCCAGCGCGTACGACTTTGGAATCCCCATGAATCAGTACCATCCAAAGTACCACACCAACGAAGAACTGAACGAGATCATGGCGCGGTTGGAGAACCGCTTCCCCGAAGCTGCGTCCTTCCAAAGCGGCGACGACTACGTCTCTATGACGCTCCGTTCCCTTAAAATCGCCGACCAAGTGAGTACTGCCTGGGCATTGATTTGTGTACTTTTAACAAAAGACAGGTTGACACTTCCGGCGAGACCAAGTTCCACGTGGCGGTTGTTGCAAATCTTTACGCAACTCAGCCCCTGGGACGTGAGTTGTCCATCTTCTTAGCGCGCCACCTTCTTCGTGGACATTCCATCGGCACTCCTGAGATATCGGCGATTTTCACTAATACAGTCGTACACTTGGTCCCCGTCATTGACACCGCCTTCGAACAAATCCGCGGCGACTATCCCAGAGACGTTTTGGGCAACAACATCAAACCGGATCACTACACTTGCAATAACATCACTGCAGACTTCAAGCAAGTCGGCGACCAGCTCGTGAACGGGGTTCGTGTGAATGGTGGGCTCAAATCTGTGGCTAACGCCTTTAAGCATCTTCTCATGGAAGAGAAGTTCGATCTGGTGGTGAACATCGAAGGCGGGCCTGGGAGTGTCATGTAAAGACCGGTGCGGCGTCAGCAAGGAGTATAGTGTAAACTTATAGATATCCTACAACTGGGAGCAGGTTGGAGATTTATGAAACCTTCGCCAAGTCGGTGAAGACTGGTAACACGAACTGTCAGAGGAAGGTTAAGGGAATCGATGGGAAAGTCACCGAAACCTTGTACCGCGACTACAATACTCCCGTTATCACTTATAGGGCGAGTTGTTGTGAATATCCCTTTGTTGGTGATATTCCCTTTATATGGCGGGATGCACTCAATCCGCTGATGGCGCTTCTTAGCTTAACCACGACAGGTATGTTGGGAAAAACTAGACTTTTAGGACATCATTGCTTCTATCACGTGACTTCTTCAACCTTTACCTTCTAAAAACTATTATTACCCAATAATATCCAGACGCTCCATGTCTATCTCTCCTTCTATACAGAAATGTAAAATATAGAATTTAAGCTCTTAAAATCTATAAAAAATATATATTTTTCTAGCATAGTGGGCACGTGCTCTTGTGCCCTATAGCACCAGCCGCCACTGTTTAAAACTATTAGTTTTACATATAAATATATTTACATTTTAAGCTCTGTTTCCACATCTTCCATACGCATATGGACAGACAACGTCAAAAAAATCAAAAAACGTTTATTCAGGTTCTTAAAATATTTACATTTCATTGTGTTTCTGCTTTATTTTAGTGTCCGCAAATTCTGGGTGTTTGTAGGCTTTTGGCCTCTTCCACCCAGGAATCGGTTGATTTACAAAGTATGTTTTACTAACTCCGGGAAGAAGAAAAAACCCTCGAAAAGGGAAAAAAAGACCAAAAGACATAGACTTTTTGTACCCAGAAAGCAATGTCTAGCGAGAACATTTTATCTAAAGACAGGGGAAGACAAGGGACAAAGCGGTCGATTTTTGTATTATTCTATTTGCGTTTCCTTTTTAATTTAGTCCGAATAGTATGACACAATTAAAAATTAATAATGCATTTTATTCAATTTTTTTAATACATAAGTGTGTCCCACCGAGAACTGCATCGATCGATATACGCTGACTAAAGTGATGAATAGAAAATTGTGAAACTTTGTGTACTTAGATGCCAAGACCGGTGGGGATAGTTCTATGAAAATAATTAGAAGTTGCTCGTTTTAAACTGAACTCACTAATTTTTATGTAAATATATTTATAACTAACTAATAGTTTTAAACAGTGGCGGCTGGTGCTATGGGGCACGTGCCCACTGATGCTAGAAAAATAAATAAATTTTTTTATACATTTAATTATTTGGTTTGGTTTTCAAAAAATTTGAAAATGTTAAAATCTATAAAACATTTAAATCTCTAGCATCAGTGGGCACGTGTCTATGTGCCCTTTAGCACCAGCCGCCACTGGTTTTAAATATATTTAGAAATGTCTTTATAATATTTAATTTTTTTTTAATTTTATATTTGGGGATTGCTTTATAACCAAACCCGGTCATTTTTGAGATAGTTGAATTCGAGGGATAAACCATTGGGGATTTATGGTGTACAGTGTAAAGGAATTATGGGATTTATTTTATATTAAAAGGATTTATTGGGAATTAAGGGGATTTATTAGGATTTACAAGAGATTTATTGGGAATCAAGGGAAATTACAATTGCGTATGCGTTTCTGCACATGCGCAGTATCTGCGTTCTTGATAATTTCTTACGTTTTTTCTATTGCTTTTATTTTGTTGAATATTTCCTTTATTTATTAAGGCACATAGACAAGTGCCCACATAATACACTCAGCGGCACAAAATTCGATCCAAACTAAAGAATTTGCATAACTTTTTTTTTCAAGTACAAGAGGTTGCATAAACCCATTTACTTGTCAAATAAATAAGTACTAAGCTAATTTTATCAACTTGTGCAAAATATTGTTTGTATTTATAAGCGTTTTAAATGCATACTACATATATGCATAACTAATGTTTTGTTATTCTTAATAATGTAAAAATATTACGTTTAATTTTTGTTACTTTACGTATTTGCCTATATGTATCTACAGTGGAACTTCTCTAACTCGAATCTGCAAATTTATTTCGAGTCAGAGGAAATTTGACTTATAGAAAAATACACGGAATTAAGACTTAAATTTAATAGGCATTGTAAAAAAACTCAAGTTTATACATATGTATAGAATACAAGATTCATACCTACATTGTACATATAAAGCAACAAATACAAAAATTATACATAGTTTTACCAATTGAAAAAATCAGTATTTTTTTTAGTAAAATTGGACCGTTTCAAAAGTTTGTCTTTGTTTTCTAAAATAGTCGTTAATGTTGGGGGAATTCTAAGTTGTTCTTCAATATATTTATTTTGCTTTTCGCTCTTTTCTACCTCAGCAATTAATTTCAATTTTGAGTGTTAGCCATTTTAAATCTCGCTTCGATCTTTTTGACTTTTGCACCAATATCACTATTATCACGAATAAACGCTTTGTGAAACTGTACCATAGTTAATACAATTGACAGAAATAAATCTAAATCCTCCACAAAACGTGCTTAAAAATGTGCTTCTCCAAAATACAGAAAAATTTGAGTTAGGCGTAGCTACGTGTTAAATATCAGTTCCAATATTAGAAATATTCAGGTAACTGAAGAAGTTCGACCAATAGGTAAGATTGTTAAATACTTTTTATGTCTCCAAAAAATTCGAGTTCTACTTAGGGAAGTTCCATAGGATATGTGTAAATAAACGTTTAAGTAGACTGACCGTTCATCTTCTTTTGCATAATTCACAAGTTTAGTCCATAAATAATTAATTCCCTAAAATTCTACATACGAATTATAGGAATTATTGAGGATTTACAGGAATTATTTAGGATTTACGGGAACTTTTGGAGGATTTATAATATTTATTGAAGAATTACAAGAATTATTGGTGAATTAAAGGGATTATTTCCATGGAACGAATTTATGGTGTACACATTTGCGCTAACGGTTTATCCCTCGGTTGAATTTTTATGTTATTCGGTGTATCTAAACGACTAAATCAAATTTACATCACTTTTTTTATTGTTTCTATTTTTGCAATGTTTTTGCAGTTCATTCTCCGTGACGACGGAAAATGAGTATTATTTCCAAGTGTAAATTTAAATATCGTTCATTTCGTTTTATTTGAGATTCGTCCCATTTTTATAGCTAAAATAGCTAAAAGCACACACATACTTGTATACACCTTTTGCAGAACCGAAACCCACCAACGACACAACAAAACAAGAACAATAAAATAATATTTAAATAATTAAAATACCAGGAAACATATTCTACAAGATTTGTGACGAAACGTAATTGAAAAAAAATTCTTTGCCGCTATTTATTTTCAACGTTCAAAACACTATTATTACAAAAATATAATTAATATTATAAAGAGTTTCTTGAGAATTTCATAAAAATAGATAATTCACGAGCGCTTTATCGAAACTAGCTTGCAAATAAAAGTTTTAGATAATAATACTTTTTTAATACATTTTTAATCGGTTGTTTTTAAAAATACATTCTTCACCATGGTACCATGCTGCAAAATGGTAATTTCAGAATAATTATTTTAAATTATAAAAAATCCCGTTTATTTAATTTCAAAGGGTTACCATGATTCTAGATTATTTTTGAAAGCTATCTATCTGTATATGTAAAAACGCACAAAAATCGAGTGAAAAATTTGCAAAGTGACAGTGGCGGCTGGTGCTAAGGGCACCACTGCACCGTGCCCACCCATGCTAGAGAAATAAATAATCTTATTTATAGATTTTAATTTTTAATTTGTTTTATTTTCAAACAATTCATTATTCAATTAATTTGAAAACCAAAACAAATTTAAAAATGAAAACTTATATAAAAAAAATTATTTATTTCTCTATCATTAGTGGGCACATGCCGATGTGCCCCTTAGCACCAGCCGATACTGCAAAATTACCAATTTGAATAAAAAAATTGTGTTTTTAACACTTCTTGATCTCCACTTAACTAACTCCAGGTGTGCAAGGCTTCGTACAAGACAATCTCCAAAAACCGATGCGCAACGCAACTTTACGCATCCAAGACTTGGACCGCACCTTCGAAGTCACCAAAACCCTTGCCCACTACAAGATAATGCTGCCTCCAGGAAAATACACAATGGAGGTGTCCTGTCACTTGTACATCAACGCCACCATTGAATTTACAGTGGAACCTGGACGACTATCCCTAATTCCGGTCTTCCTGTCCCCAATCCAGGGATTTCTAGGAAGCGTCGCGATAACAGGATACATAAGAGACGACCAGAACCACCCCATTGCAAATGCAGACGTGAAAATCCTCGAACTGAATTTGACTTCGCACAGCGACGATGGTGGAAAGTACGACTTCCTGGTGCTTCCTGGGAGGTATACTGTCCAAGTCCAAGCTGCGGGTTACCAGAAAGGGGTTAAATACGTTTCAATTACAACTCCTCAGCTCGTTATGTTCACGCTAGTGAAGAACACGAGCGTTTGGGGGATGCCAAGGCTGGTCTTCGTCGTGGTCATGGGTTTCGCGTGCTTTGGAGCCTTAGCTGTGGGGATGATGTGTTATGTGGCGTGCAAAAAGAAGAGCGAATACGGTCTGGTGTCCCAGCACAGTTTCTACGAAGATTTCAAGGATTTCGACGAGTCCAAAGAGACGGAGTTGTTCTCGCGACCCTTGCCAGGTGAGTCCAGGTGTTCATTGTTCGCGACTTAGTCGAGGATTGCAGAAAAAGCGGTGACTAGGCCGTATTTCGACGACGACGAGTTTTCCGACGCAGATGTTAGCTCGAACGAAGACGAAGTGGAATTGTTGCAGACGAAGTAACTTTTTAAACTCACATTCCTACGTACATGTTTTGCAATGGAAATGAGACTCATTAATATACAAAAACCCCCATAAGTCCGCAATCCAAATCGCAACGGACTCTATTTTTATTCCGCTTTCTGACACTTTATAATACGTAAAATTTAAGGTTAGTCCTTTGTTTACAAAATTGGAAATGATGGACTTATGGGGGTTTTTGTATATTAAGAGTCTCATTTCCATTGCAAAAGACTGTACACCCGGCTTCAGTGATTTTCACCAGTCTATAGTTTCTCTGCCGCCCATCTCTACTTATAAATGTGTTTTATGGCAGTGCAGGTAGACGTTGGGTCTGAAATTTGTAATGTTTACTATTTGTTGATTTGTGTTTTATTTTTAAAATGATTACTAAATCGTTGAATGATTAAACCAATTTGCTACGAATTAAGAGAAAACGTATATACCTGAATATAAAGGTGTAGAGGAGAGACGTTGTGGAGTCGCTGCTTTTGTTGTAAAACACATATGTGAATGGCATTCACTTTTAAACATAAACCTCAAAAATTAACGGAGTAGAAATATTTATATTACACTAGTGTAACGTAAAAAGAAAAATTTAAGACGTACTTCTTTATTGGTAAATGTGACTTATTTGTAACGTAATGGAAAATAAATTTCTGTAATAATCAAACTAGTTCTCTTATGATACAGTTAACATGTGTTGATGAAAATAGGGTTATAATATTTTATCCAAATTAATTAAACGGTTGTTATTTTATTCACATGCAAAATGTATCGATCCGTTATTTTATTCAGTTGTTTAGCAAAAATTTCAATCGTTCGGTAAAAATGTTAAATGCTCTGTAGGTTTATCAAACGTAGGGTATAATATATGAAATACATTCTAAATAACATTTAACAATAAAAAATAGTAAAACAACATTTTAATTTGGCGGATGGATAATCACATCAAACGGGTATTAAAATCTATAACTATGTAGTAAATTAGAGTAAATGTTATACAATGGGTCAATTTAATTTACCTATTTTAATAGAGGACCGTTCTCGACGCCGTTTATCCGCATTTAATTTTCCGAAAATTGTATATATTTAGCGAGGTAAATTAAAAAATAAACCGAGTATAAATTACTAAGCAAAGAGAATATTTCATCCTGCAAATCTACAAAAACACACTGTTTATGATGATACAGCACAATAATACAAAATAATGAGCATTTTTAATTTTATTATTAAAATGACATTATTTTATATCATTTTGTGGCGGTAAAAAAATACAAAATTCTCAGTATTAAATGTGGAAAACATTAACTGTTTTTTTAGATTTGCAGGATGAAATCTTGTATTTACTCAGAATGTAATTTATACTCGGTTTATTTTGAATTTGGCACGTAAAAAAAATACTTTTCGGACAATGAATGGGATTAAACAACATCGAGATCGGCCTTCAAACGCAAAAAGAATTCTTTTATTGCAATAGATAAATAAAATTGACGCATTGTATAATATTTACTATAATTTACTTCGTTGTTTTACGTCCGCTTGGTTGGATTTTCCGTTCGCAAAATTAAAAAGAGAAGAAATGTTCATTTATTTTAAAAATTCTCATTTTGGACTCTGCTTTATTTTATAATATCAGTTAGGTTTAGTATTTTTTATTTTTTATTGCTACATTTTATGTTATGTGTTAACTAAAAAAATTAATTTTTACTTCACTTATACGTTCTATGTTTAAATATTCTTCAAATTATAGTAAATCAATATAGTTTATAAATTGGATTTATTTTAAAATATATTTTCATTACGGAATGTTTAATTTTGCCGCCAAATGTTATATTTTATTGATGAGCATTTCGTATATTATACCCTGCGTTTTGTTAATTTTCTGAGTATTTAGCATTTTTACAGATGGTGTGGTATTTTTGCTAAACAGTTGAAAAAAATAACGGATCAGTACACTTTGTTTGTGAATAAAGTAATACCGATTAAGTATTTTCATTTCGTTTACAAGTCACATTTACCAATGTAGAAATATGTATTATTTTTTTCTTTTTACGGTATACTAGCGAAATATATTTCTACAACTCTGTTGATTTCTGATGCGGTCATGTTTACATTTAAAAGTGAATCCTATTCACATATGTGCATTACAACAAAAGCAACACGTCTCTCCTCTACACCTTTAGATTCAGGATCAGTACATTTTGTTTTTTCTTTTAATTCGTAGGGGTTATACGCAGTTGCAAGGACAAAAAAAATGATGTTTTTCTGAAAAGGGATTTTATTTGACAAATGCAAGAAGTATTAATAAATACAGTGGTACATTTTAACTTTATTTCGGCATTTTTCATTTTTAAAAATATTGATTTACATGGTCCCTGTAGACGGTGTCCTGGAGGTCCTCCAAAAGATATCTCCGGTTTGCTTTATTTGAAATAAAAAAACCAGAAGATTCTATTAGTGGATAGATAAATCCAGATATTGACCGAAGGAATAAACGAAATTTTGATTTTTGACAAAATGGCAGCTTCAAAAAGAAAAAATTTCGATTTTTGACCAAAATTTTTTCGTCAAATTGTTTAAAAAAATAGAAATAATTATCGGAAATCTTATTCCTTCGACCAATCCCTGAAGAATATATCTGAGAAGGTTGTGTTAAAATTTCAGACCGATCGTGCTCACCGACTTTGAAAATACCGTTTTGGGAAAAACGCAATCAAAGTTTCAAAAGACACATTGTTAGATTTTTTTGGAGTTTTTGATACGAACATCACACTTATCACACAAGACTTTACACTTTACGTATTCACTTATTGCTGCAAACACTGTTATAAAATTTAAAATGCGATTTTCAATAGAGGAATTACGGGGAACTAAGATCTCTTCCTGGATTTTTGATTTTCTCGCGGACGCACTAAAACTACTTTCATCAGTCTGGGCTTTTTTGGATTAAAAACATGTTTTCCCTTTTTTGATCTTGATATTTGCACTTTGTCAGATACTCGTCGTTTTCTACTACACTTGAGTAGCATTTTGAAACGGAAAACTACAAACAAAGAGTATAAACTGAATTTAGAACGTGGCAGACCTGTTTCAACTGACAAAATTGTTTTTTTTTAACCCTACTAGCCCGACTTTGTAATGCGTGTATCTCCAAGATTATTTGCCGGATCGATTTGAAATTTTCAGCGAATATTCTCAAATATATGTACAGTCTTTTGCAATGGAAATGAGACTCAATAATATACAAAAACCCCCATAAGTCCGCAATCCAAATCGCAATGTACTTTATTTTTATTACGCTTTCTGTCACTTTATAATACGTCAAATTTAAGGTTAGTCTTCTGTTTACAAAATTGGAAATGATGGACTTATGGGGGTTTTTGTATATTAATGAGTCTCATTTCCATTGCATAAGACCGTACATTCCGAAAATGCAATAAATTTTTTTTTTTTTAATTTCTAACTGCGTATGACTTCTTAACTCATTCAACGACTCGATTGATATTCAGTTAGAAATTAAAAAAAAGACCTAACCAAGAAATATGAATATTTCAAACCCAACGTCTACCTGGAGTGCCATAAAACATTCCCTTTTATAAGTAGAGATGGGTGCTTGTTAAAATTCACTGAAGCCGGTTGTACCCAAGCCTGGGTGATATATTGTTTGTGTTAAATGTGATCGTGTGAATGTGGCAAAGTTTCTATTTTTAATAAATTAACAGTATTTATATTACGTAAGCGCTCGACTTAGATGATGAATAAAAATTAGGGTTCGAGTGGAGTTGTTTTGGACTGCTTTTCAGGCTGCTGGGTGCGATTTTCTAGGACGCAAAGGACGAATTCGTTATGCAAATTGTCATGGCGAAACGTCCACTATTTTATTATTTAATAACATAACTGCTGCGCAAATAAAGAGAACGGTTTAGTTGTTATCGTGCGGGCAAGCGAGCGACTCCAAGGTAAGTTCAAAACCTGCTTTTGCAATTCCACCAAAGACAATTCCAGCAGCTTGAAGAATGAAGGACTCGTTTCTTCTGGTGATGTGCGTGTCCTCAACGCTTTGCTGCGTCTACAACCCCAACAGCGACGAAACCAAATGCCTCTCTATGGAATTCGACAAAGGCAAGCCTTTGGACTTGAAAAAAACCGGAGGTAAAATCGACTTGTCCCTAATCCGTGGCCCCATCTACTCCAACACTTTCCCCCCGCTCCTGGGCATCAAACAAATGACAATCCGGTCGAGCAACATCTCCGATATCGAACCGGGCTTCTTCAACTCGTTCCCCAATTTGGAAAGTTTGACTGTGAAGATAAATCACGGCTTCCCGGACATAACTCCTCGCACTTTCAAGGGTTGTTGTGGTAAGTTGACGACGCTCAAGGTTTATGACAACAACTTCGCACACTTCGACCACCAAGTGTTTAAATCGCTGCCCAAGCTGGAGTTTTTGTGGATTGAAAAGCAGCGACTGGGGCCCTTGGGCCCCAACTACTTCAGCGGCTTGTCCGGCCTGAAGAAGTTGAGGCTGCAGCATTGCCAAATCAGGCAGATCGACAAGAACGCGTTCGACGATCTGACAAGTTTGGTGAAGTTGGAACTGCCGACGAATCAAGTGGAGAGGATCCAGCCGGGCACCTTCAAGAACCTGAAGAAGCTGGAGGAGTTGCATTTGGAAGGGAACAGTATTCGCAACTTCGGCGGCGGCGAGTTCAACGGATTGACCAGTTTGAAGCGGCTGGAACTGATCGGGAACCGAATCAACTCGCTCAACATCGAGAAGATCCTGGACAACCTTCCGAAGCTGGAACGAATCGGAGTGAAGCTGGGGCAGATCGAGTGCGACCGCGCCAAGTCCATGGTAGAGCGCATCCAAGAGAACAACATCGAAATCAAAAATGTCGACCAAGTACTGTCGGATTCGTGCTAATAAAGTTTATTGCAAATTAAGGCAAGAATAGTTCGTCTTCGGGTACGCGGGAGAAGATGTTGTTGATGGTTTGCTTCCAAACCGTCGCCATGACTTTGTTGAACCCGGGCCCCACGTCCGAGAACACGCTTTCCGCGTTTTCGTTCAGCGTCTTCACCACTTCCCTGCTTAGCTGTTCGTTCCCGTCGATGATGTTGTCGAAGTTGAAGACGACGCGCTTGGGCCTCAAATCGAACGAGAATTCCGTTATCCTAAGATACGTTTTGTTCTTCTTCTTGAACCGTTCGCATTTGGCGCCGTAATCGCCATCAGCTTCGTCTGCAAACCCGTGCATCAACCCCACCAAACCAACTCCAGGTCTTACAAAAGTAGATAGTGCTCTGTCCGTGTCCGTTGATGGGGAAAAGCAACAACTGACCCTTCATGGTATAGTTGGCCTCAACTCGAATCTCCGGATTCCTGCACTTGTAACTCCAGAAGCAATTGCCGCCGGTGAAGCTTGCACTGCAACCCAAAACCTCCACCACTGGGCTAGGCTTCAACCCTACTCACTTCGAATCAAAAATATGCGCGTTGGTCATTCCAAAAATCGTCATATTGTCATAGACCTGGTGCAAAGAGACGGCTCCAGAGTTAGTATCGCCTAAATCGACCCGGTTTATAACGAACGGCTCCAAGGGTACCACCCCCAGGTCACTGTTGCCGTCTTTGAGAAGTCTGGCAGTCTCCACAGCGCTTACATCCAAACACTTGTTCAGATTCGGATCAGACTTGCTGCATTTTCGTATCGTGGACGCTTAAACCCCGTCACGTGATTTTAAAAGTATGTAATTTGCACTTACGCAGGGTTCTTGCCAGGACTTGCACGGCGATTGCCAGGACCAACAACAGGGGATTCATTTTTTCGTAATGTGAGGCGAAAACCGCGGTTGTTGTTTATATAGAGTTGGGACGCGGTGTTTTAAGTTGTTGGCCTTGGACGGGTGATTAAGCGACACTACTCGATTAAATTATGGGATTATTTGTACAAATCAAGGGGAAAATTGTGACATTTATAAGACAAATGTGTTCCCAAGGAAGCGGCAAGGATGATGGGCGTCTGGCGCGAATTGGCAAATATCGACTGGAACTGGTTCAAGGAAAAATTTGACGAATTTGTGTAACTGCCTGAAAAATTAAAATGTGGATGGTCTTGAACTGTAAATTATGCGAGCCACGACTTCCATTATAAACTCCCTAATTTTACTAATTTAGAGTCCTTTGAATTCTAACCGTTTTAACTTTAAGGGGAGGTTTCAAAGGACAACATATTATAATTTTTGTAAAATCATAGCGACTAACATATTTGAAAAGATGAAATTTTATTGGCGTAAAATCCAATATGGCGGCGATAAGAAAATCACAAATTGAATCTAGGAGTTTCAGTTTCATAAAAATTACGTCCATAATAAGATAGTTAATTTTTAAATAAAATGGCGATTTTAAGTTTTTTAATCATAAGACAAACGAATAGTTTTTCGCAATTTTTTCTCGGTTAATCAATCAACTTTCTATTTGTAATAGATTCCGAGATAGCAATAATGGCCCTTGAAAAATTCACCATCCTGTATACTTTCATGCTTCCTTTAGCAGTATTGAAAAGTTTTTTCATCAGAAAAAACAACGTTTTTCCAAAATTCTTCAATTCTTTCAAGTTGAAAGAATGGATCTCTTATCCTACCTTTAACAGGAGTTTTAAAACAAATGTTCCTTATTGCCTAATGACGTAATCACGCCGACAATGGCCAGTAGAAGTTGTAATAAAATAGTCCTTTAATTGTTAACTTTTTTAACATTAAATAGAACACCCCATATATTACTGCATTATCAGATTAGTCGCTTGATGTTAGATCGAGTTTATTCATAATTGGGGCCCAAATTGATGTTTTCGAGTTTTTCAACTTTACTTATTGAAATGGACCTTAGCAGCGGTCTGAAATAATACGAATATCGCTAGACTGAATTCAACTTAAGTTTATGAAAGTATGTAGGCTTTCACGATCTTCTTCAGGATTTTGGAACGTGTTCCGTTTGAAGTTCCATTATTAAAATTTATTATTTTTATTTAGTTATTCCTATTGGACAATTAGTTTATGAGGAAAAAGTAATTTTTTTAATATCCAAAATTCTTGAATTATTTAAAGTTGAAAGAATGGATCTCTTATCCTACCTTTAACAGGAGTTTTAAAACAAATGTTCCTTATTGCCTAATGACGTAATCACGCCGACAATGGCGATATATTTCCAGTAGAAAAGTTGTAATAAAATAGTCCTTTGAATGTTAACTTTTTTAACATTAAGAGGAGATTTCGGCGACAACATATTATAATTTTTGTAAAATCATAAAGTGTCTTACATAATTGAAAAACTGAAACTTTTATTCTATCCAATGACAGCTAAATCCAATATGGCGGCTTTAAGAAAATCACAAGTTGAATGTCGTTACTCTAAATTTAGGAGTTTGTTTCATGAAAATTACGTCCATAATAAGAGTTATTAATTTTTAAATAAAATGGCGTTTTTAAGTTTTTCAATCATAAGACAAAGGAATAGGGTTGAGCAATTTTTTCAGATTTATAATCAGCATGAAATAGTGCAATTTTTTCTCATTTAACCAATTTGTAGTAAATTACGAGATAGCAGTAGTGGCACTTGAAAAATTCACCATTCTGTATACTTTTATGCTTCCATTAGCAGAATTGAAACGTTTTTTGCAGAAAAAATTGCGTTTTTCCAAAATTTTTCAATTCTTCCAAATTTAATAAATGGATCTCTTATCTTATCCTTTAACAAGAATTTCAACACAAATGTTGATAGATTCTTATTGCCTAATGACGTAATCACGCCGACAATGGCCGAGATGTTTCCAGTATAAAATTTGTAATAAAATATTCCTTTGAATATTAACTTTTTTAACATTAAGGGGAGATTTCGGCAGACAACATATTTTAATTTTTTAAAATCATAAAGTGTCTTACATAATTGAAAATCTGAAATGTTATTCTATCCAATGGCGGATAAATCAAATATGGCGGCTATAAGGAAATCACAAGTTGAATGTGGTTACTCGAAATCTAGGAGTTTCAGTTTCATAAAAATTACATCCACAATTTAAGAGTTATTAATTTTTAAATAAAATGACAAACAAATCGTTTTTCGCATTTTTTTCAGATTTATAATCAGCATGAAATAGTGCAATTTTTTTTCTCATTTAACCAACCTTTCTATTTGTAATACATTCCGAGATAGCAATAGTGGTCCTAAAATTGGACATAGTTCAGTGTTGGTTGGTTAGGTCAGGTCGTTTTTATTTATTTATTCCGATTGAACAATTAATTTATGAGGAAAGAGTAATTTTTTTACTATCCAAAGTTCTTCAATTATTTCAAGTTGAATGAATGGATCTCTTATCATCTTACCTTTAACAGGAATTTCAACACAAATGTTGATAAATTCCTATTGCCTAATGACGTAAACACGCCGACAATGGCCGAGATGTTTACAGTATAAAAGTTCTAATTAACCAGTTCTAAAAAAAAATATGTAGTATACATAAATAAATAAAAAATAAAATAATAATAATATAAAATAAAGTTCTTAATAAAAACACGAATAAGATTGTTAAAATTAGAACAGTTCTCTTCAGATATTATGTATTTGCCAACGTCAGAAATTCAAAGAAAAATTTGCAATGGCAGAGATGTGGAAGCTCGATTATTATAATGTTGACACTATTAAGTAATAACAGTGACAAACAAATAAACGAAAAAAAATTTAGATATACTTCAAAGTTGGTTGATTATTTTTGTTTTTATTTATTTATTCCAATTGGACAATTTGTTTATGAGAAATTTTTTAATATCAATTATTTTTTATCTTAAAAACTATCGGTTCAAGAAAAATGTCGAACAACTAAAAAATGTTTATTGCGATGCAATCTAGTTACCATAACTTTCAGATTTTAATTTTAATATTTAGAATTATTAAACATAAAAATGTTTATAACTACCCACGAGTGTTTTAAAAATGTTGGGTAATGTTTATGATTTTCGTTTTAATTTTTAATTTAATGGCATAATAGCAATAGCGTTTATAACTTTTATAATAATATGAATAATGATAGTGAACTTCAGCAGAAAAAAAAATTGGTGGATTTGGGTAAAGATGTTGCTCTTCTGCAATAAACTCATCATAAAATAATGTCTCCTGAGTTTTCTACGAACCTACATAAAAACTTGGTAACCAATTTTCTACGGCTACGACTGAACTTACATAATTGAAAAGCTGAAATTTTATTTTATCCAAAGGCCTAAAAATCAAATATGGCGGCCATAAGAAAATCACAATTTGAATGTCGTTACTCTAAAAAAATCTAGGAGTTTAATAAAAATTACGTCCATAATTGTTATTAATTTTTAAATAAAATGGCGATTTTAAGTTTTTTAATCATAACTCAAACGAATAGGTTATTCGCAATTTTTTCAGATTTATAATCAGCATGAAATAATGCAATTTTTTCTCATTTAACCACCATTCTGTATACTTTTATGTTATATTGGATCAGATAGAAATTATGGAAGAACAGAAGTGGACATGGTTATTTTATGCCTAAAATCAACCTTGAAATATATTATATATAAATTAAAAGTAGGCGAATGTTTGGAAGAATTGAAAAAAATGCTATTATAGAAAGAAATTGTTGAATTAGAGAGAACAGTCGAGGAAAATCTCTGAACTGAATTCTGACTCTTATTATCAGTTGAAGTCACCAATAACAATTCATGTTCTTTTTGTGTGTAGATATCAAACGACATTTGTTATCCAAAGAATTCAGAAAGGTAGGAACTCTGTAATAACAATATGAAGAAAAAACTGCAAAAATTCTACTCATTTACTTCAAAAAATAATAAGTAGTCGATTCAATAGAAATAAAGATTTACAATGAGAAAGACGAAAATATTTTTTCACACCCGTGCTATAATTTTTACTAATTTTTTAAGTAATAAATTGTAATTGTATGTACAATTATCAAAAGCTTATCAAAAATGTGATCGATTGATACCAAAATATGCAGGATGTTCCATTTGAAAACATCGATTAAATTAACAATTTGCATTCATAAGCCAACCTGTACAGTAAATTATTATAATTCAAAATATGACTTGACAGCTATAAACAAGACAATATGAAACATTTTTTGTCAAATTTCTCATTAGTTTGGGTACAACGATTATTCAAAATAGGGCCCTTTCTTCGCTTAAATGGCAAATAATAGCAAAACAACTGAGATTGGCGAAACAAGATAGGTCCATAGAAGGTTATACAAAGTGTAATTATGTTTTGATAATAATTCCAAAAATAGCAAAGCTAATATACTGGGATTCCATTTAAAAAAAATATTATTTTGATGCGCCACTCTGTATGTGGACTTGCTGTATAAATACTTTCAGAGTGGTCTATTAAAAGCACCTATCTCGATATCTTTTTAATTTTAGAGTAATCGTACTACCCCACGGCGCTGGAACACCTGTATATGTACAGAGTGTTCCGTTCTGCCAACACGTTCACCTTTTAAATAGAACACCCCATATATTATCAGATTAGTCGCTTGATGTTAGATCGAGTTTATTCATAAGTGGGGCCCAAATTGATGTTTTCGAGTTTTTCAACTTTATTTATTGAAATGGACCTTTGCAGCGGTCTGAAATAATACGAATATCGCTAGACTGAATTCAACATAAGTTTATGAAAGTATGTAGGCTTTCACGATCTTCTTCAGGATTTTGGAACGTGTTCAGTTTGAAGTTCCATTATTAAAATTTATTATTTTTATTTAGTTATTCCTATTGGACAATTAGTTTATGAGGAAAAAGTATTTTTTTTTATCCAAAATTCTTGAATTATTTAAAGTTGAATGCATGCATCTCTTATCATCTTACTTTAACAGGAATTTCAATTCAAATGATGATAAATCCCTACTGCCAAGTGACAGAACATAAATTGTTCCGTCTTCTGGTTAAAACAAATTTGGTATTTGGCCGAGGCCGCTGTTAAATTTAAACAATTTTAAACGTGCATGACTCCATTTTCTTCAAATGTGTCCTCAATTTTTTTTACGGAAGTGGTCGAATAAATTTGTGTTTTTTTAATTTCGTTGATGTTTTTGTTATATTATTTTTCTATTTACTTTATGCACTTACAGTTTTCATGTTAATTAAACGTTATTCTGTAGTATTTAGAAATGTTTAAAACAATGTTAGTTTCGAATACACCCTTTTTTTGTTTGACATTCTACACAATCTATTTAGTCTTTTCTTTATGATTGGGACGTCGTAATAAATAGGCCTAGAGCGTCATCCGCCACTAACTGGGTCCAATAAAATTGCAAATCCCGAACTCGAGCACCACCGTTATTACTGACAATAATATTGTGCTCTGGTTTGTATAGCTGAAATCTCTATCAATTTCAACACCGGTCTGCCGAATCTCTTTCTCATTATCAATTAGAAGTGTAAGTGGCTGGGGATAGGAAGAAGGGATGCAGTAAAAATGCAACATTCAGTGGAACATCATTTATAAAAAATAAGTCAAATTTCAAATACGATAACATTTACGCAAAACACCCTGTAGATATCAAACAAATTAAGTAGTTAATATTATCCAAACGGCACTGGGTTCGTGTCGCAAGTTAGCATTCTGCAAGGCACATTTAAATACTTCAAAGAACCACGAATAAATACAAGTGCGACTAATGCACGGTATATCACTACTCCATTTGTTTCAAATATGTAGGTCCCCAATTTTTTTACGGAAGTGTTCGATTTAATTTTCTTTTTTTAATTTCTTTGAAGTTTTTGTTATATTATTTTTCAATTTATTTTATACACTTATAGTTTTCGTGTTAGTTAAAAGTTACTCTGTAGTATTTGGAAATATATAAAACAGAATGTTAAAGTTATTTTTTGACATTCTACACAATCTTTTTAGAGTTTTTTCTTTATGAATGGGACGTCGTAATAAATGGGCCTAGAGCGTCATCCGCCACTAACTGGGTCCAATAAAATTGCAAATCCCGAACTCGAGCACCACCGTTATTACTGACAATAATATTGTGCTCTGGTTTGGATAGCTGAATTCTCTTCCTATTTCCAACACTGGTCTACCGAAATCTCAGTTTCTCAGTTATCAATTTGAAGTGTAAGTGGCTGGGGATAGGACGAAGGGATGCAGTAAAAATGCAACATTCAGTGGAACATCATTTATAAAAAATAAGTCAAATTTCAAATACGATAACATTTACGCAAAACACCCTGTAGATATCAAACAAATTAAGTAGTTAATATTATCCAAACGGCACTGGGTTCGTGTCGCAAGTTAGCATTCTGCAAGGCACATTTAAATACTTCAAAGAACCACGAATAAATACAAGTGCGACTAATGCACGGTAATATCACTCTAACTTGTTGCTAAGTACTTGAAAAGCGCATATTTTACTGAGTACTGTACTGCGGCCGTCCCGCCAACTCCAGGAGGTACCTATCCGGATGGTCCAGCCAATCCGCGGCGCTCAATTTGACGTTTCTCTGGCGCTCCGCTTCTTTCACCTCCCATTTTTTGATCTCCAACTGAGTCTCGCGACTCACGGGATCCCCGCATCCCCAAACCTCGATCCGTATCAGACTGTAGGGGATTTTCTTGAACTGCATCTTCTCGAATCCTCCGTCCACGATAATAACGGGGCTGCGCGGATCCTGCCCCGCTCGCAGTCCGTGAGGATAGCCCCTCACGGTCGTGTTCAAGTACAACATCTTCGCCCCCTTTTCCAAAACCGAAAATCTTTGAACAACCATTGACCATCACTCAAACCTCTACCATTGTTACTCACTTTGGAAGGAGTTGAATGGCGGCGGCGTCTTCGCCGCCCCAATAGTGATGGGACTCCTTCCATTCGTCTGGACTCGCTATACAAAAAACCTGTCCGTTTTCCACTTGCATCAGGACCAAAGTGGGCCCCCTGTACGCCAAAACGTGATGTAGGAAGCGATTCGTCCCGAGTCCCATCTCGTCCGAATCATACAAAACCACCCAATGCGAGGGTACAGCGCAAAGGAGCTTCGCCAAAAATGCAGTACTTGAAAGACCTGCAATTCCCCTAGTGTTACCACTACGTCTTTTTCTTCTACGAAACACGAATTACCTACGCCACTGTTGCTGGGAGAGTGCGCCTTTTGAGGTCGTGAATAAACGGGCGGCAGGGCTCCAGCCAACAACCAGGACATGCTCATCTGAAGGAGATGAGGATGTTTTTGGTTGAAAATTGGCGGGTTCTCTAGAACAGGAGTGGCCAATTCCAGACCTGTCGAATAGGGGTTTAAGCGTTATGCGGCGTTAAATGCGTGGGGCAAAAAATAAAAAAAATTGTGAGAGGAAATAATAACGAACATGGCAGACAAATGTAGAAAACGAGTACTACATAATCGAAACAACGATTCACCGTACTTTTTTGATAACATAAACACTTGTTTTCTTTTAGTGGGCATTTTTCATAAACTGGAACATTTTTATTGTGTACTTTGGTTATTCTTTAAACACATGACAAAGCCGAAATAATAAAAACAATAAAACATTGATGTTGACAGAATAACAATTCGAATAATTGCTGCATTATGCATTTAATTAAAATTTTATTACAGGCACCGCCATAAAACGCCACATTTTATTGTAATCATATTGCAACATGCAATTTTGTTTCCATTTGCTAAACATCGCAGAATGTCGCGGAACGACAATAAATTTGTGTTTACACCACATCAAAGTCTAAACTTTGCGGCTCGTCCACGTTTATAAATAGAACGGCTTTATGTGCAAAACTTCCGCGATTTTAATAATTATGGCGGCGTTCGTTTCCGGACGATCTCAAATTTTGTCCGTTCGTTTCGCGGTCAAAGATTTTTTAAGCGTAAGGACTTTCTCGTGTTTAAAATTTTCGATTAAAGGTGACACGGAATAAAAATGGATCTCACTGTTCTTATGCTTTGGTTTTGTGCAAAGTGAAATGCTTGGCCAGATTTTAATGGCGAATTCTTCGTCACAAATCAACAAAAGCAGTTCATTTTCTTCAAACCTATTATATTTATTAAATGCATTTGTAACCTTTGAACAAAAAAAATGAATTGCACAGTACCTGCCTCAATAAAGTTTGGGATATTGCTGTTTAGTCTTGTTACAATAAAGCTAAAAAAAATTATAACCAAAATAGGAAGTTTTTGGAATCCGCCAAAAACCCATTTCATTTAGGCGAAATGAATACTAAGAAAATGTATCCCATCACAAAATATTTCTCATTTTAATTTTCTAATTCAAAAATTTAGCAATATCCCTAACTTTATTGGGTCAGTGTATTTATAATTCACTTGTAACTATGTAACTTACTGAAAAAATGAGACCGGCAAAAGGCACTTCAACGATAGAAAATCTAAGTTAGTAATAAAATTTAATATAAAATTATATAAAAAAAATTCAAATTATTTTATATCATTTTTTGTACGGTAAAAAACCTAAATGTTCACTAAAGAATACTATTAAATTAATATTAAATGCTTCCAAATACTATTAATGAGGAAAAAACTCAGTCTTTTTTATAGATTTGCAAGATGAAATATTGCATTTACTTAGTAATTAAAGTAATTTATACTCGGTTTATTTTTTAATTTTGCCCGCTAAAAATATCAAAATTTCGGTAAATGAACTGGAGTTAAACGGCGTTGTTTGTTTGGATTCTCGATACGCCAAATTAAAGAGAACAAATGTTATTATGTTAAAAATAGTTTTTTTGTCTTTCGGTCAGTGTCTGCTTTAATTTATAATTATCGTTGTTTTACTACTTTTTACTGTGAAATATTATGGTAATTTTTAGCTAAAAGAAATTTAGTTTTTACTTCGTTCCATATTTAAATATTATTAAAATATCGATGGTGGAACAAAAGTATCAAATAATGGGTGTAATTTTATAATTTGAAGAGTTATGAAAAAAAATTTAATATAAAAGTTGTTTGGTTTATTATCGTTCATAACGCGATGATACTTTTTGTGAAAAAAATTGTACTTGCAGCGATTTATTTAAAAAATAATATCTTGTGAACAATCAAAGATAATTAAATGGTTATGTTTTTAGAGACGCAAGGGACCAGAAATGTGGTGCATATAAAATTATTTTTTGATAACGTAACGATTGCTGCGAATTGTATTATCTGGCAATCAAGAACGGTCAAAAACTATATTTTTTTAAATGGCACCTGTGAGAAACTCTCTTTTAATTCTTCTAAACATGCCCTATTCATAGGAGGCAAATTCGAGTATTTATTATTAAATTCGCGACAAGTTATTTGAACTATTTTGTTACAACTACCATGTAAAAGAAACAAATCAAAAATTATTTCAGTCGAGTAAGTATGTGCCATTTTATGTCACAGTAGCAAATCTAAATTATTATTTGTTATTCAAGTTAAATCGGACTCTGCAAACACTTTTTTTACAAAATTATATCTGAAAAAAGTATAGACAACCTGACTGTATTCTACTCAGAATTAAATGCACATTACCCATTTTATTTTAGGTCGTATTGACTGGATTATAAACGTGCCCCAAATTTCGAAATTCTAGCTTATTTATAAATTGAAAATTTTCTAATGTACGCTTTAAAACAATAACCCTGTATACCTTAAAAAAAAGTATAAATCTTCAAAATTTCCACGGCTTTTTTTTATTAAAAAATAAATATTTTCTTACTAAATCAATTTTTTCATATTATTTTTTTTACATTTTATTTGTACATATAATGGTAAAATTAATTACACAATAAAGAAAAATACGCCCGCGTCAAAATGTTTAGGCACTATTTAAAAAAAAAAGTTAATCGCCAAAGCAGCAAAACAATAAAATAGAGCCAAACTAAAAATCTGCATGATAATAAGCCAAACTATTTTTTCATAACTCTTCAAATTAATAAGTTGCATCCATTATTTGATACTTTTGTTCCACCTAGTATTTGTTAATAATTTGTACAAATTAATTGGATTTATTTTTTCAATATACCTATTATTATTTAGGAATGTTTAATTTTGTCACCAAATGTTTTACTTTACTGAGGAGCATTTCGGATATTATTATACCCTGCGTTTTTTATTTATTTAGTGAGCATTTAGCATCTATAACATGCATTTCATTTTTTTACCAAACATTCAGTATTTTACTGAGCGTTCAGAGCGTTTGGAATTTTTACTAAACAACTAAATAAAATAACGGAACAATACACTTTGCATGTAAATAAAATACAGCGTTTTATTAATTTTGAAAATCCAATAGCCCTCTAATAATCTAATATCTACTCTTTTTAATAACGGACATACTAAAAAGGAAGTAGTCAGGTAAAGGTCCTAGAATCTAGTTGATGTTTTATTTTTCACAGTGTAGACGCTTGAATGTATTTTATTTGTCGTGTCCAAAATAACTTACAAAGAACGTAATTTCTCCATGTTGAGATCAAGCATTTTATACACTCTAATGAACTCCAAAATGATTTTTTCTACGCAAAACTTGTGAAGGGAATGTAATTTTTATAAAACAAACAAAATTTCAAACAGTTACAGACAGGGTATCTAATGTGTAAATTTGATTTCTCATTAACGAAAAGCGAAGTCAGAATTATTTGTGTCAACTGACCTTAGTTGTAAATTTTGACTACCGCAACTTCTGCACACATAATTTTTAGAGTAATCAAGCATAAAAATACTTAAAACAAACAAAATAACGATTTTGGCAAACGAGTAAATAATTGTCATACTAAAGCTGCTAAAAAAACTCAAGCAATTTGCGCATTACACTGGTACTAATTGTAGTATTTATTTATCTCAGAAACAAAGCTAAAAGGCAAAAAATATTCAAATATAAGAATGAGTAAATTTGCTTTGTAAAAACATGTCAATTTTCTAAAATCGTCTAAATTAGAATGTGAATTAAACGAGAAGCACGTGTCAATGTCAAAGATCTACAACACTGTAAAAAAAACTCCAAAACTTCCGTTTTTTTGTACAGATGTTACTGTGGCCCTCTACTCTTTAGCCTTAACGTGTTTTCATTGTAATTATTAACGAAAAAATTAAAAATTTAATTGAAATTAAACTTGAGCAGCCTCAACCTTGGCCACAATTACCAACAACAAACAGACAAACGCTCTATAACGATTTGTCCAAACGAGAACCGATTTGGAAAATTAAACAATTATCAAACACGGCATAATTGCACGTCTACAAATTATTACTCATTACTCCAACCGAATTATTGTAGCACATTAAACGCGCTTGAAGCTTATCAGCAAAGCTTTGTACACGCTTTACGTCACTACAACACACACACACACAAATTACCTTTATCATTGTCGGCTTTAGATACACCTGTTTGTTGAAAAATTAACGGAGAATCATGCATGACACTGTAGGCACTTACCGGCGGCTGGAGGCGAGTCGTACTCCCCCAAAGTCCGGTAGGAAGTGGCCAGGGAATGTACAACGTAACGATGAAGGGGCAGCAACAGTCTCGGACAGTTCGCCCCAAGCCAATGCGACACGAACTGTGCCGAAAGCTGCGTCTTCGTGTGAAAACAACTGTCTACTACCGCTTTCAAAGTTTTGCTTATGGACAAACACATCTGGGGCCCTCCCGAGTAGTGGTCCATGCTCACGTGGTAGGCGCACATGAGCAACGAGCGCATCTCCTCCGGCGTGATCATGTCGCCGGAATCAGACGGCGTCGAGAACATTTTCACGAACGTGTCCCTTATAATTTCGTCGTCCAAAATCTGGCCACAACCACGTTCATTACACACATTTCAAACGCAAGGGTCTCTCACCGATAAGTACTTTTCGCATTGTTGTTTGAAGGTGTGCGAGTCGATGTAGGCGTGCTTTTGCTTCGCTGCTTGATGTAAATAGCTGAAGAGGTGCTCCGCCAAAATTGGGTACCGCGAGAACAAATATTTCTGCACAACTCGTACTGATGTTAGGTTAACTATTTAGGGGACTTACTGTGAAGACTGAAAGGGTTATTCCGTGGACGCCCTCCTCTTCGCGGGACTTCTCCCCCAAAATCTGGCAAAAGGAAAATTTTCAAAATCGATTCAAAATGGCGCGCTCCTACCAACCTAACAGACCTAACTACAAAACTAACAGATTACGCCTGGAATCTGATAATTTACGCAACTGATTGTTGCAATTTGCGTGATAATAATCTCACCTTGGCTAATTTTTCAACAGGTAAAAGCGGACTGTGTTGGATGGGTTTGTCGGCCTGGTGTTCTGTAATTGGGGCATTGGACATGGTGACGCTTTTACGGGACCCGTTAGAGGTTGGGGTTGAATCTCCCGAGCGATTTTGGGAACCGTGGCCGTGGTGGTTTCCCATTTTCCAACACTGCCTCACTAATACATTTTCCTAACCACCGACTTTCACACTGAACTCACGTTGGCAGTCCTGCGTCATAAACAAAACAAAGCTAATACCAACCGACAGGCGCTAACATTACTAGGGACCCAACTATTTCACCTAATTCGGCCAAATTTCATTCAAACACCTAGTGCTTTATTGTCGCTTGTACCTTACGCATTAAAACAACTTTAATCGGCTTTATCTTATCGCATACACAATGAACAATTCACTTATCAGTCGCTGGAATTTAGTGTTTTTTCTTTGCTTTTTTGCTTTTGGTACGCGCCGCCTCTGGCACCACTGTCACAGTGCCGCCTGCGATGTCTTCACGATCTTCAGACTGTTCAATCACCTGAAATAAAAACCCTAAATTTACGCCCCCAGTGGCAGTTTAGTACGATTTGAATATTTTAAGTCGGTTTAGTTTCACGTTGGTAGACGTGTAGTTTTACAGCCACCAGTGGTACCAACCTGCTGCGCGTTGATAAAAAACATCAAATCTCGCACTTGCTCCTTCAACTCGGCAATTTGCGTATCTTTGCCTTGAGCCTCTTCCTGCAGTTTGGCCAACTTATTCTGCCACTGCTGTTGATTGTTCCTCAGCGCTTTACCCAACTGTCTTTCTTCGTTGAGCTCGTTCAGACTTGAAGTTAGCCTGAAACACAGCTGGGGATTTTTGTCGGTTGCGGTTGGTCGCTCACTTGCCGCTCTGTTGGCTCAACTTCTTCTCCAAACCGACTTTCTCCTTATTGAGATTGTGAATTTTAGCTTTTAGGTCGCTGTTGTCCTCCTGCAAATTGCTCAATTCGGCTTTCATCTCCTGATTCTCCGCGAAAAACAAGCTCTCCAACCTGAAATTCGCGCGTCAGTGTCGCCAACCGACCAGTTCTAAAATCACTACTGAGCCAACTTCTCTTCGAAATACAGTCGTTGCTCCTCAAGCTGCGATGTAAGCAAATAGGTGAACTCGAGTTGAACTGAGTCGACTTTTTCCTGCGCGCACTCCGCCTCTGACGGGGGGCCCTCCGACGGCACCAACTTTCCATCAGCTTTGTTTTGTAGCAGTCTGTGTACGAAGTTGTCGCCTTTATAGTCCCAAACTCTGTGCGATCCCAATTGGAGGGCGTAGCAGTGCCCCGACTCGCGATAGTGTAAAGCGGCGTGGCCCCCTTGATACCGCCCGCAGCCCACGTGTCCGCAAATCAAGCAAATCCAAAGCGCGTCCATCGACTGTGCCACTTTGCCACACTGCTCGCACTCGGAGCTGGCCGCTTGTTCGGGACTTTGGACGCAGCGACACACCGGACAGGTGGAGTCGCCCCATTGCTCGAGACAGTTGGCGTGAAACGCGTGGTTGCATAAAATCGTGAGGACGCCATCCACGGACTCGTCCATGCGTTCGAGGCACACGGGACATATAGGCAGTTCGGTGTGGCCGGGCGGTGGGACTCCGTCATGTGCCCACTCCACCCGTGACACCCAAACAATGCGACAAATGTCATCCGGCTCCAGACTGTTGAACGGACCCCCGTTGAAGGTTACATAAAACTCCATCGCCGACTCGTGCGTCCTGAAACTACAACCATTTCCTCATAATCTCCGATCACTGGAACTGTGCAAATTACGTACGTCAGCAGTGCCATGTACTGATTTGGAACGGAGTCGCGCAATACACGAATGTGAGCAATATCTGCGTGGCACGGTGCTGTGAATGCTAGCAAATCGTGGCAGGTCATCGACGTGGGGACTCCCAATAAACACAAAGTCAGGGCTTCCTTCCTGTCGCTTAAAACACTAACTCATCGTCAGTCGAACTAATTCTGTCAAAATCATACTCCTCTTTGTAGAGATGCAAGATTCCTTTGGTGATCTCAACAAACGGATTACCACTAAAAAACCCAATCTCGCTTTTGCTATCGTCGGTTTCTTTATCGGTGTGGGGAGTTGTCTCCCGGGAACAAAGCGGAAGCAGCCCCCAATCCTCACGTATGGTTTCCAAACGGCTAGGAAACGTTTCCACGCTTATATCGCGCGATTTACGCTGGTTTTTAGGCTTCGGAGTTGCGTCACTTGAAGCCTCAGCCCCAGATTCTGGAATTTAATAATTTGAACTATATTTGGACAAATTGGGTTTTGGAAGTCACCGTCAGCTGGATTTTCCACTTCTACACGTAATACACACTTCGATACTAATTCTGACATGTTCGCAATGGATTTAAAGGAATTTTGCTCAAAATTTTTTATAAATATTTACTTTTATTCACACAGCTGTCATATGTCACAACTGTCATATGTCAAAGTGCCTTAGAACAACTTTCGTAGAAACAAATAACACCGAAAAAAAATGCATGCAATGCAAGACTGTATTAAACTACAAGTACTTTAGATTACCATTCAAGTTGTTCGTGCGTTCAAAAATAAAACGAAAATTAGAAAATTTATCGGCTTTCCAATGTAAAAACCATAGAAAACATAAACATATAGATTTGACAAATGTCAGTTTAAAATTTTCCATCAAAATAAAACGGACCAATTTTATTTTAATTGTTTATAATAAATGTCATCGCTCTCATAAACAATACTCCTGCGCGTCCATTTACTGAAATTTGTCCTAAACAATTGTTTTTATTTAAAGTTTACAAGCAAAACGCAAGGAGAGTTTAATTTTGTTTTTAGTGAGCCACCTTATCATATAAAAATGTTAATTGCGACGTCATATATTTTTTTGCACACTGACGTCATCATTGGTTTTTGACCCTTCGAATCCGAGCAAACCCGAACCTTTTTTTTCTAATGTATATTGTGTAATACAACTCCCTAGCGGTCGACGTCCGTGTTTAACTATATATACAACGATTTTTGAAATATTAATTGAGAATGCAGTTGCTCTTAAACTGAATTGGTAGGTCTCGAGTTGCGCATAGAGACTGATGACCCATGAAGGTTGACGGGACAAACTGAGTGGTATCCAAATATTCTCAAAACATTTCTCGGTTTTGTGACTGACTCTTCATCTATATATTCACGACTTACAGTAATAAAGGAATTGATGACCCGTCCTGTTAATTCAGAAATGGCGCAACAACCATTCCTGAATTCCCAGGACGAATCATGATTCGCCTCGACAGACAAAAGAGGAGATACTGTAACAAAGAATAGATTGATGATTGGATTCACAACGAAAGCGGGAAATGTTTTGCACTTTTTTTATCCCATAACACAGATTACTCCAGATGACTGACTCAATACAAATATTTTGGCGGAATGACCTTTAACGACCTTCAAATTATGTAACAGTTTTTAGATGGCGCATCGATCAAATTTTGCGGCAAATTCAAATATTCTCCTCTTTTAGTGAAAAATTGAAAATTTGAAAATCGTTAAAGGTCATTCCGACAAAATATTTGTATTGAGTCAGTCATCTGGAGTAATCTGTGATACCTGCAAGTTTTGACATTTACTGGTTTGATTATAATTGCAGCAAAATGCTGTTTTTAAAATATTACGCTTTTAAAAAAACACGGAATTGTACATTGTTCAATTTAAAATAGTAAAAATATTGGGCATTTTATTTGAATTTAAATGCAAGTTTTTGTAGTGACATCTAGCGGTCGTACAAAGCATTAGCAACGACTACAGCGCCTCTTCATTCGCTTATGGTATCTGTGACAAAGATGTCATGCGCCTAGTTTAAATGTGTAGAAAAGAGATAGTTCCGGACAAAATCGCCCTATGAAGTCAGTCATCTGGAGTAATCTGTGCCCATAATAAAAACAATCTTGATTATAAATAGAATATTACAGAAATAATTAATTCATTACGGCACAACAAAATTCGATTCAAATTCAAAAAAATTCAAACGTGCAGATGAAATGCCAATAAGTCTAATTTAATCAGATTTAACGCATGTCGATAAAGAAGATTCCTATAATTATTTAAAGAACTAGCCACTGCAAAAGATGTTATGAGATAAAATCGTTGCAATTTCGAGTTTGAATAATAATTCGTTTCTAACCGGGAATTAAATTTAAAACTTTCTCAATCACCAAAGAGAAAGAACTGGAGTGAGAGGTGCAGATAAATAAAAACGGGGACTCAGGCAGCCATGGAATCTCCTCGCTTTTGTTTTGTTTTACAATATAGACATCAAAACATTTCACAGAAGCTGTCATTAAACAAATTGACCTTTCCAATATTCACCTGTTACGGTTCGATAACTTCCGGTTGCAATAAGTGAGCCTGTTAAACTTCTGTCAAATGTGACAATTAACCTAAAAGTGCATGTTGCGACATAAGAGTAGCGTTGTTTCTGTGACTGGAATTTAATTCCACTATGTCGCAATTGCCGATTGGTACAATAAGGCACACAATAAAACTGAACCATTGTAGAAGATGATACAATTACCTCATAAGTTAGGTTAGGTAATGTGTGTTTTGTTGACATTTTTGACAGTTCATGGAAAATTTAAAAGCCCGCCAGCCGGAAGTGAACGAACCGTAACAGAACACAGGTAATATTGGAAATGTCAATTGCCCAAACGACGTCTAAACTGAGACCTGGGGTGGGATTTGTTGGAGAAGACAATAAATGTATCTTATGCATTGTGTTCAAGACTTAATTTCAAACGACATTGTGGTACATTCGACCGTCACATTTTTTCCATGGCCTTCCCGGGCTCTTTTTTTTTTAACGCAATCACGGGGAATTTTTCGTGGGTTGGTCATAGTGGGGCTGCGCCGAATTCCCCTAGCAGTTTTGACAACTGGACTAACCTCAACGGTCCGAACAAATTCTCCGTTTACGCCCGAAAATGAGAATTTCCAATGTCTTCTTTCGACAATTCGACCACCTCAACCACCACAACGGAAGCGCCGCCCCCGGAGCAGCCTCGTGACTACAAATTCCTCATCGTGCCCCTGGTGTCGGTCCTGGTTATATTGATCTTGTCGGCTCTTGTAAGTTGTTTAAAGTCGCCCCCTCACCTCCAGAACCGTTTCAATTCCAGGTATTTCTCATGGCGAGGAGGAGGAGACGCTTGGATCGCTTAAGGCAGAGTCTTATGGTGCTTTATGAGTTTGACTCAAACGAACGAGAATGGGAATCGCTCAACAGCTCCGACAACCCCAACTATTCGCACATTAACACCAGCGTTTAGACACGGTATCATTTATTCCCCACAGTATTCAGTCAGTCGCTTTCACACTCGACACTGCTGTCACAGTATTGGTTAAAAGTCTTTTCAAATAAATCGTTTTCTACTAAATCGTTAACGAAGAAGCTGCAAGCGTCCATGTCCAACAAACGCGGCGGCTTTCGTTCAATTATAGCGTCCACGATGTCAGACACGTCCAAATCATCCTCATCTCCAAAGTTGCTCCGGTCCCAGTCGAAGGTGCAGTCCTCCACGTTCGCCCGCTTCGGAGTTGACGCCGCTTGTATCACAAACGCGTCCAACGTATTCGTTTTTTTAACTCTCTTCTTGTCACTGGGACCAGTGATTGAGACGTTGTGTAACAATTCGTCGACTTCTTTGATTGGGTTGCGCTTTTTTCGCCCCTTTTTCTTCTCACCAGGTGCCGTGATTGAAACGTTTTGTAACAAATCCTCGATTTCTGTGATCGGGTTCGGTTTTTTGCGCCCCTTTTTCGGCTTGCGTGAGCTTTCGAACCGTTCCACTAACGAGGGGTGTGCTTTTTCGACAAGCGACTGGGGCTCAATCGTCGACCACAACTTTTCCTGGTCGCCAAACTGCTCCAGCTGTTCGCTTGGAATTAAATCGGTGAAATCCCCGTTTGTGTCCTCCCAAACGACTTCGTAGCTGGCCACACCTGTGAGGGGGCGACGTGTTAATTATATAGAGCGTACAAATAAAAAAGATTCTAGCTGTCGTTTCATTTTTTGCAGTGTAGATGTTTGACATTGATTTAACATGACATTTGACAGGAACTGTCAACCAAAAAAAGCGTTGAAAAAACGGAGACTCAGGAAGCTCTGGAATCTAGCATTTGTTTTATTTTTTCTAATGTGTTTGAAACTGTCAAATTATGACATTTGACAGGAGCTGTCATTCAAAAATGTGCTCAAATCACGCCTAAATCGAGACCAGGAGATGGAATTTGTCGAAGGAGACACAAAAGGTACCTTATGCATTGTGTCCGAGACGTTTATTAACAAAGAACTTAATTTCAAATTTATCCAACTCAAGATTAAATATTTCTCATTCTTACAAAAGTCACAGTTATTCCATGGCCAACACAGCCTCCGTTTTTTTTTTTTTTTTGAACGCTCGTTACATTAAATGTTTCGTTTCCCAGTATCACCTCCAAAGGGCGCATACACATTATTAACCCTTTACTATTTTAAATATTGCTTTAAAACAGTTCATGATTCGTTAAGATTGCATGAGTGAGTTCAGAAAAAAATTAAGTGGTTACCAATGAAGAAAAAAGTCTCTGAAGACAAAAAGACTAAAGAACTGTTGAAAACAATTTCAAAGCTTGAAACATTTTTCACAAGCGCCTTTACAAGTTCATCAAACACTTTTGACTCCAAATTAAGAAGAAACGGTGAGATAATTTCTGAATTCTGATTTACACTGAAATATTAAAAATAATATTATAATCAAATAAGGATTTCGAAACCGGATAATTTTTTAAGGATAAAAAGTAAACTGGCTCAGGTATTAAATGGAAGAAGTCAAGGAGGAAGAAAATATTTTTGAGTGTACAACGGTTCCATTTAGCCCACACGCAACTTATTATTTTAAATGGCACACTCTATATTATTGCATTTTTAATTCCTTTAGTTTATTGCGAGTTATTCAACTTTCTTTATTGAAATGGACCTTTGCGGGGGTCTAAAAAAATGCGAATATTTCTGGATCTAACTACCCTAGAGAGGTGCGGTTTGATCTCTTGAATTTGGTATAAATTGCTTTAATTTATTATTTAAACGAAACTGGAATCACACCTAATCTACGCTAAAAATAACGCGTTAAATTTTCAATTTTTTCGAATTAAACTTTTTTGGTCTCTCAAATTTATATTCTCTATTCGTATCTTTAACGATTTTATTTTCATTAAAAATTTTAATTTTTTCGCTTTTTTTGATAGACAATTAAAAAAGGTAACAAAAACAGTATAAAATTAAAGGTCTCATTAAAAAAAAATTGAGTTATGTACATTTGAAATGGTTCAAATTGAATACGTTGTATTTAAGTTTGATAATCAATAGGAGCAATTTATTCAATAAATCAAACCCCATCTCTCTAGGTTTATTAGGTCGAGAGATATTCGTATCTTTTCAGACCGTTCCAAGGTCTATTTTACTGATAAAATTGAGTAAGTCGAAAACAGTACATTTTAGGCCTTGCTTATGATGAATAAAGTCGGCCTAAAATGCAAAGAGGAACATATATATAGGCTGTCCCAGAAATAATAGAATTAATTTCAACCAGAACTAGAACTCGTCAAGACAAAACATTTTCTGTATATGTACCATTTTTTCGAAATTGGCATTTTCTTTTAGCACTTTACCCTCCCTGAAACTAACGAGCTGCCTATGGATTTGATAAATCAGTGACATTTTTCAATTTGAATTCCAGAATTTTACAATAGAAAAGTCGTCCATCGAACCAAAAAATTAATACATTTTAACAATTTCAAACGTACATAACTCCATTTTTTCAAATGGGCGCCCAATTTCTTTAAGGAAGTGTTCGTTTTTTTAATTTCTCTGCGTCTTTTGTTCCATAGTTTTCAATATGTTTCAATGTTTTTGTGTTTATTAAAATTTACAGATGTATAAAACACAATTTTAAAGTTTCTCATACACCTTTATTTATTTGACATTCTTTTGAGTCTTTTCTTTAAGAATGGGGCGCCGTAATCAATGGGCCGTCATCGTACCTAAATCCGCCACTGCGTATACGTCAACAGAAAACTGAATTTTAAATTTTTCCATCTCAAGGTCTAACATTTTCTACACAATTCCAACGTTATTACATGATCTACTCTGAATCGTTTTTATTTGTACGCACATTTTCATAAACCATAGACGGTACCTTTAGGGCTGCGCTTCTTTTTTATACACTTTGGATGCACAACTCCAGGCGTTTGATCATCGATTTGGTCGGAATTAATCAATTGCCAGCGGGTCAAAATGGGGAAGAACTTCTCAAAAGCGTAAATCTCTTCCCAAGTCAAATATTTCACTGTAAATTTCTGCGATTTGTGTATAAGCTTCTGCGGCGAATAGCCGAAGCGACTTACCACAAATCCCACCAAATCCGGTCTCCTCCACTCGAGATTTAACACCGAAACATTGCCCTTTCGAGTCAAGAATTCGCTAATTAGAGTCTCGTCCGGAAATTCCGAGTCCACGAGAGCTTTACTCCTCACGTTTAGTTCGTTTTTAATCTCGAGCCGCTCGTTTTTGAATTTACCGCCACTGCACCCCTGACTGGTTCCACAATGCAGGCAACCTTGCAACCCAACAATGCAGGTTGGTACAACTGACAGTGACTTTACCTTTCCTGGAGTGGCTTTGTAATTTACCAAAATGGCCACACGACGTGCACAAGTTTTTATCGCTAATTTTCGCCTCAAGCTGCTCGTATTTGGAGTTGTCCTTCCAGGACCTCAACCGGTTTAAAATGTCGTCGTCACTTACCGTGCTGAATAATTTCAGAGCAGAGTCCTTGCCGATTCCGTGGACCCCCTCACAGTAGTCGCTCCCACACAGTAATGCCAACGCTATTATTTTGTTTCTCCCAAAATCTGTAAGTTATCGAAATTGTGTTGGGCGTACAAATAAAATAAGGATTCAAAGTATATAAGCCATGGAATCACTTTGTAATTCGTTTAAGTGGAGAAAATGTTTGACCTTGAGATGGAGACTTACAATGCAATTGCATGTATTTTTTCTATTTGCGTCTCGAACAAAAATTAGATACAATAAGCATTTGGAGTTCGAACTGACCCTGGATATCGTGAGGGATTTTTTTGTTGTACGGTTGGCAACACAAAAACGTCAAGTGTGAAATGTTAAAGAAAATGCTAAAGAAAATTTTGATACCAGGCAGGCAGCAAATGAATAGTATCGTTATTTCTAGTTTTATGGAAACTTGGAAATAAGCAAAAATATACTAAAATCGGCAATGGATTTAGTGACATGATGCCGCCATCTTTGGAGCAAGTCCCCAAATCGCCTTCCCCATTCCAAAATCCCAAATTTCTCGCAGATAGAAAAAATAGGACCGGATGTCTATAGTGATTGAAAGAAATTTAGTTGGTCGGCAACGTTCAGGAATGGGACTAGACTAACTTTTCTCTACTATGACCAACTACTATGAACAAGAATTACTGAATCTGTTGGCAGCAATGTAAATTTGAACAAGATTGGTACTACCGATATCTTCATATTTCCGGCTGTCAATTTTGACATTTCACAACTGTCAGATTTAACTTTTACAGGTAAATTTGTCTACAGGAGTTTATTTTTTGTCAATTTTTATTTGATAAAAATGGGTTTTCATCTCGAACATGACATTTTTATTGGAATGGTCTATTATTATTAAATTTATTATATTATTAAATTTAGTTGATTGGCAACAGTGAGGAATTGGTACCAGATTAACTGTCGTCGTGATTTATGTCAACTAACTTTTTAGGTTAGAATATTTTTGTCAAAAAGTGTAACTTACAAAATAATGGCGAACGAAAAGTAACAAATAACGGAGAAATAGTTACAGCGAGTGATCGAAAAGATCTTCCAGTTGTAAAAACCATTTTGAAAACAATTCCGATATGGGCAATTTTTAAATTTGACGTTTATATGACAATTTCAAATTTGAAAATCAGTATACCCAATAGAAGAGTTAAAAAATATTGCCAACCTAACATAAACAATGTCAATCATTTACAGTCACCCGGTATTTCATACATCATGAACATAACCTAGTTATAGCAGATTGACGTTCGAATAGGGTTGCCAACCACAACATAAAAAAACACCGTATTTTAAAATCGTTTTACTAACAGACTCAGTCATTCGTAGTCACGCTGTTTTATATGATTTATCGCGGTCCACATATTAGACTTTTGCTCTCGTTATCATAAAATATTAAAAAAAAAGAAAAAGAAATACATATACTGAATAATAGCAAACACAAACGAACAAAAACGAGCAAGTATGTATTTATAAAGTTGTAAAAACCGTTTAAAAAATTACTTTGACGTTTATTTGGCAATTTGAAATTTGAAAGTCAGTGTACCCAATGGAAGAGCACGAAAACATTGCCAACCTAATAAAAAAAAACATTATTTATAGATACCAGTAAAAATGTAAAAAATTAAACAAAATCTAACCCCATCCATGGCCCACAGTGAATCCTTTTATATTTGTACACCTGTTATGGGGCCACAATAAGCTTAGTTTCAGTGCAAGGACTTTAAATCAAAATTCTAAGAATAACAATAATAGGACTTACTTAAACCAGCGTTGGCTTTAGCGATGTCGTACACGTCGACTGAGCCCCCTTTTTGCGAAATGGAAAAATTGCGGTAGACCACACAAGCCCCGTATGCAAAACAATCCGAATCCTGACTAATAATCCCATCTACAAGCTTCACAACAATTACGATTTAACGATGAGGGCGTGTTGTACCCCGTCTTCGTTTAAATACGCACACAACGCTTCGGCCTCCCCCTCGCCTTTAACACACGCAATCCCCATCAACCGCAACATTTCCTCGCATTGCCTCAACGTGTGGTTGAACCTTGACCGATCCTTCCCCGTCTTGGTCCCGCTGGTTTTGGGCTTCGCCCCTTTGAACTGAATGGCGTTACGAGCCGCTATAGTTTTGTATTTGAGCTCCGGGGCGCGGCCTTCCAGCACGAAGACCACGCGCACGTCCATTAGAAGCAAAAAACACGTGCGGAAGTACAGGTTCCTGTCGGGTTTCAAGCAAAAGTGAGAAAACCTGAGAAGTTTACAGAGTCACCTAACCTCAAATACATGCGGGGTTGGACGTTGTATTCGGCGATGTTCTGCGACTCGCACACCCAGCATGATAAATCGACGGCCACGCGCTTGTTTTGCAGCTCGTACAAGGGCTTACGCTCACAAAACGGCGACAAAATTGTCCACAAATCTTTGATGCCCATTTTTAAATCTGGGGACTTTTGACACAGACACGTCCGCCAACATTCTTCCGTTGGGGATTTTTAGTGTTTCGACGTTGGTAGTGGGCAATAAATAAAGGAAGCGCTTGACAGCTGCATTATAAGCAACAATTATTATTATTTACAAAGTTTTACGTTTTTATAAATAAAAAACTGCAAACTAACGATGGAGTCGTGTGCTAGTGATGCCGGACGATAGATTTTGGTTGACGAAGCGTCTTCTAGTGATCGTTCTGTTTTTATATTTCTTGTACGTGTGGAAGGAGTTGTGGGGGTGATGTCCAAGCACCGCGTCTCTTACTTCTTCAGCCCGGACGTGGGCAACTACCACTACGGCACGGGCCACCCGATGAAGCCCCATCGCCTCTCCGTAATTCACAGTCTTGTCCTCAACTACGGTCTCCACAAGCACATGCAAATATATCGTCCGTACAAAGCGAGCGCTCACGATATGTGTCGCTTCCACTCAGACGAATACATCGGTAAGTGATCGTGCATCTGTCCGACTCCAGTTGTCCTGTAACAAATTGTGTTTGTAGATTTCCTGCAAAAAGTCACTCCGCAAAACATTCAAGCCTTCACCAAGCATTTGAGCCACTACAACGTCGGCGACGACTGTCCCGTGTTCTGGGGCCTCTTCGACTTCTGTTCAATGTACACCGGAGCTTCGTTGGAAGGCGCAATGAAGCTCAACAACAACCACTGCGACATCGCCGTGAACTGGTCGGGTGGCCTGCACCATGCAAAGAAATTCGAAGCGAGTGGTTTTTGCTACGTGAACGACATCGTAATCGGAATTTTGGAGTTGTTAAAATACCACGCGCGTGTCTTGTACATTGATATCGATGTCCATCACGGAGACGGCGTGCAGGAAGCGTTTTATTTAACCGACCGAGTCATGACGGTTAGTTTTCATAAATATGGCAATTACTTTTTTCCTGGGACGGGCGACATGTACGAGGTTGGGGCCGAAAGTGGTCGTTACTATTCGGTGAATGTTCCGCTGAAGGAAGGGATCGATGATGCGAGTTATTGGATGGTGTTCAAGCCGGTTATTTCAAGCGTGATGGAATTTTTCCAACCGACTGCGATCGTGCTGCAATGCGGAGCGGATTCTTTGGCGAACGACCGTTTGGGGTGCTTCTCGTTGAGCACTAAAGGGCACGGGGAGTGCGTCAAGTTCGTCAAGAGCCTCAATGTCCCCACGCTTGTTGTAGGAGGCGGTGGGTACACGCTGAGAAATGTCGCCAGATGTTGGACGTACGAAACATCGCTCCTTGTCGACGAGCAAATTTCAAACGAGCTGCCCTACACGGAGTATTTGGAGTTCTTCGCGCCTGACTTCACCCTTCATCCGGATGTGGTAACGAGGCAGGAGAACGCCAACAGCCGCCAGTATCTCGAAGCCATAACGAAGTCTGTGACATAAAGAAAAAATTCACACTGAACTAGTTGTGGTGTTATAGATTTGTGTGCGACAACCTAAAAATGTGTCAGCACTCACCGAGCGTGCAGATGCACGACGTCCCCGGCGATGCGATCCCCGAAGACGAGAAAGTGAAAGACGAGGAGGATCCGGACGTGAGGATCAGTCAGGAGCTGGAAGATAAAATTGTAGAGGCCAAAAACGAGTTCTACGACGGCGATAAGGACAACGACAAGGAGGATATGGAAACGTAACAATTCTATATCTAGTGTAATAATAAAAAATCATACCTTTATCCATTTTTGACAAGCAGGTGACATTGTAACAAGAAGTGACATAACCTCACTAAAGAAGCTGACAAAAACTGCAGAAGAATCGGTTATTGCGTTGTAATTAATGCGTATGACTCTATTGTATTATCTGATTGTAATTTTAGCCTACAGCTGTTGGTGACAACTCTTAAAAACACATAATTCCGAACCTAACCTATAAATTTCAGTTTGTGTTAATTTCATGAAAACGCAATGAGCGGTGGTTTGGTACCCAGCAAAAGCACTGTCTACATCTCTAATTTACCCTTTGATTTAAAGAACAACGACCTGCACAAGCTGTTCGATAAATACGGCAAAATTGTAAAGTACGCCAAATTGAGGTTATGTCGACTCTTTTCAAATTGTTGTAATTTTCTCGCAGAGTCACCGTTTTAAAGGACAAAAACACGCGGAAGAGCAAAGGAGTTGCGTTTATTCTGTTTCTGAGTGTGGAGGATGCCGCCAAATGCGTTCAGGAAACCAACGAGCAACAAGTACAAAATAACACCGTCGTGCTTTATTTCATGTTAATCTTTTAGATGTTCGGCAGGACCATTAAAGCCAGCATAGCTAAGGACAACGGACGTACGACCGAGTTTATAAGACGCAGGGACTATCCGGATAAGAGCAAATGTTTCGAGTGCGGGGACAGCGGGCATTTGAGTTACAAGTGCTCGAGGAACTTGCTGGGGGAGCGCGAGGCCCCGCCTAAAAAAATCAGGAAGCGGAAAAAGAAAGTTCAAGCGTCGCTAAGTCAGGTTGTTAGGTTTGTTGTTGTAAACCGCGATAACTGTTAGTTTGTGGTGAATAGGAGCAGAAGGAGTTCTTCGACAGTAGTGATTCGAATGAGGAACGCGAGAGCGCGGATCAGGAGACGCTAAGTGCCGCAATCGCCGAGGAACAAGAAAGACAAGATCTTGAGGCTTATCGGTATAAAGTGGCCACGGGAAATTACGAAGACCCTTGTGGTACTGAGGAGCCGCCCAAGAAGATGATCAAAAAAAGCAACTACTTCAGTGATGAGGAGGAAAGCGATTAATTCTCCAAAAGATTAAAATCAATTTGAAACAAGAAAGTGGTGATTTTAGTAATCGAGGTTGGCCATGAGCAGTCATCAAGTTTTTATTATTTTCTGAATTTTCTATTTGTTATTACTCTTATTGTCTTAATCGTCGTGTGTTTATAAATAAACATTTTATTATTTACAAAACGTGGTTTCAATGTCCCCTTTAAAATAAATTATTTTTAAACTAGTAATTTTAGTGACTTTAGTATTAATAAGTTGTCACTCTTTTCTTAAGTGACATTTGCTGAACGTGTCAGAAATTTGTGGACACGTTGAAATATCTTGTAATTTCAACGCAATCCGTGAGTATTTTTCATAATTTCTATTAGAAAACCGTTCTTCACGGTACAGGGAATATGATTCAATGCATCATTTCGGGTTTACAATTTTTTGAGGCAATGTTTTTGTTCTAGGTTAAGAATGGCGATTCGTCCGGTTTACAGGCCCAAAATCGTCAAAAAGCGAACAAAGAAGTTCATCAGGCACCAGTCGGACCGTTATGGCAAACTCAAGGTTTATAATTAGTGAATTGTTGCATTTTTATAACCTCATTTTGTAGCGCAACTGGCGTAAACCGAAAGGTATTGACAACAGAGTCCGCAGGCGTTTCAAGGGGCAATATTTGATGCCCAATATCGGTTACGGTTCTAACGCTAAGACAAAGCACATGCTTCCTACCGGATTCCGCAAGGTCCTCGTACATAACATTAAGGTAAACATGACTATTACGTTGTTTGAATACGACCGTGTTTGATACAATGATGTTTTTGGGTAATTTGCGTCTGACGATATGAAGACAATTTAATTGTTACTGAGTTAATTTATCACAAAATAATTGTAGGTGTATGCAGATGTGGAGATTACATGACTTTTTTTTTGTTGTAGGAGCTGGAGGTGTTAATGATGCAAAACCTTAAATATTGTGCTGAAATTGCGCATGGGGTGTCGTCAAAAAAGCGTAAGGAGATTGTAGAGAGGGCGGCGCAACTCTCAATCAGGGTTACAAATGGCCACGCCAGACTGCGTAGCCAGGAAAATGAATAAGTTCATTGTACATTTAATAAAAAACATAAAAAAAAGGATCGTGATTTTAATGTCCAGAATCCAAGTCCTCACGTTTTTCTTAATTTTTCCCTGGTTAGCTTATAAATTCGACGCCATTTGCATTTTACCATTTTAGTGCCTCTTTTATTAATTAAAACTATTTGTACTTGAGCTACAGGTGTTTACATTTTTCACCTAAATTATAGCAAAGCTAAGCATTCTGTATATACAAAGTGAAGCATTTGCAGTGCCCCAATCTTCATTTGTGTAATGTTTAAACATTATCTTACTTCCGGTTTAACCGGAAATGACAACCTGGATTCTTGAAAATACCGAATCAAGTATAAAAATATACCATTCTGGTAATAATGCGCAACACAATACTTTTTTCATCATAAAAGTCAAAAATGTTTTTTTTAAATAATGCCATAATCAGCAATTAATGTATTTTTAATTTTCTTGTTTTATGGAGAAAAATTATTTCTTTATGTCACTGTTTGTGTTAATTTTATACTCCCTAGTTATTGATAATAATGTAGGTACAAAAATAAAACGGCTGCATAGGCCATGGTAATACTTGAACGTTCTATAGATGATATGTGATACATATTCTTCAACAAATTCCATCTCTGGGTGTCGTTTGGACAAATCAGAGAAAATAATAGTAAACTTTACTATGTAACAAAGATTTGTCTGAATAGTTGCTGTAAAATATCAGGATTTGATAATTTCAAGGGTCTACACTGAAAAAATATAATAAAAACTATTAGATTCCATTACCTCCTGAGCCTCGGTTTTTTTCTATGTTTTATAGTTGACATTAATTTATTAGTGTTGTGAATGTTATTTCACATAAAATAAAGAGTTTCGAGATATCTCATTTGGTTGTTGTTTTATTCGAATTTCGAACATACTAAAAAAATCTCCCTTTATTACACTGCAAATAATAAATCCTCGATATACATTTAACATAGTTATTTCCAGACGATCTTTCTATTCTTCAGTAGACATTCTCAAGGGATGATTCGTGCAAGTTTTTTATCTTAAAAAAAAGAAATTGGGTGAATGATTTTAGATATACAGTATATAGCATAAATCTGACACTGTTAAAGTGACGCCAATTGAATATTTGAAGAAGCTTCCTCCAAGTTGGAGTTTTAAATAAAATTGATTGCTCACACATTGCTCAGACATCCAAAATAATCTAATGACCGAATCTTAAATCAAATATAGTATTTTAAAGTACATAGGTAAATACATTTGTCTGTAAATTCTATTCTTGGCGTGGTTTTTTTCTTACATAAACAATGCGCTTTACACAAAAACTAAACTGTAAGTGATAAAGATATTAATTGAAAAGAAATTCATTCCTGAATTTTGGCCATTGTATTAATTGTACTGACTTAAAAAAAATAACAGTGAGATATTAATATGAAACGGTTGTCTAAGGCTTATTTAGAAGTACCAAATAGTAAATAAATCGTTAGAAAATATTCAGATTTTTAATTTTTGTTCATTGAACAATGCTCTGTGCGACGGCCAGAGCTGGAATTAGTTAAAAAATATATTAAATGTATCGTATACTGCCCTCACAAGGATTATAAAAGTCGTATCTACAAAAATTATATTTTGTATACATTTATATTTTGTTTGTATCATTCGCGCATTTTCGATTTGTAATTTATTCCCGATATACTTATCCTAATGGGCATTATTTCAATAGCTTTATTTATTTTTGGCAAATATTTTTAAACATTTCATGTGTATAAGTAAGTTTTGATAGATACGATTTTTTTGCCCAACAGTGTTAAAAAAAATCACTTCCGTTGTTTTGTATTTCCTAAGTGGTTCAATTTTTATGGTTCAATAAAAATATCATAATACAATGCGAGTATATTTATTATTAACCATTTTTATAATGAAACTGAAAGTAAATAATTTTATCTGTAATACCTAACGGCAAAAAGTGTCATGAAATTGAAATAAGGTTCTCAAGTCCAACGAAACATTCTGAAACGAATTTTCATTGTTCCAGTTTTTCAACTGTTCTTGAAACTGTAAACTTCTTCCAAATGTCTCTCTGTTGATTGGCATTATTCAAGGTATTTAGTATCAAGTCATTTTTCTTTGTGCTCTGCCATGACCATTTATACACGATATTCAGTTCTACAATTTGGTAATTTAAGTCCAGCAACGAATTTCATGGTCATAAACATCAGTCCAGTTTGTTGTCCTTCAAAATCACATTTATAACTTAAAGATTTACTTCCCCTGTTACTTCTTATCTCGACCATCTCATTAAAGTATGGCCTGTGAGAACTTTTTTGCAATTTGTATTGGGATGTGTTTTATTCCCATTAAAAAATTATAGTTATGAAAGTATGTAGGCTTTCACAGTCGGTGTTATTAATTATGGAACTAATGGAACTTCAAATGAAACACGGTCACAAATCCCGAAGAAGATCATTACAATTAAAAAATTATAGTTATTTTCGTCTGAATTACGTCGACTTTCGAAGAGTTTGGTCTGCATTTTCATATTCATGAAAATCAAGAATTTATTTTTCTGTCTATTTGGGGGTGAAAGTCATTTGCGGACATAAAAGACAAAAGTATGTCCCGATCAAAAATACCATACCACCACTGAATTAAATTGACCAGCAGCGCTTATTCTGTGCATTTTCTATTGAAAACTGATTTCATGGCCTTCTCTGAATCCATTTTTTGTACACCCGTTATCAGTTACGACTTCAAGCTGAAGCATCGGAATCGTGGTAAAAAGCAGAAAATCTTTCGACTAGGCTAGAGCTCGTTAGTGTGTTCGTAACGGAGGGATTGCGATTTCCCTCGCGTTATTTTATTTAGGGTAGTGACCCTCGCGATTCAAAAGAAAAACCGTTAGAAAAGGAAGGCGTCAGTGTTTTGTTTGTTCTCGAAGCAGCGCCGCCCGGGATTGGCTGAGCGGTTTTGGCGCCTTCTGCCAGCGCCGCCAGCGGAACGCTTTTGATTCACGACCACAGCTCTCTCAACTCTTGTTTAGGTAAGTCGGCGCATTTTCTCTCTAAAAATTAATATAAATTCGGAGGAATTTTGTAGCGTTTCGCATAAATCTTATAAAAATAGTAGTTTTTTCGCCTGAATTTAATCCGGTTCTGCTGTTTTCGTGCGCCTCGCCGTTCGCTAGCAATTAATTCTCGAGTCGGGTTTTATCGAATAATTCGCAGCCATGGCCGCTGCCATTTCTGCAAGCCAAGCCGGCCGACTCGATTCGAAACTTGTAAAATTAATTTCGTTGTGGGCAGGGGGCTTCGCCCCCTGCTCCCACCGCAGGATTAAACTAGATTTTTGCGCGGATCTGGGGGGCCCATTGCTCGCCGCCGCAACGGCGTCCTCGCGTTGGAAAATATTTGGGTGTTGTCGGGAATTTTAATATTATATTATTTTGAGCATGGCGCGCGCGGGGAAAGCTTTTTGAATCGCCGTTGTTGAGTTTTCGCTTTTCCAGCTGCGATTCCAGTACGATGTCTGACGACGCTGCAACCACCAAACGAGGTCGCAAGACCAACGCTGAGAAGGCGGAGAAGAACGACGCCAAAGCGGAGCCGAAGAAGCGCGCGAGAAAAGTAGCACCAAACTTGGATTTGGACGCCATTTTCTAATGTCTTTTTCTGCAGGAGGTCAAGGCGGCCGATGGCGACTCCAACGACGAAGGAAGCTCGCCGGTGAAGCGCGGCCGTGGCAGGCCCAAGGGCTCCACCAAGAAGAAGGCGGCTCCGGCCAAATCCAAGGCCAAGGGCACCGGGCGTCGTGGCAGACCCAAGAAGGAGGAGACGAAGGACTCCGGCGACGAGGACGCCGATGAAAACGACGCCGCCGAAGAAGAAGACGACGACTAAGTTATAGGTTAAGATGAGGCAACCAAATACCACCATTTTTTAAAAATTTTTTGTTTCTTCACTGTCAAAATTGGTACTAATCATTCCATGTCTCGTGTCATCCGTTCTTGTCTCGTTTTAAGGTTGCCCTTTCCTAAGATAGGATTACTTTTAAGTTGTGTGTATGATATTAAAATTAGATATTTATCTGAATTTGTTCGAATCTCCGGAATTTGTGTAAATTAGTAACCTGATGTTGCTGTAAAGTTAAACACAATACATTAATTTCTCCATTTTTACGACTTTCACTACCTTTCATCAAATTTTGTGGCTGAAGAAAAATCAACTGCCTTGATATTAATTTCAAATGACATTTGAACAACATCTTGGGGATCGGTAGGCCATGGAATCTAATGTGCCTTTTGACGTTCAAAAAAGGGTAGCAAAATTTCAGCTTTGAGTTGGATTGATTTATTATTGCATTGCACAAATGTGTCAGACACAATAGATAAGATACATTTAATGACATCATTTTTTTTACAGGTTCAAGTGCCCACACTGTAAAAAATTAAACAAAAGCTAGATTGGTGCCGATTGATTCTGAGTTTCGGTTTTTATTTGTACACACGTTGTTTTATTTTTTCAATGTAGGCATGACGTGACAGGAACTGTCAAAAAACGATGTCAAATCAACACTTGTCTGCACATCGACTATATAGCTGAAATTGAATTTGTTAAAAAAAAACAAAACGTGTGATGTATCCGAAATGGTTGTCTGCAGTAAATTTAATCTGTAATTACTGCAGCCCAAACAACAAACTCAAAAATTGTCTACACTCTAACAAATTTTTAAGTGTTCACATAGCCTACACAGCTTGCTTTTTTTGGACGCTTACTCTGGATCTGCATTTATCGTCCCAAAAATGTAAAAAATTAAACAACAGCTAGATCTGGTGCTGTTTGATCCTGAGTTTCGGTTTTTATTTGTACACACGTTGTTTTATTTTTTCAGTGTAGGCATGGCGTAACAGGAACTGTCAAAAAACGATGTCAAATCTTCACTTGTCTGCACATCGACTAGCTGAAATGGAATTTGTTAGAAAAAAAAAACAAAACGTGTGATGTATCCGAAATGGTTGTCTGCAGTAAATTTAATCTGTAATTACTGCAGCTGTAAAGTTAATTACTAATTTCTCCATTTTTACGACTTTCACTACCTTTCATCAAATTTTGTGGCTGAAGAAAAACAACTGCCTCGATTTTAATGTCAAAAGAAACTTGAACAAAATATTGGGGATCGGTAGGCCATGGAATCTAATGTGCCTTTTGACGTTCAAAAGAGGGTAGCGAAATTTCAGCTTTGAGTTGGATTGATTTATTATTGCATTTTTAAGTTCTTTATTAACAAATGTGTCAGACACAATACATAAGATACATTTAATGACATTTTTTTTGAAAGGTTCAAGTGCCCACCTGTAAAAAATTAAACAAAAGCTAGATTGGGGTCGATTGATCCTGAGTTTCGGTTTTTATTTGTACACACGTTGTTTCATTTTTTCAGTGTAGGCATGGCGTGACAGGAACTGTCAAAAAACGATGTCAAATCTTCACTTGTCTGCACATCGACTAGCTGAAATTGAATTTGTTAAAAAAAAACAAAACGTGTGATGTATCCGAAATGGTTGTCTGTAGTAAATTTAATCTGTAATTACTGCAGCTGTAAAGTTAAATACAATACACTAATTTCTCCATTTTTACGACTTTCACTACCTTTCATCAAATTTTGTGGCTGAAGAAAAACAACTGCCTCGATTTTAATGTCAAAAGTAATTTGAACAAAATATTGGGGATCGGTAGGCCATGGAATCTAACGTGCCAGCGTAGGTCCTGGAATTACTTTGACGGTCAAAAGAGGGTAGCGAAATTTCGGCTCTGAGTTGGATTGATTTATTATTGCATTTTTTAAGTTTTTTATTAACAAATGTAAGATACATTTAATGACATTGTTTTGATAGGTTCAAGTGCCCACACTGTAAAAAATTAAACAAAAGCTAGATTGGTGCCGATTGATCCTAAGTTTCGGTTTTTATTTGTACACACGTTATTTTATTTTTTCAGTGTAGGCATGACGTGACAGGAACTGTCAAAAAAACGATGACAAATCTACACTTGTCTACACATCGACTAGCTGAAATGGAATTTGTTAGAAAAAAAAACAAAACGTGTGATGTATCCGAAATGGTGTCTGCAGTAAATTTAATCTGTAATTACTGCAGCCCAATAAGCAAAATCAAAAATTTTCTACACTCTAACAAATTTTAAAGTATGCCCATAGCCTACACAGCTTGCTTTTTTTGGACTCATACTATAGATCTGCATTGATCGTCCCAAATATCAATAAACAATTTTTTGCAAATCAATTGTGTGTCATTGCTACAAACGTACCAACTCCAACACAGAAAGTCCCTAAATTGTTTTTTTATGTTCAATTTCAAACAGCTAATTCTAGTAGAGATGTAAGTAATTTTGGCAATTATGGTAGTGTACTGTTGATGTAAACATGGATAAACAATTATGCGTGATTTTAGGGATGTACGAAACTGTAATTCAATTATACTGCTACCAACAGACGACACGAAAATCCCCAACTTGTTGGATTCATAAAACGCGGTGACGAAGCAGCTTGGACTTACGCCGGCCGGTTCAAAGAACAAATTTATTTATAAACCTTACACAATTATAAAGTTCAGCGTTTATCGTTGTTTCTTTTTTTGTCGTTGGACGATTTGACAGCTGACATTACGCCAACATGGACGACGTGTCAGTGTGAATTGTCGATCGAAATAAAATCGTTTTTGTGTAATTTACGTGAAAATGGGCGACATCGCGACGACGAAAACCGCCCTCGTTCAAAACGAGCCCTCGATGAAGGGTTGGTTGTTCAAATGGACGAACTACTTGAAAGGTTACCAGCGACGTTGGTTCGTGCTTCAAAATGGACATCTGTCATATTACAGGTGAATTGTCATTAGTTTTAATTGTCGGCTTAATTGAAGGTGGGCTTATCTTCGCTGGGTATAAAAACGGGCTGTGTTGTTGTGCAGGGCCGAGAATAATGGTGGTATCCCAACTCTGTCGATTCGGAGACGTAGAAGGTTCAAGCAGGGGTGAGTACGGATGGGGCCCTGCACAACACCACGACAACTCATCGACCGTCGTTATCTGGTGGTTTCGTTTGCAGGAATCAGGCCGAGATGGCGCACACGTGCCGCGGGAGCATCTCCTTGCACGGCGCCCTCATTTACACCGTCGATTCTTGCACATTTGTCATTTCAAACGGCGGCACGCAGACCTTCCACATAAGGGCCGCCTCAGAAGTGGAGCGGCAGTCATGGGTAACGGCCCTGGAACTCGCCAAAGCCAAAGCCATGTAAGATAATTTAGGGAATTTCGTATTACCAACCCACAACCAGTTGGCGATTTCACTCCCACCAGTTGTTACATAATTAGCACATTTTATGACTAGTTTCTGAACATGACTTACTTAACTGCCTTATTAATTTAACACTGCGTAAATTTAAAAATCCTATAAAGCAGAAAATGAGTTTCTGAATGTACAATAATAAAATTTAATTGACGATAAATAACTGAAAAACAAAGATAATCCATTTGGTTATCTAACAGTTTCAAATTGATTCGAGCTTCTCGATGTATTTAGTAAACTAAACGGTTTATTAAAAATTGGGTTCAGAATTCAGAAATGTAGTGTCACTTACGTTTGGGGAATTTTGCGTTACCAAGCGTTTCCAAGTGTACTGAGCGCGATTGATTTATAACTAATGATTTAGCTGTCTTATACATTTAAAACGGCAATAAAGCAGAAAATGAATTTCCGAATCTAATAAATGTTAATTGATGCAAAATAATTGAAATACTAAAGAGAATCGATTCGGTTTTCTAACAGTTTTAAACTGATTCGAGCTGTCCGATGTATTTAATAAACGTTTTTTTTTTAATTGGGTGTTACTTACGTATGAGGAATTTGGAGGTGCCAACCGTTTGGGGAATTTAGCATTACCAAATGTTTTGTATTGAGCGCGATTGATTTAGGACTAGTTTCTGAACATGACTTATGTAACTGCCTTATAAATTTAAAAAACTAAAGAGAATCCAACAACTCATATCTATGGAACGCCACTGTATTTTTTTACTATGTACAATTTGGAATTCAAATTAACGTACTGCATAAGAAAGAATTATGTGCGTATATTTATTTCTTTACATATGTTTGTCAATATGTAAATTGAGGCACTTTCTAAATTAAACATTTCAGAGGTGTTTCTAGAAGAACTCAAGTTAATTTTAAAATTGAAATTAAAACGCAATTTTTATTGAGCTGCAAAATAATTCCAGTAACATTTTTAAATAGTTTCAATAAAATTATGGGAAATACAGTTTAGGGAGAGTTTAAATAAAAATGAACGTTTGAAAAATAATTCTAGTGAGAATAATGTTTATATTAAAATTTTTAATTTAAATTTTTTTATAATTTTATCAATCAATAAAATCTAGGGCCTTATTTATTACACACGTATTTCATAAAATTCCTAATTTAGTACATTGAAAATCCAAGTTGAAATAATTTTCAAATACAAGCCTTCCTCGTTTTCACGCATTATTTTGTAAAATGAAAAATCGATGCATGTTCTCCGAACATGTATTTTATTTTTGAATTTTTGATAACTGTAATTCGGATTATTTGTAAATTCTCTGGAACATGTGTATTATTTTTTTCAAGAAACAATAAGTTATTTTGTGTCACATTAAAAATTCAAAATAAAATTACAAAATCTGTATTTCCAAACAATTTTTGATTTTAAATTGCAAACTAATTTATTTTCCAAACAAGTTGGATGTTTTATAATTTTTTTAATGCAATTTTTTGTTGCAAAACTTCGTTTTTTCTTTTGATATTTCCAATCCCTCTTATTTTTAACTTTTATTTTAAAATATCGCACCAGAGGTTCTGCGTTTAATTTCTAATTTAGAATTATACCGAAATAATAGATTTGTGTGCCTTTCCCTATACAGCAGCTGATATAAAAGTTGACCAACATTTTTAATACGGTGAAATTAAAATAATACTTTATTTTTCAAAAATAGTAATATTCAATTTTGGTTAAGTTTGCATGTTTTTTCAAAAAATTCCCTATTTTAAAATGCAGCAATTACCACTTTGACCGTTCATGTGTAAATGTTATTTTTCAAATTCCGATATTAAAAAATACTTTGGCGTTCCATAGTTATTTAACAGTTTCAAGTTCATTCGAGCTTTCCGATGTATTTAATAAATTATAGGGTTTCTATAAAATTGGGTTCAGAAAGGAAAGTGAGACTTTGCATTTATTAAACATTGCACTTTAAAACGAGAGCGTTTGAGATTCATCCTTATTGTAGTTAATTAAAAATTATTTAATGAAGCGGCCTTTGAATAATGCTTTAAAAACGATGACCTAAAACAACCCAAAACTCACGATTATAATAAAGATGTATTAATATATAAAAACTATCGTTGTTTATCTTCTTCCAAAAGATTAATACCTAAAATTGCTTAATAACGGAAAAAAGCCGTTTTATAAGATTATATATGTAAAACCTAGGTTCTCAATTTAAGATTGAGATGTCGCTAGCGTTCACCATTTCTCTTATTTATTATATACAGTGTAAACTCTAATAAAAACTAACTTCCTTGAAATATTATCACTTTCGCAAATGTTTGAATATTTGAAAGAATTGGTCAAACTAGTAACGTTTTGTCGCATTTCTTTGATGGGGGATCATCGACCGTTACGACATCTAACGACAGTGAATCAGAACAAATGAAAAATTTCGCAACAATTTAAAAATTCCATAAGCACAAAATGAGTTTCCGAATGTAATAAATGTTAATTGATGATAAGTAATTGAAAAACTAAATAGGTTATTTAACAGTTTCAAATTGATTCTAGCCTTCCAATGTAACGTGCGTTCAAAAAAAAACCGAGGCTGCGTTGGCCATGGAATTTATCGTCTTTCCAGTGTAGAAACCATAGAAAACATAAACGTAGATTTGACAAATGTCAAGATCTGTCAATTTACCATCGAAATAAAACGGCCCAAACGCTAGGACGGTTTAATTTTATTTTTAATGAACATTTTTAATAATCATTTTTTTCTAATGTATATTGTGTAATTTATAACTCACTAGTGGTCAACGTTCGTGTTTAACTATGTATACAACGATTGGTAGGTCACAAACATATTATTATTATTATTATTACTTAAATGATGGGGAAAAAAATTTGGTACTTTAAATAAAATGTTAACATGTAAAAAAAATTAATGTAAACTTTAATGAAAGACAATCCGTAATTAAACTCCAAAAATAAACAACATTTATCGCAATTGCTTTCGATTTTTTGCCGTAACTCGTCTAAATTTTTTGGCCTACTAAAATAATAAACCTTTGAACCTTCGAATCCAAGCAAACCCGAACCTTTTTTTTTTTTTTTTGTATATTGAGTAATACAACTCCCTAACGGTCGACGTCCGTGTTTAACTATATATACAACGATTTTTGAAATATTAATTGAGAATGCAGTTGCTCTTAAACTGAATTGGTAGGTCTCGAGTTGCGCATAGAGACTGATGACCCATGAAGGTTGACGGGCAACTGAGTGCTGCCAAATATTCTCAAGACATTTTTCGGTTTTGAGACTGATTCTTCTTCATCGATCTATTCACCACTTACAGTTATATCAAATTAATGACCGTCCTGGTCGTGTCGATATTCTCCTCAACAGAGGAGAAGCTGTAACAATGAATAGATTGATGTTTGGATTCACAACGATACCGGGAAATGTTTTGCACTATTTTTTATCCCATAATGATTTATCCCAGTCAACAAGGAAGCTAACCTAAATATGAAAAGACTCGAACTGACATTTTGAAATTTTGCTACACCACAGATTACTCCAGATGACTGACTCAATGCAAATATTTTGGCGGAATGACCTTTAACGACCTTCAAATTATGTAGCAGTTTTCAGATGGCGCATCGATCAAATTTTGCGGCAAATTTAAATAGTGTCTCCTCTCTTTATAGGTAGTAAAAATGCTATTATATTTTGAATATTTTATGATTTATTCTGCAAAACTAATGTAAAAAATTGCTTTGTAGAATAAATCATAAAATATTCCTTCATTATTTACACGTCATACAAACAATTTTATAAAAATCAATTTATTTTATTACATAATTTAAATTAAACAAAATTATACCCAAAATGTCAACACAATTACATTTCTAAGATAGGTGGTATAACTTACACATATGATAATTACTTGGGGTTATTATATAATAATGGAAATTTTGAAAGATTTGCCGGACAACTAATAGAGAAACCTGGCTTAGTTCTTCAAATTCATACACAAAAATAAGGAATAATGAGGCATAATATCTAACGATACCGAAAAGTGTTTTTTGCAAACCCTCCACTTTTGCTTTAGATTGCAATTTTGGACATTTAGAGCTTCTTGCCACAGCTTCGCTCTAGGATTATGTAATTAAATTCACTAATTTCTTGTATTAATAAAACTTCCTTACCTTTCTTCACTTTTTGGAAAACAATGCAGTTTCTCGGCATAGTTTTCACCAACACCACAAATAATGTAAAAAAGACCCATCTTTCGCTTAAAATTTTTCACAAATTCAATATACAAGCAAGTTTTGACATTTACTGGCTTGATTATAATTGCAGCAAAATGCTGTTTTTAAAATATTAGTCGGAAAAAAAGCAACAAGCCTAGAAACAGTAACGCTTTTTAAAAAACACGGAATTGTACATTGTTCAATTTATAATAGTAAAAATATTGGGCCTTTTATTTGAATTTAAATAAAAGTTTTTGTAGTGACATCTAGCGGTCGTACAAAGTATTAGCAACGACTACAGCGCCTCTACATTTGCTCATGGTATCTGTGACAAAGATGTTATGCGCCTAGTTTCAATGTGTAGAAAAGAGATAGCTCCGGACAAAATCGCCCTATGAAGTCAGTCATCTGGAGTAATCTGTGGCTACACTAAATTGATGCACAAAGTTTTTCCATGGCCAACGCAGCCTCGTTTTTCTTTGAACGCACGTTATTTATTAATTAAAATTTTTTTTTTAAAGTTGAGTTCAGAAATGTCACTTAGATTTGGGGAATTTGGAGTTGCCAACTGTTTGGTGAATTTAGTGTTAGCAACTGTACTGAGCGCGTATTTTGTAGAAGGAGCATGGAATCGGAAGAAGACGAGGAAGAAGCGGACGAGGGCTCCGGCAGCCCCGAAGAGTGGTCGAGCGTCGTACGCAAACTCGAGGCTCAACTGAACGACATACAAACGTGCAGCGACCTGATACAGAAGCACTGGAAGTCGCTTGTCAAGCCCCTCACAGAAATGGAGACAAACACCGACCCCGAAGGGGTGCAGAACAAGTCGAAAGAGCTGGCCGAGAGGGTCACGCTGTTCCGCATTTCCACAAACGCCATGATTAATGTAAATCCTCCCGGTTTTGCAGTTGTTATGTTCTGATGGGGTTGTGTGGCAGGCCTGCGCCGAATACTTGCAGACGGCCCAGACGCACGGGCACAAGTGGATACGTCTTTTGCAACACGAACGCGAACAGAGGCAGCGGCTCCAGGAGATGGTGGAGACCCTCGCACAGCAGCATTCGAAGCTGGAGCAAGCTGCCAACGCGCACACCCATCGACCCTCAGGTAATTAATTCTACTGTCATAATTACTGTCATTTTAATGTCATTAGTGATGTAAGTGTGAAGTAAGTAGGCGGCCGCTGTCATCGCCAGTCAATTGTTTGTCATTTTTGACAGTTAACCTAGTCGTGTCAGTTTTGTGCGTTTTGACAGCTCGATCACCTGCAGCTCGTCTCCGTGGCCGGCCGGCGTTTTGTTGAAAGATGCGACGAAAAAATCGGCGTAAGTTTATTGCGTTAGCGCATGTGACGCTCACATAACCTCACTTCGTCCAATCAACAAGTGGTGATTTTCCGACCGTAATTCGTTGATGGCGGTAACGAGGACGACGTCCGTCGTCAGTCGGTGACACCAGGTGGCACGTGACGTTTCTGTTAAAATTCCAGTGAATCCGAGCGATGCGGAGGAGGAGGACGAGAACGAGTTCTACGACGCCGTAGCCGAGAGTACGGGTTCGGGGAGCGACGGCCACTTCACGCTGAACATACCGACGGGGACGGGCCACCGACGCACCGGCTCGGACAGCTCGAGCGAGCCGGACGAGGCGACCGAGACCAAGCAGGTGGTGGTAGTCACGGGGAAGTCGTCGAGCTCGCTGCGGAAGAGCCAGCTGAGCGAGAGCCGCGTCAGCGCGGTGGGGACGGGCAGGCGGCAGCGGCGCGTCCGCGTCCCCGACAAGCCCAACTATCCGCTCAACTTGTGGAGCATCATGAAGAACTGCATCGGGAAGGACCTGTCGAAGATACCGATGCCGGTGAACTTCAGCGAGCCGCTGTCGATGCTGCAGCGTCTCACCGAGGACTACGAGTACGCGGACGTGCTGGACGTGGCGGCGAGGTGCGGGGACGCGTGCGAGCAGCTGGCCTACGTGGCCGCCTTCACCATTTCCTCGTACTCGACGACGAGCACGCGCACCGGGAAGCCGTTCAATCCCCTGCTGGGCGAGACGTACGAGTGCGATCGCACGGACGATTTGGGGTGGAGGGCGGTCAGCGAGCAGGTGTCCCATCATCCGCCCATGCTCGCCCAGTTCTGCGAAGGTAGGACGTGGAAGTGTTGGCAGGAGTTCACGATGACGTCGAAGTTTCGCGGCAAGTACCTGCAGGTGATTCCGCTGGGGACGGCGCAGGTGGAGTTCGCCAACGGAAACAAATTCTCGTGGCGCAAGGTCACAACTACCATCCACAATATAATCGTGGGGAAGCTGTGGGTGGATCAGCACGGTACGTTTGCGTCAATGTTTTAGTCGTTTCGTTGATGGGTTTCAATTAGGCGACATGGAGATCGTGGGCAAGGGAGCGGCCGCCGGAATCAAGTGCCATTTAAAATACATACCCTATTCGTATTTCACGCGGGATTCCCAGCGCAGAGTCAAGGGAGTCGTGATGGACGTGACCGGGAGCGTCAAGTGGATTATAAATGGTAATAATAACAAATTCAAAAGGGGCGAAATCTAGCCCAATGCTACTCAAATTAACCCCAAAACAAATTGCGCAATTAATTATGTGTGATTTGTGATTTTCACCGGTCTATAGTTTCTATGCAGACGGTTTTAACAAGCACCCATCTCTACTTGTAAAAATGAATGTTTTATGGTAATTTGTAATGTTTACTATTTATTGGTTTAGGTCTTACTTTTTTAAATTATCGAATCGTTGAATGAGTACTAATTTCTTACCAATTGAGAAAAAACAAATGTCCTGGTTCTGAACCTGAAAGTATAAAGAAGAGACGCTGCTTTTGTTGTAACCCAAAACGAGTAATTTGTGCCCAAAACACACAGATTGCTATATGAGAATGGGATTCAGTTTAAATGCAAACATGACATCAGAAAACAAGCGAGTTGAAAAAAAAATCGCTAGTAAAACGTAATAAAAAAATTAATACGTACTTCTACATTGGTAAATGTGACATTTGTAACGTAATGGAAAAAGTTTTCTGTACTAATCCAAACTAGTTTTTATGATGCAGTTAACAAGTGTAGTAAATAAAAACAAACTGAGCAAAAGAGGGTTATAATACTTTATCAAAATTAAATAAACGCTCGGTATGTTATTCGCATGCAAAGTGTATTGATTCGTTAGTTTATTCAGTTGGGCAAAAATCCAAAACATGCAGTGAAGTACTAAATGTTCGTTAAAAAATTTAAATGAAAAGTAATAAACTAAATCCTTGGTAAATATACTAAACGCTCAGTGAAGTACTGAATGTTTTTTTAAAAACATTAAATGCACGTTATAAATGTTCAAGGCTTAATTGTTGAGTAAATTTACCAAACACTGGGTATAATATACGAAATGCTAATTAGTAAAATAAACATTTGGTGACAAAATTTAAACAATATATTGAAAACTATATTAATTTACTATATTTGAAGAATATTTAAACATGGAACCTATATGTGAATTAAAATATTAATTTCTTTTAGTTAACACGTAACATTTAAAAATACAGTAAAACATAACGATTGTTATATACTAAAGCAGCAGACAGTAGACAACAAACTATGTTTAATTTAAATTAATATTTTTTCGCTTTTTAATTTGGCGGATGAATAGTCCTAACTAATGGGCGTTAAATAAAATCTATAACAATGTAATAAATTATAGTAAATATACACTGCGTCAATTTTATTTACCTCTTGTAATAGAAGAGTTCTTTTCGCGTTAGAAGACCGATCTCGACGTCGCCATTCACCTAGCTAAATTAAAAAATTAACCGAGTATAAATTACTAAGTAAATACAGTGTTTTATCGTGCAAATCTACAAAAAACTTATAATTTTTTAATTTAGTATTTTTACCGTACAAAATGATATAAAATAATATTTTATTAAATTTAAGTTTTAAATATCACCTCAGTTTTAAACGCAGATGATCCTATCAAAAACAGATTGGTCATGAATCGCAAGGATTTCATTAAGTTTGAATAATTCTTTCAATAATTTTTATGTATACATCTGTTATTGTTTAAGCACACCTTTCCATGCTCGTGACCATTTATTCCTAGAAAGACATTTGGTTTTTCTCTTAAGTCCTAGCAAGTGAGTTAACTTATTTAACATTCAACGATTCAATAGACATTCGGTAATAATATAAAAAATAAGACAATAATAATAATAATAAATAAGAAATAGCAAACATTATTTCAAACCCAAAGTTAACCTGCAGTGCCATAAAACATTCCCTTTTATATAATACTGGGGAAAATCACTGAAGCCGGTTGTACAAACATTCAATAACAAAATATAAATAAAAAAGGATCGAATGGAAACAATGAAAATAAAGAAATTACAAATGTACAAATAAGTGGAAACATTTCATGGCAAAAATTAGCAAAATGTAAAATTCTACAAAAAACAAATAAAAAATTACGATATGGTGGTGATGACAAATAAATACAAAAAGTGACAAGCTATATTTATAGATTAACCCAACTCGTACTCCTTAATTTTAGGTCATTTAGAGACATTTAAAAATAAATCTACAAGAGTTTTGAATTCATTGCAAACGATATTTGCATTGATTACCTAAACCTGAGTAATAATTAATAAGGCAGTAATTTAAATTAAAAAGGACTAAGGGTTTTCAAAGTTTTTTTCTTAGCTAAAAATAAAAAATGTGATAATTTGCATAAAGCATTTTTAATGCCGAATATGATTTATTCACGATAGAATTTGCGTGCTTCTTAATGTAACTGATTGTCTATCATAATACTTAGATTTTTTACACATGTTACCACTTTAATTTGAATACGGTCCCCTTCCATTTTTAATCATGATCAATTTTTGTATTTCTGAGTGACATGCAGATGGCTTTACATTTATATACATTTAGTTTTAATCCTATATGTTTAGTTCGAAGCGTGATTCTCATTTGTCCCCATTAATCTGTTTACAAGCTTGCTCAACATTTTATGGATTAAAATTAAAATAAAACTATCGTCCGCAAAAGCTTGAATTTTACAGTACTTTACTTTAAAATCTTCCCTGTATATATTATGAATAAAAGTGGCCTTAAAATAGAATCCTGAGGAACATATAAAGTGATCAAACCTACTTGCGAGCACGAGTTACCAATTACCACAGCTTCACTTCTATTTAGTAAAAAATATTTAAAAAACTGGACCGAAATGTCATCAATGCCATAAAAAGGGAGATTTGCAATAAGTAGAGCATGATCTAACCTACCAAAAGCTTTGGAAAAATCTAGCAAAGTCAATAAAGTCGATTCGCCTTTATCTAATGCTCTAAAACAATCATCTAAACTTTTTCCTAAAACACTTGTGGTGTCAATCCCTTTCTCAAGCCCAGATTATTTATCGGTAATTATATAAGCCAACAGCACAAAAAATCATTGACTTGATTGTAAATTATTCGATCTAAAATTTTAAAAAGAATTGGCACAATATTTATTGGTCCGAATATGTGCTTTGGTTATACGTTTTAGGCAAAGGATGTATGAAAGCAATTTTCGAAGCTTCCTGATAATAGCCGACCTCTAAACAAGAATTTACAATATGAGTAATATATTTGCTGATCACTGGTACACATAGTTAGAGCAACATGGCCGAAATATTATCATATCCTAATAAATTTTATATTATATTATCACTAATCTCTTCATTTTCTTCATTCATTGTTGCATATTTTAAGTGAATATGTACATTTGCGCGGAACTTTTTTCCTGCTGACTTTAAAAACTATACAGACATTGATTTGAATGACTAAATACTGAAGGGTAAAATTGGTTTACTTCATCTGCATCGAATCCATTCAAATCGACTGTTTTATTTTTCGATTTAATATCTAAGCTACGCAGTTCTGCCCCTATTGCTTTTTTCTTCAAACAGAAGTACCTTTTTTCTTGTCTAATGAATTTACAAATAAAATCCGTAATTTCTTATTGGCCACCCAATTATCTAGTTTTTTTTGAAATTTCGAATCAGTTAACAATTTATTTCTTTCGGACATCATCATTTTAATGGCAGGGGTAAGCCACGGGACATACGATTTAGATACATATGAAGTAATATAAGTTATTTGTATAAGGGACGTGGGACGTGTTGAATAATAAATTAATATTAGTTTACGATATATTCAATCTTATCCTCAATGTTGTTGAAGTAAAGCAGTGAATCCCATGGAACTTTATTTAGATCTTTACAAAAAAATGTATAATCACGATATGTAACCAATTTTGGTGTAACTTTTTTTTTCTCTCTAAAATATTTTAAATTATCCTCAATGTTATTGAAGTAAAGCAGTGAATGCCAGGAACTTTATTTAGATCTCTACAAAAAAAATGTATAAACACGATATGTAACCAATTTAGGTGCAACTTTTTTTTCTTTGTAAAATATTTTAAATTGGCAACTACGAGAATGAGATGGTTTTCTAGTTTGTTGTGCTATTGTTTTTAGGCACTTGGGACGATCAAGTGGAGATCGCGCCGGTGACTGGTAATACGGGCAGTTCAACCAATCCGGTATACCAGACGGGGCCTTCGGTGGTGGCATGGAAAAGACGGATGCCGTCTCCTGACGCCGACAAATTCTACGGATTTACGATGCTGGCGGCTCAGCTCAACGAACCGGAGGAAGGCGTGGCCCCCACTGATTCGCGTCTTAGACCCGACCAGAGATTGATGGAGGAGGGACGTTGGGACGAAGCCAACAACGAAAAAGTCAGACTGGAGGAGAAGCAGAGGGCGGTGAGGAGGAGTCGCGAGGCAGAAGCGGAAAAAGCGGCGAGCGAAGGTGATAATCTGTTATTTTTGCTAATTACGCTAATTGCGGTATCGGTTGGTGCAATCATGGACAGTCAAGAATAACACCCGTGTCATGCAAATACCGACTCTATGAGATATTGTCGTTGAGTCGGTATTTGCATCACACGTCACGGAAAAAATTCCGGCAAATACCGACTCAATGTCAATATCTCATAGAGTCGGTATTTGCATGACGCGTGTTATTTTTGACTGTCCACGGTTGTACTATTCCGATTTGCGCTTGTTTTAATGGTACACTGATGACACAACTTTAATGAGCACATTTTTTTAATTACACATTGTACACTCAATATCTGACGTCTGGAAATTACAATATCTTCTGCTTGCATCAATAAAACTAAATTACAGACCATGAATTCATATTTTCTAGGAGTTTCTTTCGTCCTCTTGCTTTTTTCCAGTCTTTTAACTGCAGCCGTTGCAGTCTGCTTTTTTTCGTTTCTTATGTTACTTTTCCCACTTCTCAAACCATCAGCGCTTATTTCTGTAAGATTGAAAAATAAAACGAGGTTGCGTAGGCCTTGGAAGCAGTTTGATATTCGGTAGAGTGTAGAAAATGTTTGAACTTTGAGCTTGGAGAAATGAGTTTGATTTTTAAATAAAATCCGTGGACCATAGACAATGCAACAGAGAGGTTTGGGCAAATTTACAGTCCAATGACGTGATTTATCAATCTCCCCATTTTTTTTAGCATTTTCTTTGTGTTTGAAACTTTTTTTATAGTTAAATTGTACATTTTTGGCTTACGACACTGACTTGTATTTTTCTAAATGGAACATTTTATATGCAGGTTCATAGGTTGTTCCTCGACCTTTCTTATTTCTCGAGGCACGAGAATTCTCGAGCATCTCGAGAAATTTTGAAATTTTCAATAAAACCGGATGTTATTTACAAATTTTTGCTTGATTACAAATTAGACTGATAGATGAGATCAATTAAATCAAATGGTACATTTTTAGTTACCATAAATTACACTTATTAATTATTAACAAATCTACAACAAACAATAAATTAAACAAACTATACTCGGCTGGTCTATATAAAAAGTAAAGAGTATAGTAGTACTTAACTTTTTTATAATTATTGGATCCTTACCAGTTCCCAAATGTACAAAAGTCTTTTAGTAAAATTAAATCAACAAAATTACTAGTACATATTTAGAAAACTATAGTTGAACATTTTTTAAATCTGCATAAAATTAGCTTTTCAACGATATACAACGTTTGCTATTTCTGCAAATAATATTTTAGGGAATTAAAAATTGTTTTGAATAATATAAAAATACTAGTATATTAGTAATCTTTCAGCTACTGACAACTATTTCGGTCTTTGTGTCTTTCAATTCTCTGGTCTTCTTCGTGTTCTCATTTTTGATAAGCTTTTTAACGACAAGATATGATTCGTCATTTTTAAACTTCTTACTCAATATCCTTTCAAATTGTTTACATACCACTATTCAAATCAAATCATTAGATAACGTATCAAAAATGTGATCGCTTGATACCGAAATATACCTACAGTTTGTAAAAGTTCCGGAACGGTTGAATAAATTTGTTATTTAAAGAGTTTTTTTTCAAATTTGGTACGAATATAAATACATACTTGCAAATAACGAATTTGTTTTTTTTTTCACTTTCCGTTTAACACGAAATGCTTCCTTATATTCTGCACCCAGTATATTTTTACATTTTCGGACCCAGAATAAAAACCTACTTTCAGAAATATTAACATGATTTTTATATTCTTGAAAACGCCATAGAAACATTTTTTAATAATTTATAAAACGCATAATAAAGATATTTGCGGAAACCGATACGCATCCGAAAATGTAAAAATATTCTGGTGTCCCATTTAAAAAACATAAGTGTTAAACATTTCCGGTTAAACGGAAATTGAAAGAAAAATTAAAATATCACAAGTAAATTAGTCATTTGCAACTCTATATTCTTACTAAATTTGAAAATAATTACTTTTTAAGTAACAACATTATTTGACTGATCCGGAATTTTTTACTGTAGCTTGTATTATGTTGTTCCAGTTGAAAAATATAGTTTAAATTAACAATGTGCGTTCATGGACCGTCTGTAGGTATTTTAATAGTATTTAAAAAAATGGTATTAAAGGTATATTAATGTAGGTAAAAAAATTATTAAAATTTAAAAGTTCAATTAAACAGTTTAAACCTGAAAATTTTCTATTAAAATAGCAAGGCAACACTCATTGATTTTCCAAGAAGGGTCATTTTTCGCGTCAATTACAAATAGTAGCAAAACAACTGAAGTTACGTCTATAGGAAGTAATACAAAGTATAAATAATTTTTTGATAAGGAATCCAAAAAACTCGTCAAACGTAACAACTTTTGATAACGTCTTGCTTTCATTTATGTTAGGTGTTTTCATTCTTTTCAATTCTAAGCGCTTAAATTCCCGTTTCAATTCGTTTCGTGTCCTCGCCAATATTACAGTCATTTGCATTAACTGTTTATTGTACTATTCGTATTTTGGTAGTTAATAAATTCTCTTTCTCTAAACACTGCTTCCAAAACAAAACTAAACAATCTTTATTTTGATCCTATTCCACTATGAATCCTCTAATAAAGTTTTTAGTTTTTTTGTCACTTGAAACTTCAACAGCGCTTTCTTATTGCGAAATAGTTTTTAATTATGGTTTAGACTCAAATGTAGTGGAGACAGAAATAAAAACTGCTCTATAAATTTCATATGACAGGTACTAATCTGTACAATGCAACATTTTCTGGCTTGAAACGATTAAAGTTGCATTTTTAAATATACAAATTTGTTGCAATTGATGTTTATTACAATTTGTGGTGTTACAGGTCGACCCTACGAGCAGTACAGACCGATTTGGTTCGAGCAAATGACAGATCCAGAAGACGACGTCGTCGTCCACGTCTACAAAGGCAGCTATTGGGACTCTAAGGAGAGACAGAAGTGGGATGCGTGCCCCGATATATTCTAGTAATTAATAAATAACAATAACCAAGCTTCTAAATTGTAAATGTCGGTGATCTGTTGTTGATTTACTCAAGAGAACACACACAAATTAACACTCAGACTGAGGTTTTTATTTCCTATGAATAATGGCGGTGCGTTTATGTTTCGGGTACGGTATTTTAATTGCTGCAACAATCATCATCATCATAATAATATATCCAATCTCTTGTATATAGTCGTTGTATTTTTAGCGGTTTGTGTTACAAAACAAGTCAATTTGTATAAATCAGCAGGTGTTTGTGCGGGTGTTGTAAATAAACTAAGTAGACGGTTTTCTGTGTGGAAGGACGGATTTGTTGTAAATATTATTGTATTTCGATAACGCTTGGCCGATGTAGGACTCAAATAAATTTTATAACGCAACAATCGCTTTTTATTTATTTTTTGTTCGGTGCGAGGGCGCTGCCGGCGGGGTTTGAAAAGCGCGCCATGGTGACGTCGCCCGAGCGCCGACGACGCCGCCCGAACTCACTTCGGCGATCAGTGTGGCGGGCGCGGCCATATTGGCAGTACGTGAGAGTGTCTTGTGTGTTTTTTAGTGTTGTTGTGAAATTTCTATCGATAATCATCGCAAAATGTCCGAACGGGAGGATAGCGTGTACAAGGCCAAGCTGGCCGAACAGGCCGAGCGCTACGATGGTGGGTATATTTTGGAAAAAGTCCAACGTCTCCCGGCCAAAATGGCCATCGCTGCGACGCTCCACCATTACCGGGGTTTGTTCGTGTCGGGGAAAATAGGCGCCGGTCGTTTGGACGGCGCCCATTTTGTCGCGTTTAAGTGGCGGGGTTGTTTCTGGGGCGGTTTCGGGCGTATTTGTGGGTGACTCATGGAATGGGGGCGATCGATGGTCGATGCGGGCGCCCCCCGGTCCCCCGATGCATCTCTACCCCGTTTGACAGTCAAAGCGTGCGATTGTTTTTTTGATCGGCGCCTACTTGCGTAACGGGCGCGGTGGAGATGCATTAGAGGGGAAGCGGGTGGCGCCACCCTGATCGATAACGATTGACGCAGAAATGGTGGAGGCCATGAAGAAGGTGGCCAAGCTGGACCTGGAGCTCACCGTCGAGGAGCGCAATTTGCTGTCGGTGGCGTACAAGAACGTGATCGGCGCGCGGAGGGCGTCGTGGCGCATCATCTCCTCCATCGAGCAGAAGGAGGAGAGCAAGGGCACCGACGACAAGCTGGAGATGATCAGGCAGTACAGGTCGCAGGTGGAGAAGGAGTTGAGGGACATCTGTTCGGACATCCTCGCCGTTCTCGACAAGCACCTCATCCCGGCCGCCTCCACCGGCGAATCCAAAGTGTTCTACTACAAAATGAAGGTCAGTCCCGTTTGTTGTTTCTTTAGAAAACCGATAAATCGTTTTATGGCGGCTGTAATTAAGGGGCGCGCACACATACAATGGAATTTTAGGACTTGGCTGACGTCGGTCTATCAGGTGCAGTCCCGGGGAAATTGATAACTTGATCTTATCGCAAGTTTCGCATGTGTGAGATAAGGGGACGGGAATAAATTGTTTAAGGTGGGAAAAAAGCATGCAAATTTTCCATAACAGGATTTTGAGGGTTGATGTTTGTAAGCCTACCCTCTCTTCAAGAGGCGCAGCAAATTGTTGGGGGTGGTTTCTCCCTCCTCTGTTTTTATCAGTGCGAGGTGTATACATATAAGGGCAGAACCGAGAAGACCAAAACACACAACGTTATAACGTGCGTTCAAAAAAAAAAAAAGAGGCTGCGTTGGCCATGGAATTTATCGGCTTTCCAGTGTAGAAACCATAGAAAACATAAAGATAGATTTGACAAATGTCAGGATCTGTCAGTTTAAAACCACACACCAACACCAAAAGACAGTGAGAGAGAGTTAAAGTGTCTACCGTCACCTTTGAGAGCTAAACTAATAATGCCACTTGCCCAAAATCTAAATACTTATTAGATAACTTCCGGTCCGTTCAGGTAGTCTAAATGGCGTTTTTGGCGCTTGAAGTGAGTCATATATTTTATTAAAAAAAGGGAAAATGCAACGGGCGTACAATTGTAGGCAATGGAAGCATTTTAAAATTCGTTAGAGTGTAGAAAGATTTTGACCTTGATTTAGAAAAATTTGAAATTAATTTATGTGTAATATATAAATCGTTTTATTTGCCTTTCGGCCTTAAGACTCCTACAAAATTATACAATTTTTCTTCAACTTAATATTAATTTCTTCTAAAACCGATCTCTTCTTCCTTCATTCCTTCTTTTACGCACTCTCCCCCCTCTTTCTCTCTCTCACCACGCTTCTCATCCATTCTATTCCTCTTCCATCCCCATTCAATACCTCATCCCTCCTTCTTTCATCCTGTCTCAGACTCTCACATTCCTTCATCAGATGTTCCACTGTTTCTCGTCCTTCTCCGCATATTCTACATACTCTCTTCTCCTCTTTCTCCCAGAATTTGCATTCTCTCTCTTCATTCCCGCACCTGAATCTTGCAATCATTCTTTTCTCATTTGCATTTACTCTTTCCAGGTACTTCGGTAGTTTTTCCGATATTATTTCTTTATACTTGTTATTGTACCTGGACTCTTTTATTCTCTCCCTTCTCTCTTGTCTCTCCACATCCCTATCTCTGTCTCTCAGTTTTTCTCTCATTCTCACCCCTCGTAATTTATGTGTAATAGACGAGGTGCTTCCAAAAACGCGTACACCTGCTTATAAAAGAATTAATTAACTGATAATACACAAGAAACTGTGGCGCCGGAATATTTATTTTACTGCGGAAGAATTTCTTTTAACGGCTTTAGAAGTCATACAGGTACAGCCATGGACAGTCAAGAATAACACCCGTGTCATGCAAATACCGCCTCTATGAGATATTGTCATTGAGTCGGTATTTGCATCACACCCGCCGGCTAAAGTGTTATTCTTGACTGTCCACGGTTGTACATAAAACATATAACGAGCGTTCAAAAAAAAAACGAGGCTGCGTTGGCCATGGAATTTATCGGCTTTCCAGTGTAGAAACCATAGAAAGCATAAACATAGATTTGACAAATGTCAAGATCTGTCAGTTTAAAATTTACCATCTAAATAAAACGGCCCAAACGCTAAGGACAGTTTAATTTTATTTTAAATGAACATTTTTAATAATCATTGGTTTTTAAACCTTCGACTCCAAACAAATCCAAACTTTTTTTTTCTAATGTATATTGTGTAATTTATAACTCACTAGTGGTCAACGGTCGTGTTTAACTATGTATACAACGATTGGTAGGTCACAAACATATTATTATTATTATTATTACTTAAATGATGGGGAAAAAAAATTGGTACTTTAAATTAAATGTAAACATGTAAAAAAAATTAATGTAAACTTTAATGAAAGACAATCCGTAATTAAACTCCAAAAACAAACAACATTTATCGCAATTGCTTTCGATTTTTTGCCGTAACTCGTCTAAATTTTTTGGCCTACTAAAATAATAAACCTTTGAACCTTCGAATCCAAGCAAACCCGAACCTTTTTTTTCTAATGTATATTGTGTAATACAACTCCCTAGCGGTCGACGTCCGTGTTTAACTATATATACAACGATTTTTGAAATATTAATTGAGAATGCAGTTGCTCTTAAACTGAATTGGTAGGTCTCGAGTTGCGCATAGAGACTGATGACCCATGAAGGTTGACGGGTAACTGAGTGCCGCCAAATATTCTCAAGACATTTTTCGGTTTTGAGACTGATTCTTCTTCATCGATCTATTCACGACTTACAGTTATATCAAATTAATGACCGTCCTGGTCGTGCCGATATTCTCCTCAACAGAGGAGAAGCTGTAACAATGAATAGATTGATGTTTGGATTCACAACGATACCGGGAAATGTTTTGCACTTTTTTTATCCCATAATGATTTATTCCATTGTCAACAAAGAAGCTAACCTAAGAAACATGAACAGACTCGAACTGACACTTTGAAGTTTTGCTACACTAAATTGATGCACAAAGTTTTTCCATGGCCAACGCAGCCTCGTTTTTTTTTGAACGCACGTTACATCATTTTTATATTTATTGTTTTGTGCATCACAATCAAATACAGACAGTAGTGTTATTGTTATTGTATTGATTATTTCAAACTCTACACTTGCGGCCATCCCAAGTTTATGTTTATGTTCGCCGGAACAGTTTAATTTCCTAATTTTCCAACAGATTTGTCTGATTTTTTGACAGCATTCGTTGAACATTACACTTGAAATTAACTTCATTTGAGATTCATCCTAATAGTAGTTATTTAAGAAAAAAATACATGCAATTTTTCCATAGGAGGGTTTTGAGGGCTAAACTTCCTTATTTTCCAACAGAATCGTCTGATTTTTTGGTATTACCTTCACTGAACATTGCAATTTAAATTAAGATCATATGAGATTCATCGTAATGGTAGTTATTTAATAATTAATTAATTAAACGGCCCTTACATAATGCTGAAAAATATGACACCAAAGCAGATTAGTTAGGAATGTCATTATGATGAAGATGCCTCAGTTTACCAAAACTTTTTACCAAAAGATGAATGCCCTAAATTGCCTAATAACTGAGATTAAGCTTTAGTTTTAACGTGTTTCATGTAAAACCTACGTTCTCAACTTGAAAATGAGATGTCGCTGCCGATCAACTTTTCGTTCCTAAATGAAATATCGGCAAAATGTATTTCCAAAACTACTTTCTACAACGAATACTACGATTCATCGTAATCTTTGAGGCAAAAAAACTAGGAAAAATGCTAAAATTTTGTCGCCTGTCTTTGATGGATAAATAATCGATCTTTGCGACATCTAGCGGCCGTGAATCGTAATGCCCGTGTCATACTAGCAAATTTTCGTCAAATTTCCATCAGACTGGTTGTAGCAAACTGAGTTGATGACGTCAGGAACAACTTTTGTCAAATTTTCTATTTCCATCCAACAAACGTCAGATTAGATCAAACTTTGAGGTTAGCTTAGGGGACCGCGGACGATCGTGTTTTTGTGTGCATTTTGTTTGGAATCGATAGAAATTTGATTAGTACTCGACCCCCACGCAAAAGAGGAAGGTGCTGTTATTACCATTAGCACGAATCTTGTTAACTAGAAAACTCAAAGCCTAAAAAAAGGACGCAATCTTGGATAAAACGAAGGAATGCTGTGATGGATAGAGACAAGGGGGCAAAAATTGATTTCCCTCATACGAATGGATCAGGCAACATTTAATAAATTATTAGAAAAACGGAACACGATGTGTTACATTCCACTCTCCTGTTTTTAATAAAATCTTGTAGGCTTTTATGCTGTCAGCTTTTCGAAACCCGATAACAATATTCTTCATTTTTCGCCATTCTTTCGTGAACTGTTCGACCTTTGAAATTCTAGTTATTCTGGGCCGAACAATTCACTGCAGTGCATCGCGACATGCAAATCTGTTGCAGTACGTGTCATTTTTCGGAAATTTGACGAAAATTTGATTTTCCCACCTTAAGATGTTTATTTCATTCCACGGCTATGACAGTTACATATTTCGATTCGTTATCGTTCGTTCGTCGCGCCCCGTGTTTTGGTTAGGTTTTTTTTTTAATGTTTGGTGTCAGTTCACATCCGGATCCGGAGCAGTTCACAGGAATCGATTTTTTGTCAGCGCTTACATCATTTGAACGTCGTTGGTTTTAAGTTTGTTTGCGTTAGTTGGTTAAACAGATGCTCATAAGTTTTACGGCGGCTAAAAATAGATAATCGTTTGATTGATAAAAATGTCAAACATAGGTTTGGGCGGTGACAGCGATTACGATGCCTGTCAATAAAATTTTATGAAAGAACTGTCGATTGGGTGACGGTTGCAAATAAAAGAATTGGGGATTTATTTATGTGTGTTTTAAATCAGCAAGGACCGCAATTGAAGGGTCCAGTCCAATCAGTGTTGCCAGGTCTGTTTCACAATCAGGTATTTTCCTAGAAAAAACTGTAGATTAAAAAAAATACAATAATAAAATGATATCAATTAAGATTTGTTTCTATTATTATTTTGGTTTTTGTTTTAAGCATTTTGCTACAACTTATTTTTCTAAACTATTATATTAATAATAATATCAGTCTTTCGATTAAACGAATCATAATGAACTTTTTGCACTATTTTTTTAATTTGAACATAGTATGCCAACTAAAACTAAGCCAGTAACACGCAAAATAATCAACAACGAAATCGAATTTTAATTCAATGCTGATTTCTCGAGTTCTCGGGCAGAAACGGTAATGGTGTCACAATGTTATTTACCATTTTTGGCTAAAAACATGTGAAAAAATATAACTAATAATGAGATACTAATGAGAAATATTCGGAAACAAATAAGTGTGGTGAGTTCTTGACAATTTGTTGATCATGTAAAGCCAATATATTTCTATCAACTCTATAGAGAAACAATGTTTGCCTTGTCAAGAAAGACAATTTTTTGTGTGAAGATTACTTATTACTTATTACCTTCATGCCTTTGGCGAGCTTGGTTCTCTGTTGAGTTTCAAGAAGATTTACATGTGTAAATATTCTTTCGACATTTGCCGACGAATGTGGAATTAAAATACTAAGTGTAAAAGTGGCTAATACAGGAAACATTATTTTGTAATTTGCATCTCATTTATTTTTTATTTGCATTATTTCACCTATTCTCTCTAAGTAAATATAATAGAATTTACCCTTCAAGCAGTAGAACAGTGGCTAATACAGGAAACATTATATTGTTATTAAATATAGTCATTAAAAAAATATATAGGACTTGGCTGGTTTTTGCGCAGTACTGCTAAATTTATTTTCTTAATAATTATGAATCAAGAAAATCAATGTTAAGCTTTGTTAAAAACACAGAACATTAACTAATATTACGAGAATATGCAGTATAATTTGAGATTTATTTTGGTGTCGCAATAAAAATACTGACCAAACATCAAAATTTGCATCTAAGAAAGTTAAAATTGCCGACTATTTTGTGACATACTAGGCAACTATTTAACTAAAAAAGCGCCTAAAAAAGATTGTAACATGGAGATTTATAAGGTAGCAACGGGACCTCAGCATAAAATATATAGTAAAAACGGACAACTTTATAATTTTCCATTGTCTTCGCTTTTTATAAAGAAACATAAAAATATAATGTATGCAACACGGGTTTAAACTTCAAATTTCTAATGACAAATAAACATTACGTTTTTTACAACTTTATGACGTACGCCAGTACTAAATAGAGGACAGAGTGACGAGTAATATGATTTTCTATGAATGGCAAGACGAATTTAATGCAAATGCATAAAAACTTGAAGTATTTAGTCTCGAATAAAATGTTTCATGAACTTATTATCTTTCGCCGAATTTATTTGAGTAACGACAACAATCCAACATCTTTACAAATTGATAACTGACTAATACATTCAATAAAAATTTGAAAATTTTGGAGCATATTGCTTTTCTTAAAGTCTATAATCGCTCAATGCATAGTTTTTATATTGGATCTGCTGTGAAATATATTTATACGTTTTTATCAGTCCTGGGATTCTTAGAATGATGTCCTTTTACTAATGAGCTTATTATAAATATTCTGTCACTATTAGTCATAAAGTACGCTGTTAGGTGATGTATGTAAAATATTATCTGTTGTGTACTTTGGTAGCCATTTTACAGTATTCTTGTTGTTCAGGATGCTGTATTTTGTTGTCCTATCATATGTTTGATGCGCAATTAAAAATATAAAAATCCCCCTTTGCTGAACGTACTTTTTGGAAAATGGTTCAGGATGTGTGAATTGTGTTTGAAACTGTCAAATCATCACATTTAACAGGAGCTTTCTTTTAAAAATTTGCTCAAATGACGTTTAAATCGAGACCAAGAGATGGAATTTGTCCAAGAAGGCACAAAAGATACCTTATTCATTGTGTCCGAGATGGTATTACCAAAGAATTTAATTTTAATTTTCTTCAAGGTAGAAATTTTGCCACACTCTTTCGAACATCAAAGTTATTCATTCCATGGCCCACGCAGCGTCCATTTTTTTTAAAGCTCATTAGATGCTTTGGTTTTTGTCGATTATTTCGGTGAAAAATCTATAGGGGCGAAATTTCGGTAAAATTGGGCATTTCGTCAGTGTTGCTATCTATAATTTTAGTGGCTTCGGTTTATGAACGTTTTTTTGTCGAATGGCAATTTCGGTGAAAAATCGATAATATAAAATGGGCGAGTTTTTTTTGTAAATATGTACAGGGCATTTCGTGATGAATGCTGGGGGGAAATTTTCAAAATGAGTTCTGTTAGTTTCGTTACCGGTTTTCGTCGGGTTTAGTGCCTCTTCTAATCGTTACCACGATGAAAGTGTGATGAAATAATTCGCGAATCAATTCAACGGAATTAATAAAAATTACAATGGCAGAATTTAATCTCAGATAGCACGTACTACGCGAATAAAACAATAATTGAAAGAAATAAAAAAGAAAACTCTTCCACGGGAAAGCGGATTCAAAGCTCGAAAAACCTTAAAATTTTCAATTCAATGAATATGAAGAATTTTAGTGGTTTAAAATATAAAATAATAAATATAAGTAATTATTTACGAGCGAATCTACGTGTGGGTTCTTGCTTTTTCTCAATTTATTAGTTCATAAAAACTTTTCAGTTCTCTCGAAACCTCAAATTAATTATTATATGGTAGAAAGCAAATTGTATGGATTAAAAAATGTTGAAGTTGTTTCATTGAAAAAGTACGAGTTTCTGTAAAGTTAAAAGAAAAAAATGGCAAAGCCGTCGGTTGTCTCTACATAGGTAAGTTTTTACAATATTCCGAAATGGTCATAGAAAGGTTACGAGCTCCTTCAAAAACTACTAAAAAAACAACGTTCTGTTTTTGTTGGACAAATACAGATATCGGAATAATATTTGCGTCGTTAAAGTCTACGAAAACAGCGACTAGCTGTTCGAGAAGTAGGAAGAAAAATCCCCTAATGGTGTCGATTTAGATACATAATGGGAATAATCATTTTGACGGTTTGTTTGACATGGAATATAACAGTGGAATATTTATTACCCGAAACATTTTTGCGTAATGAGATTTTGTTGTACTTTTTTTTATTATTTACATTACCGGGGACTGATTAGCTGCGACAACTATTAGCTGTAACCGGTTGTGCTTGAAATAAACTAGTCGAGCTTCATTTTTAATTAAACTTGGACGACGTTTATGAGCATTAGAATAAAATCACAAACGTATGTGTCATGGCTTGTAAATCGGTTTCGTCTAATTTTAACCGGTATCGAACGGCAAATAAAGAATTTTCGGGTGGGTTTTGCGTAGGAAAGGAGTATTTATAAGCCGGAGGAACAGTCGTCGAGGCGATGTTTTAAGTTTGTAATTTTAAGAACGAAGGAGCCGTTTGAATAGGTAGTTGTGCATTCCGCGCCATGTTTGCTTACGACATCTTTGTTTATTATACGGCAGTGTAACGTTAGACAATGATTGGTTACGGAACATAACGGGAGCGTGAGTCAGGAGGCGTGATAAAACGCGCGAGGAATTTAAAAAATTGTTTTATTTTTTAGGGTGACTACCACCGATACCTGGCCGAATTCGCAACGGGCAACGACCGCAAAGACGCCGCCGAACACTCTCTGGTGGCTTATAAATCGGCCAGCGACATTGCAATGACGGAACTGCCACCGACGCACCCCATCAGGCTCGGTCTGGCACTGAACTTCTCCGTCTTCTACTACGAGATCTTGAACAGTCCGGATCGGGCGTGCCGCCTGGCCAAGGCGGCCTTCGACGACGCCATCGCCGAGCTGGACACCCTTTCCGAAGAGAGCTACAAAGACAGCACGTTGATCATGCAGCTGCTGCGCGACAACCTCACGCTGTGGACCAGTGATATGCAGGGTGATGGTTAGTATATTCGCTCGGTCTCGAAGAATCGGGTTTGATCATTGCGGGTTTCAGGCGAGGCGGAGCCCAAAGAGCAGCTGCAGGACGTGGAGGATCAAGACGTGTCGTAACTTGACGGCAGCCCCCATGCGAACTAAACAGTGCTGTGTAGTGCGGGCGAAGCCCTGACATTCAAACAGGGGACGGCAACCGTCCCGATCCCAGTACATACTGTATTATTATAATTATCTTAGCCGTAACTCTATATTGTATCTGTTTGTCTCAAATTTGTATGAATGACGAGCGATCGGACTGTTCATTTTCCTAATCTTCCACCGGCACGCGCGCAACGTCATCTTTTCTATCGTAAAGCGACAAATTCTACCACTACTCACCACTAGGCATTTTCGGCATCATAATCGCTTGTCTCGTGTCCTTTCCGCTCCATTGTTTTTTTTTCCTTTTTTTTTTGTTAATCATTTTCGATTAGGGTCGTCAGAGAAAGAGGGTGAGTGCGAGTACTAGAGGCTGGTTTGGTGGCGTGGATGTGGATTGGACGGATGGATGCAAACAACGCATTTGGAGTTAATTTGCTTTAAGTATTTATAATTTGGCGAAATTGTTGTTGTCGGGCAGCCTCTGAATAAATAATAATAAATCTAATAGTATTAAGTAAATTCGGCGAGCAGTATTTTGAGCAAAACACGCATATTTCCGTACAAATGGCATTCCGTTTCGATTTCCTCCGCCGTTTCGTTGACAACATTGTTTTTTTCGAGAGTTTGTCGAGTCGAGTACTTAACTTGTAGACTTATGTGATGATCGATGATCTGCATGTCAAATTTAAGCAATAATTTTTGTTTTCTTAACCGTTGAAAAATGCGATATTTTTTTACGTTCGACGTCCGGGTGATCCTGATAGAGAGCTTATTTTTTTACATCACTAATTTGGTCGTCGGAAAACTGGTGAAATTGCGGGTGTACCGAATAAAGTAAAATCGTTGTCACCACTGCCAGAGAATCTCGAGGAGGAAATTTTAATAACCGTGGGTGCGGGATTTTACCAGTTTTTTTGAATTATGACACGTTTTCGGCTGTTGATGTTTTTTTATCTGCATTTTTATCGTACGTATGGATGTAAAAAAATGCTGTGTAGATTGATTTAAAGAAATTGATGTATTATTATAAAATTACTTAAACAAACGAGTTTGTGTCCAGTAGCTTAGAGCAACCTTCCTTTGCACTCCAGCGAGCCGCAGTGGCAGTAGAGGACCCGGCCTGGGACGCTTCCTATGTCGTAATTGTAGTTCCAGGTGAGCTCGGTCCCGGCGCGGATGTACTGCGAGCAGAAGAACGCCACCCAGGGGAAGCGGAGGTCGTGGGTGTCGACGAAGACGTTTTGGACGAACACGTTGGGCGAGCAGGAGTGCTAAAACCGCAACAATTACGCTGTGAAAAAAAATTCGCGGCGGCGCCGACTCACGTTGAGAAACCGTCCGATATTTCCGGCGTTTTTCGTGTCCATTATGTACGGCTCTTCCTCGCCGAAGAAGGTGCGCACGGACACCTCCGCCGGCTTGTTGTCCAAGTCGGACCCGGATTTGGGGTTGAAGCTCAACACCTCCTTGGGATCGTCTTCGTCGTCGGAGATGGTCACGGTTTCGATCGCGGACGCGACACGGTCGATTGATACCTTCAGCGGGGTTTCCTTCTTTATCCTGACCTCGTCTTTGCTGTCCTCGTCGCGGCGTCGCCTCAACCGCATCGAATTTTCCACCTCGCGACTTGTAAGCGGATAGCTCGGGGTGAAGTCGTTGTCTTCCGGTTCTTTGTATCGCTTGCGGCGTCCGTCCACTTTCTTCTGCTTTTCTTCGTCGTCATCCGGGGTTGGCGAGCGGCTGCGCGGACTGTCCGGCTCGTTGACGTCGCTTTCGTAATCCGCTTTATACTTCTCGCAGTTTTCGATGTAGTCCAGTTCGGCGAAATATTCGTCGCCGAATGTTATCCCGTCCTGAACGATTCGTATTAAAAACCAATGTTAAAAATGCCCTTTTTTTATTTATACAGATATCGCACCTGTAATATACAACTCAAAAATATTTACTTTTGAGTGGGCGCAATAAAATAAAAATGTTTTATTAGATTTAGTTAGCAGTGCGCATTATTAAAACAAGATAAAAATTATCTTGTTTCGCGGTTTTTTCAACCCCTTTCTTTGTCATTGTCAAGTTGCACCTAAGATTTGTTACTCCTGACACTTGAGCTATGTGGCTCCAATTAGTACAGATATAATTTTGAAACTTGTCTAAAACAAAGAACGCACTTTTTACTGTATTTCTAGTCAGCTAACTAAAAAATGACCCTTTTCGAGTTGTCAATGTATTACATGTGCGATATCAACTCAATTTTTTTTCTGTGTCAAGGAACTATGATTCTAGGGCGACACGCTCCTTTTTCCAATTTCCTTTAAGGAAATTAGATTTAAAAAATGCGAAAGTTGCTTGAAATTATGACATTTTCAACTTGAGATAACTGAGAAACGGATAAGAAATCGATGATTTGCTTCCGTACCGCCCTAAAGACATGTAATCACAATACATATTAAAATTCACACATCTCTAGAAAATTCCATAATCCCAACCCAGATTTTTTATCTGTGTTATTATATTGCTATTAATTCCTACCGCATTATAAGAAACTCTGAATAATGTAGTACAAATCTGATTAATTTGTACCTGTTTGAATAAAAACCACGTTATGTGAATCCCAGAAATAAATAAATTGTACATAAACCAGACCGATTCGTTTTGCATAAATAACATCCATAAAAAGCAAACATTTAATACATCGGAAAAGTAATGCTATAGATAAACTTTTTAAGCCATTTGAGCATGTTCTTGTACGAAAAACAAGTAACAAGAGTATAGCGTTATAGGAAGCTAAAATTAGAACGGAAGCCGAAAATTAAGAGCATTCTACTGGATCTGATAAAGTAGATATTATGCATAATTAACGCCTAACATGAACCCTGAAACATATAAATTAAAAGTCGACGACGGTTTGGACGAATTGAAAAAATAGGGAGGACAGTCGAGGAAAATCTGTGAATGTTATTTGGAGAAGTGAGCGATTGAAGAAGTTGACAGCGAGCAATTTTGGTCGTGTTTTCAAGATGATATATAAAATCCCTCGTGCAAAAACTAATTTGTATAAAAATGTTTCGAGCTTTTCAACAAAACGGGATAAAGATCATCAATCAGCTGCTCTGGAACATACTTATATGTCTCAAAATTCAATTTGTGAATGTCGGTTTTTTGTACATCCGTCTGAGTCATATTTAGGGGCTTCTCTAGATGCATTAGTAGATAATGACGGGATGATTGAGGTAAAAAAAGGCTATTATTAACAATTCAGGGACAATTTGAAGTCACCAATAAAATTGTTTAATGTGTGGGTACCGAACGACTTTTGTTATCCAAAGAATTCAAAAAGACAGAAACCCTGGAACAACAACATGAAGAAAAAACTGCAAAGTTTCTACTCATTTACTTCCAGAAAGAATTGAAAGTCGATTCAATAGAAATAAACATTTACAATGAGAAAGACAAACATTTTTTTTATCCCCTTGTCATAATTTTTACTAGTTTTTATAGTAATAAATCGGGATTTTATGTACAATTGTTTTTAAATTGATATCATCATAAGCGTGTAGAAAGTTCTAGCCAGGCACAATAATATTATAAATGGAACCGTATAAAATGAAAAAGATATCGAGATGCGGTTTTCGACAAAAAGTACAATCCATTTAAGAGCACACAATATCTGCTTATATACAGTGTCCAGATACAGAGTGGTATATCAAAGTTAGGTTTTTTTAAATGATACGCCCAGTATATTACGCTATTTTAGGATTGCTTATTAAAAATAATTATACTTTGTATAACCTATTATGGATCTAACTTCAATTGTTTTGCTATTATTTGACATTAAAACGAAAAAAAGGCCCTTTTTTTGAAAAATAGCTGCTCCCAAACCAATGAGAATTATAATAACTTAATATACAGGTGGCTTATGAATGCAAATTGTTAATTGAATCGATTTTTTCAAATGGAAAAGCCTGCCTATTTTGGAATCAATCGATCACATTTTTGAAGAGCTATCCAATAACTATTTCTAATCAACTAATCAACTATTTTTCAAAATATCGCTATTCCACTATTCAATCATATCATTAAAAACCTCATCAAAAATGGAATCGATTGATACCAAAATATACAGTGTTCCATTTGAAAAATTCGATTAAATTAATATTTTGCGTTCATGAGCCACCTGTATACTAAATTATCAAAATTCACAGTTTGACTTGACCACTATAAACTAGACGAAATTAGAAATTTTCTATCAAAATTTCAAGTCGAAATTGTCATTGGTTTGGGAGCAGCTATTTTTCAAAAAAAGGGTCCCTTTTTCGTTTTAATGTCAAATAATAGCAAGACAACTGAAGTTAGGTCCATAATAGCTTATACAAAGTATCGTTATTTTTTGACAAGGAATGCGAAAATAGCGTAATACATATACTGGGTGTTTCATCTAAAAAAACTAACTTCTGTTGTCACTATGCATTTGGACATACACTGTGGATGAAAAGGTTGGAACTAATTTGATAACTTTTTTATAGGGAACGACAGAAAAAATCGCTCGGACACGTTAATTTTTAATTTTAAATGCGCTAATTCTGACATAAAAATTTGCTTTGTTATGTCATCTCTCTCAAGGATATGACGTCATTTCAATTTTTTTTAAATGACAACCGTAAATTTTTATTGCGTTATTTTAAAGAGCATGTTTTTTGCATATAAAACAATAAAATTTGTAATGTGTAACATAACATAACATACATTTTTGAGAAAAAAAGTATTTTTTCGTTTGTTATTTAGTAATTTTATGATTTTAACAATACCAGTTTATTTAAATAACATGTAAAATTTACAAAATAATCAGATTAAATCTTCAAACTGCCTACCTTCTTCAAGTTGACAATGACTAAGACGATGTTCAAGTTCTTTTATGACATTATTTAAAATTTGTGGGCTGATTAGCAAAATTAATTCTAATTTTTAAATTTTCATTTTTTCTCAAAAATATTGTTATGCAACCTATTACAAATATTATTGTTTTATATGCAAAAAAACATGCTCTTTAAATTGACGCAATAAAAAATTAGGGTTGCCATTTGAAAAAATGAAACGACGTCATAACCTCGAGAGAAATGACATCGAAGCAAATTTTTATGGCAGAATTAGCGCGTTTTAAATTAAAAATGCAGGTGTCCAAGCGATTTTCTCTGTCGCTCCCTATAAAAAAGTTATCGAATTAGTTGCAATCTTTTCATCCACACTGTATAAGCAGATATTTTCAGAGTGTTGAGCATTTCGATATCTTTTTTCGTTTTAAGGCCGTTTGACACGGTCCTAAATTTAGTACTAAATCTTGTCCTAAATTTAGCTAGAGTTTGGATACTAAAATATTTCAACATTAAACTTTTAAAACGTGTTCTGAAAACTGATAAATTTACATCCTAAATCGACGCCGTAAAAGTTTTGGGTTATACATTTTATAACAAATCATAGATATTATTGAAATTATTTGAATTAAATTATTGAAATTGAGGTTAAGGTCAAGTTACAATTGGATGACAAACGCAACGCTTTAAAGCGAGAATGCGCAGGCTCAGAGACGAAATTTCATACGAAATTTAGGACTGGTGTCACACAGCATTTCACATTTTTTTCAATAAATTTAGCACATAATTCTTATACCTATTTTAGGACAAGATTTAGTACTAAATTTAGGACCGTGTCACACGGCCTTAACTGACAATAATTTTGGGACTTTGGTTTGGAGGGCGATCCTTGAGCTGTAATTGTACTCCCCTGAAATCCCTTCCGATTTCTAACATCGGTCTGCTGCAACCTGGACCTGGTGCACTCACCTCGTTTGCCATCTGTTCCGTGTGTATAGTCCCTGCGTAGATGCAGATGAACGTCCCCTGGGGCACGTCGTTCACGCACCGGATCCCCCAGCCCCTGTTGTGGGTCCTGAACACCTGGAGCTTGACGGACATAGGGTTCTGGACCACGCGATTCAGACACGTGGCCGAACACTTGCACCTGGGGTTGCACTCGTAGATGCCGGTGAGCACTTGCTCGTTGAGGCGGCGGTACACGTAGCCTATATTGTCGGGGTCCGCGTTTTTCCCCATAAACTTGGACCCTTCGAGTGTTAGCTGCCAGCAAGCGCACTTCATCTTGTCCTGCAATTTTTACAATTATTTGTCTTGCGACACCTGCAGGTGGTTTATTGTTAGCTCACCGCGCAGTCGTCCGTGCAATCGCAGCCAATCAAAAACTCCGGATCGGTGTTCAGAGGCACGTTCTCCATGGGCAGCCTCTGCGTGGCGTAGTTGCAAAAATCGAGCATTTCGTTGTTGATTCCGTTGATGACCGGCACCTGGACTTGCTCCAGCCCCTGCGAGAGGTCGCCAGGGTCGGCGACGCAGTCCACGCTGAACTCCGCCAGACACCTGACCATGTGATTGAAGTCGAACAAGTCCACCGTCATCTCGCTCTTAGTTAGACGCAAGTAGTGGTGGACTTCCCCCATGTCACGCAGAGTCCTCCCGCATGGAGCCTTGTAGGTGATCTCCTTCCTACCGCGGACTTTAACCGCGATCCGCGCCCAGCCACACAAAAGCGGCTTGGATAAAGGATTGTGTCCGCGCAACTTGTTCAAGTTGTGTCGGATGTAGTCCTTGCACGCAGGCGAACAATTATGGGGGCGCAGAACGCGCTTCATAATCACGTGGTCGCGCGGAGTGAAATACTGGAACATTAGATTTGGCTCGTCAACCTACGATGCAAAACAAAGATTTAATGATGATACACATTCGACCATGGCAGGAACTTGGAAAACTGTCAGAAATCCCTAGTACATATGGAAAATTTCATTTAAATTACAAATAGAGTCGAACCTCGATTATCCGAACCTCGATCATCCGAACGATGCCTTAGTAACGTTGGCGCGAATGATACTTAGAAAAAATTAAAAAAAAAAAACATTCGACTTTTTTCATGTGTCTAAAATGCATAATACCTATTTCAACGTTAATATGTATGTCAAATTTTAATATATGTATAATGTATGTACGGTTTTTATGTAAAAAGTGGTTGTCGAAACCCACGTTTCGATTATCCGAACTAGTCTCGGTCCCAATTGGTTCGAAAAATCGAGGATCTACTGTACAAATAAAACAGCAAATGGCGGTAGCTCAGGTATTATAAATGGAAGAAAAAGTTGTTTGCAGTAAAAATAATCGAAAAAAATTAAGGTGTAATAACTATAAAACCGCTAAAGACAGGTATAGGGTAATATAATTGACATTTGATGGACTATTAAAAAAGGAATCGAACACTAAAAAAATTGTGTTCCATTTGAAAAAATAAATGGAGGTAGTACTTGTAAAACGTTCATTGTAGTTTAGTATATTCGGTGCAAATTATTATTCGAGAAAAAGTCCGACAAATTCGCCCCCCAAAAATAAAACGCTAAAATCGTCGCATTTATTTAATTTCAAATATTTCCGATAAAAACTTGTAAAAATTCGACAAAATCGTCACCAAAAAATAAAACGCTAAAATCGTCGCATTTATTTAATTTCATACATATCCGATGAAAACTTGAAAAAATTCAACAATAAGTCCGACAAATTTGTCCCCGAATAATAAAAAGTTAAAATCATCGCATTTATTTAATTTCAAATACATATTTCCGATAAAAACTTGTCAAAATTCGACAATAAGTCCAACAAATTCGTCCTCAAAAAATAAAACGCTGAAATCGACGCATTTATTTATTTTCACATATTAACGATAAAAACTTGTAAAAATTGGACAATGAGTTCGACAAATTCATCCCCGAAAAATAAAACGCTAGAATCGTCGCGATTATTTAATTTCAAATGTTCCCGATGACAAGTTGTAAAAATTCGACAATAAGTCCGCCAAATTCCCCCGAAAAATAAAACGTTAAAATCCTCGCATTTATTTAATTTCAAATATTTCCAATAAAAACTTGTAAAAATTCGACAATAAGTCCGCCAAATTCGCCCCCGAAAAATAAAACGCTAAAATCGCCGCACTTATTTAATTTCAAATGTTCTCGATGAAAAGTTGTAAAAATTCGACAATAAGTCAGACAAATTCGTCCCCCAAAAATAAAACACGAAAATCGTCGCATTTATTTATTTTCACATATTAACGATAAAAACTTGTAAAAATTGGACAATAAGTCCGCCAAATTCGCCCCCGAAAAATAAAACGCTAAAATCGCCGCATTTATTTAATTTCAAATGTTCTCGATGAAAAGTTGTAAAAATTGGACAATAAGTCCGCCAAATTCGCCCCCGAAAAATAAAACGTTAAAATCGTTGCATTTATTTCGTTTCAAATATTTCTGATAAAAACTTGTAAAAATCCCACAAACACTAAGCATTCATTGTAGTTCATTATATTCGGTGACAAATGTCAATATGCGACAATAAGTCCGCCAAACTCGTCCCCGAAAAATAAAACGTTAAAATCCTCGCATTTATTTAATTTCAAATATTTCCAATAAAAACTTGTCAAAATTCGACAATAAGTCCGCCAAATTCGCCCCCGAAAAATAAAACGCTAAAATCGTCGCATTTATTTAATTTCAAATATTTCCGATAAAAACTTGTCAAAATTCGGCAATCAGTCCGACAAATTCGTCCCCGAAAAATAAAAACGTTAAAAATTTATTTAATTTCAAATGTTCCCGATGAAAACTTGTAAAAATTCGACAATAAGTCCGACAAATTCGTCCCCGAAAAATAAAACGCTAAAATCGTCGCATTTATTAAATTTCAAATATTTCCGATGAAAACTTGTAAAAATTCGACATTAAGTCCGACAAATTCGTCCCCGAACAATAAAACGTTAAAATCGTTGCATTTATTTCGTTTCAAATATTTCTGATAAAAACTTGTAAAAATCCCACAAACACTAAGCATTCATTGTAGTTTATTATATTCGGTGACAAATGTCAATATGCGACAATAAGTCCGCCAAATTCGCCCCCGAAAAATAAAACGCTAAAATCGTCGCATTTATTTAATTTCAAATATTTCCGATAAAAACTTGTCAAAATTGGACTATAAGTCCGACAAATTCGTCCCCGAAAAATAAAAACGTTAAAAATTTATTTAATTTCAAATGTTCCCGATGAAAACTTGTAAAAATTCGACAATAAGTCCGACAAATTCGTCCCCAAAAAATAAAACGCTAAAATCGTCGCATTTATTTATTTTCACATATAAACGATAAAAAATTGGACAATGAGTTCGACAAATTCATTGACACAACTTCGGTACTGAAGTTGTGTCAAAATTTCAATTTTCGTAAATTTTCATGTTTCGGGTGTTACAAAAGGTACTAGTTGGGATTCAAGGACGGACGATAAACACTTCTTTCGTAGATATGGGAAATTTAATGGAGAAATCGAAAATGTCTTTATTTTTTAATATTGATGACCAAAAAGTAGAGAAAATTGTGATATAATCAAGCATAATTACGGTTCAGGAAAAAACGCAAAAAAAACATATTTTGAGAACGGGTTTGATATAGGACACCCGTTTTGGCGGCGTTTAACTCCATTTTCAATGTAATTTTACCCAATTTTTTCTTAGCAACTACCTGCGGTTCACCTGTATTAATGGTTCTATTTAAAAACAACCTATATACTCAAAAATATACAGGTCGCTTAAAAGTATGGATACAGCTAAATATTTTTAGAACGGTTCAGCACATCTCGTTGAAATTTGGCACACAATTAAAAGTGTTTAAATTCTATCTAAGATTTTTTTTCAATTTTATACCTTCATTTGTTTTTGAGATAAAAGGCAACTTGATTTTTTTTAAATGACATGGGGTGTCAAGTCTTATGTATTTGAAAAGTGCATTTTTTTCTGAATACAGTAGTGGTAACGCATGCCTACCTTTATTTTCATTAAAGGGTAAAAAAATTAATGCTAAAATTTAATTCTGGGAAAAAAGTAAAGCTAATTTAACACTGAAAATGCTGTTTTTAGCAACCTGTCACATTAGCCAAAAATTAAACTTGTGTGCAATAATTAGTTTAACATTGGTACATTTAAGTGAAACTGAGCGTATAGAAATTCTCATGATGGTTGGATATGGCGATAGAAAACGAAGACCCCACTTGAATTTTTCCTGTGGGGCCATGTAAAAAAATCAAAAAACGACAGACCATTACAAATCGAGGACCTACAAGAACGAATAAAAAACGAAATTGCCAATATTTCTCCAAATAGTTTGATTGATTCCCTGCAAAATTTTGTTAAACGTATTCATTATTGTCGGGAAGTAAATGGAAATAATTCGGAACATATTTTGTTACAAAAAAATTATGTATTTCGTGCTTAAACTTATTTATTATTAAAATGAATTTTATTGGAGTTAATTAACTTATTTTTTAAATAATTATTAATTACTTTATTTCCTTCGACATTTTCAAGGCCAACTAAAATGTACATTTTTTTCAAATTTTATTATTTTGATCGTTTTTTTTAATAGCTCGGTTAAAATTAGGGTAGGCATGCATTACATTACTGAAATCAGAAAATAATATTTTTAAAAATATAAGTTTGGACCTCCCCCGTGCTATTTAAAAAAAATCAAGTTGGCCTTGTAGCTCAAAACCAAATAAGGTATAAAATTGAAAAAAAATCTTAGATGATAGAATTTAAACACTTCTAATTGTGTGCCAAATTACAACGAGCTGTGCAGCACAGTTCTGAAAATATTCAGCTAATATGCATACTTTTTAGCGACCCTGTATATAAGACATATTCTTCCATTTTTAACACCCATACACTAAATAGCGAGCTGTACCACCTTGTATACTGTATTTATTTCAACACCCTTCGTGAAACATGTACATTTTTTGCTTCTTACCATGATTTTGCTGGTGGGTTCGGCCGCAGGTGGATCTTCGTTACTTACAGGTGGGAGGAAAGGTACAAAACCACCAGGGGAGGTGTTCTCAGGCCGCGCCGTGCTCTTCCTCGCCACGGCACGAACCGGCTTCTTCGCGTCGTCCCTGGAACTTTCAAAATCGCTGCTCTTTGTGTATTGCACGATAGTGGCCGATTCACTAGGTCCTGGTTTCCTGTTCCCGGTGCGTCCACCGGTGTGGCGCTTATTGGCGTTCTGTTCCTCCTTGAACATGGGACTTAAGCGCGTGGAGCCCCGATAAATCCACTCCTTCCTCTTCAGCGAGTCGAAGTCGATTAAAGCCAACGAGGCGTCCACGCTTTGCACGGTGCACAAAACCCATTTCCCTGCGAAATATTGCTGTATTCCCTTCCTTCAATGAGTCCTAATAAAGGCTTGTTACCATTGTACTCGACACGGAGCGTCTGTCCTTTTGCCAACCTCACCATGGGCCTGTCGTCTGTCAACAAATACTTCTTAATAAAGGACCTGGAGGTGACGTGCATGTCCTCCCACACATTCGAACTCGACGTGAACACCTGGTGAACGTCGTTGCATCCCACGTATTGCGAATACCCTATATCAAAGAAGACCAAGTATCGGTATTTGTTGTGCTCGACCGGGGGTTCGCCCACAATCCCCGGATAAAATTGGTTGTGTTTCGTCTGGCGTACGTCTCCGGTCGGACCGATCTCTTTGAAGTGGGCTATGACCCGGGTGCCGGTCTCCAAGCGCACCTTCGAGGGCGCCAGCGAGGCTATGTTTTTGCCGTCGACCACGCGCTCCTTCTCCTGCTTCATTTCCACGACTTTATAAAGCGTGGTCGCGGCGGCGACGCCCTCGTGCACGCTTCCCGGGGCAATAACGGCCTTGAGGCGCGCGGCGATCCACGAACCCGCCGAATTATCCCGAGAGACGTAATAAAACTCCTCGAGATTGATGGCGGGAGGTTCGGCTTCACCCATCTTCGGAAGATCGGGAGGACGCTCTATGGGGCTGTTCGGGTTGTCCAGTTCGGAATACGACACCTTCTTCGAGATGTTGCGCAAGCTTTTGCGTTGTGGTGTTACCGGGCCTTCTATTCAAACATCCAACAACTATTAACATCAACATAAAATGTATACGACTAGCTTTCATACTCTCAAGCAGGCTCCATTGTCTCAAGCAAGATTTTTGGTAAGGGTTTTGGTAAATAGATAACCTTGCAACTTCCCACAAGCAGAAGAACATGCGCTGTAAACAGTTTTTTTAAGTTTCGCTTCTAAAACGCTTTTGAATATGTTTTTGTCAAATTTTGAAAGACTTATCCAAGAAGGCGGATTATACAGAAATGGTAGGGATAATAGAGTGTTCTTAATCAGTTGATAAAAATTGGGCAGCCTCAAGCCTCAAATCTGGCTGATTTGAAAATTCCACCTAGAAAACGAGCCTTCTGTATCCATGGACAAAACATGATGATCCAGAGATAAACGAGCGATCCAAAGATTGAAATAGGGTCACCACGACCAAAGAAGCAAAACAGCATTTTTGGCATAAAGGTGGGACAGACAACTCAGAAGAAAGTAAAACTATAAATCAGAAAAATACTGGTCTTCGGTGCCAACCAAACTTAGTGCTAAAGCTAGTGAAGACGTCTCACATGTCCAAGAATAATCATTGCAAAATCATAACGTGCGTTGGCCATGGAAAAACTTTGGGCATCAATTTAGTGTAGCAAACTTTCACAGTGTCAGTTCGAGTCTGTTCATGTTTAGGTTAGCTCAAGCAAGATTATACCAGAAGGGTTTTGGTAAATAGATAACCCTGCAACTTCCCACAAGCAGAAGAACATGCGCTGTAAACAGTTTTTTTAAGTTCTTCGCTTCTAAAACGCTTTTGAATATGTTTTTGTCAAATTTTGAAAGACTTATCCAAGAAGACGGATTATACAGAAATGGTAGGGATAATGGAGTGTTCTTAATCAGTTGATAAAAATTGGGCAGCCTCAAATCTGGTTGATTTGAAAATTCCTTGTTGACAATGGGATAAATCCATTATGGGATAAAAAAAGTGCAAAACATTTCCCGGTATCGTTGTGAATCCAAACATCAATCTATTCATTGTTACAGCTTCTCCTCTGTTGAGGAGAATATCGGCACGACCAGGACGGTCATTAATTTGATATAACTGTAAGTCGTGAATAGATCGATGAAGAAGAATCAGTCTCAAAACCGAAAAATGTCTTGAGAATATTTGGCAGCACTCAGCTACCCGTCAACCTTCATGGGTCATCAGTCTCTATGCGCAACTCGAGACCTACCAATTCAGTTTAAGAGCAACTGCATTCTCAATTAATATTTCAAAAATCGTTGTATATATAGTTAAACACGGACGTCGACCGCTAGGGAGTTGTATTACTCAATATACATTAGAAAAAAAAAGGTTTGGGTTTGCTTGGATTCGAAGGTTTCAAGGTTTATTATTTTAGTAGGCCAAAAAATTTAGACGAGTTACGGCAAAAAATCGAAAGCAATTGCGGTAAATGTTGTTTGTTTTTGGAGTTTAATTACGGATTGTCTTTCATTAAAGTTTACATTAATTTTTTATACATGTTTACATTTTATTCAAAGTACCAAATTTTTTTTCTCCATCATTTAAGTAATAATAATAATAATAATATGTTTGTGACCTACCAATCGATGTATACATAGTTAAACACGAACGTTGACCACCAGTGAGTTATAAATTACATATTATATACTAGAAAAAAAAAGGTTCGTATTTGCTGGGATTCGAAGGTTTAAAAACCAATGATTATTAAAAATGCTCATTAAAAATAAAATTAAACTGTCCTAGCGTTTGGGCTGTTTTATTTCGATGGTAAATTTTAAACTGACAGATCTTGACATTTGTCAAATCTATGTTTATGTTTTCTATGGTTTCTACACTGGAAATCCTATAAATTCCATGGCTAATGCAGCGTCGTTTTTTTTTGAACGCACGTTATATGTTTTATGTATCTGTAGGACTTCTAAAGCCGTTAAAAGAATTTCTTCCGAAGTAAAATAAATATTCCGGCGCCACAGTTTCTTGTGTATTATCACTTAATTAATGCTTTTATAAGCAGGTGTACGTGTTTTTGGAAGCATCTCGTCTATTACACATAAATTAATTTCAAATTTTTCTAAATCAACGTCAAAATCTTTCTACACTCTAACGAATTTTTAATGATTCCATGGCCTACAATTGTACGCCCGTTGAATTTTTCGTTTCTTTAATAAAATATATGACTCACTTCAAGCGCAAAAAACGCCATTTAGACTACCTGAAGTTATCTAATAAGTATTTAGATTTTGGGCGACAAGTGGCATTATTAGTTTAGCTCTCAAAGGTGACGGTAGACACTGTAACTCTCTCTCACTGTCTTTTGGGGTTTCGTATGGCAACAAAGAGCGTGTGTAAGCATCATAGATAAACTACTAACAGCTAACAAACGCGTAAAATAATTTATATTTAAAATAAACAAACGAAAGCCGTACAAAACATTTATTAGACAGATTTTTCTAGATTGTTAATAATGATGGGCCATGATAGCTAGGTGCAATGTTTTCTTTATCTGATTGATAAGTGTGAGAATAAGCTGATGAGATATAGTCAAATAATTTTGTTACACTACACATTTGCTCTCGTAAAGTATTTTCATATTTCAATCAAATAAAGAACGCGCACAAATTTTTTTTGAAATTTTGCATTCATTTCTCAAAATTATCAATCTCTATCGATACAAAAAAATGTCGTCCGAAATGGTCCTGAACACATAAATCAATTTCAAATTTCTCTAAATCAAGATCACAATTTTATTACACTCCAACGAATCTTAAAATGATTCCATGACCTACAATTGTACGTCAGTTGAATTTTTCCATTCTTTAATAAAATATATGACGCACTGGCAGCGCAAAAAGCGCCATTTAGACTACCTGGACGGTCCGGAAATTATATAATCAGCATTTAGATTTTGGATTTTGGGTGTCAAGTGGCATTATTAGTTTAGCTGTAGAAGGTGACGGTCGAAACTTCAACTCTCTCTCACTGTTTTATAGTGTTTCGTATTGGGATAAAGAGTGTGTGCAAAACATCACTGATAAATTACTAACGGCTAATCAACGCGTACAAGCCTTACAAAATATTAGACAGAGTTTTCTAGATTGTTAACAATAATCGGCCGTGCAAGGTAGGTGCAATGTTTTCTTTATCTGATTGATAGGTGTGAGAATATATTGCTGAGATGTGGATGAGATTTTGCCAAAAAATATTGTTAAATTACAGATTTGCTCTTTGAAAGTTGTTTCCATATTTCAATCAAATAACGAAAGCGCACATGAAATTCGTGAAATTTTGCATTCATTTCTCAAAATTTGCAATCTGTATAGACACAAAATAAATGTTGTGTCTGAAATGGTTATGAACACATAACGTCATTTTAAATTTCTCTAAATCAAGGCCAAAATGTTTCTACACTGTAACGATTTTTAAAATGATTCCTTGGCCTACACTTGTACGGCCGTGGAATTTTTCCAATATTTAATAAAAGATATGGCTCACCCGAGGCACAAAAAACGCAATTTAGAAAACCTGAACTAACCGGAAGTTATTTAATCAGTATTTAAATTTTGGGCGACAAGTAGCATTATATGTTTAGCTGTTGAAGGTGACGGTTGATACTTTAACTCTGTTTCACTGTCTTTTAGTGTTTAGTATTCCAACAAAGAGCATGTGCAAGACATCACTGGTAAACTACTAACAGCTAACGAACGGAAAACCATCAGTTTTAAAAATTAATAACAAATCTCGGCATATAAAAAATAAAAATATGTAGAAGCTATGAAACGTAGCCATGTCTTCTTTATGTGATTGATTATTTATGTATGTGCGAAGAAGTTGATACGTCGATGAGATTTTGCAAAACTATTTAAAATTACACATGATGGAATCAGTCTTGCTCTCTCATTTGTTAGAGAGTCATTTTCATATTTTATTTCAATCAAACAATGAACGCGAACAACTCGAAAGTTTTTCAATATTTTTCCATCATTTTTCAAAGTAAAGTTAATAACAAATCTCGACATAAAAAAAGAATAATTTCAGGAGAAGCCATAAAAGGTAGGAGCGCCATTTATGTGATTTATTTATTTATTTATGTGCGGAGAAGATGATAATATGTCGATGAGATTTTGCAAAATTATTTTAAATTACACATGATGGAATCAGTCTTGCTCTCTCATTTGTTAGAGTCATTTTCATATTTTATTTCAATCAAACAATGAACGCGAACAACTCGAAAGTTTTTCAATATTTTTCAAAGTAAAGTTAATAACAAATCTCGACATAAAAAAAGAATAATTTCAGGAGAAGCCATAAAAGGTAGGAGCGCCATTTATCTGATTTATTTATTTATGTATGTGCGGATAAGAAGATGAAAATATGTCGATGAGATTTTGCAAAACTATTTTAAATTACACATGATGGAATCAGTCTTGCTCTCTCATTTGTTAGAGAGTCATTTTCATATTTTATTTCAATCAAACAATAAAGGCGAACAACTCGAAAGTTTTTCAATATTTTTCCATCATTTTTCAAAGTAAAGTTAATAACAAATCTCGACATAAAAAAAGAATAATTTCAGGAGAAGCCATAAAAGGTAGGAGCGCCGTTTATCTGATTTATTTATTTATGTATGTGCGGATAAGAAGATGAAAATATGTCGATGAGATTTTGCAAAACTATTTTAAATTACACATGATGGAATCAGTCTTGCTCTCTCATTTGTTAGAGAGTCATTTTCATATTTCATTTCAATCAAACAATGAACGCGAACAACTCGAAAGTTTTTCAATATTTTTCCATCATTTTTCAAAGTAAAGTTAATAACAAATCTCGACATAAAAAAAGAATAATTTCAGGAGAAGCCATAAAAGGTAGGGGCGCCATTTATGTGATTTATTTATTTATTTATGTGCGGAGAAGATGATAATATGTCGATGAGATTTTGCAAAATTATTTTAAATTACACATGATGGAATCAGTCTTGCTCTCTCATTTGTTAGAGTCATTTTCATATTTTATTTCAATCAAACAATGAACGCGAACAACTCGAAAGTTTTTCAATATTTTTCAAAGTAAAGTTAATAACAAATCTCGACATAAAAAAAGAATAATTTCAGGAGAAGCCATAAAAGGTAGGAGCGCCATTTATCTGATTTATTTAGTTATGTATGTGCGGATAAGAAGATGAAAATATGTCGATGAGATTTTGCAAAACTATTTTAAATTACACATGATGGAATCAGTCTTGCTCTCTCATTTGTTAGAGAGTCATTTTCATATTTTATTTCAATCAAACAATAAAGGCGAACAACTCGAAAGTTTTTCAATATTTTTCCATCATTTTTCAAAGTAAAGTTAATAACAAATCTCGACATAAAAAAAGAATAATTTCAGGAGAAACCATAAAAGGTAGGAGCGCCATTTATCTGATTTATTTATTTATGTATGTGCGGATAAGAAGATGAAAATATGTCGATGAGATTTTGCAAAACTATTTTAAATTACACATGATGGAATCAGTCTTGCTCTCTCATTTGTTAGAGAGTCATTTTCATATTTTATTTCAATCAAACAATAAAGGCGAACAACTCGAAAGTTTTTCAATATTTTTCCATCATTTTTCAAAGTAAAGTTAATAACAAATCTCGACATAAAAAAAGAATAATTTCAGGAGAAGCCATAAAAGGTAGGAGCGCCATTTATCTGATTTATTTATTTATGTATGTGCGGATAAGAAGATGAAAATATGTCGATGAGATTTTGCAAAACTATTTTAAATTACACATGATGGAATCAGTCTTGCTCTCTCATTTGTTAGAGAGTCATTTTCATATTTTATTTCAATCAAACAATAAAGGCGAACAACTCGAAAGTTTTTCAATATTTTTCCATCATTTTTCAAAGTAAAGTTAATAACAAATCTCGACATAAAAAAAGAATAATTTCAGGAGAAACCATAAAAGGTAGGAGCGCCATTTATCTGATTTATTTATTTATGTATGTGCGGATAAGAAGATGAAAATATGTCGATGAGATTTTGCAAAACTATTTTAAATTACACATGATGGAATCAGTCTTGCTCTCTCATTTGTTAGAGAGTCATTTTCATATTTTATTTCAATCAAACAATAAAGGCGAACAACTCGAAAGTTTTTCAATATTTTTCCATCATTTTTCAAAGTAAAGTTAATAACAAATCTCGACATAAAAAAAGAATAATTTCAGGAGAAGCCATAAAAGGTAGGAGCGCCATTTATCTGATTTATTTATTTATGTATGTGCGGATAAGAAGATGAAAATATGTCGATGAGATTTTGCAAAACTATTTTAAATTACACATGATGGAATCAGTCTTGCTCTCTCATTTGTTAGAGAGTCATTTTCATATTTTATTTCAATCAAACAATAAAGGCGAACAACTCGAAAGTTTTTCAATATTTTTCCATCATTTTTCAAAGTAAAGTTAATAACAAATCTCGACATAAAAAAAGAATAATTTCAGGAGAAACCATAAAAGGTAGGAGCGCCATTTATCTGATTTATTTATTTATGTATGTGCGGATAAGAAGATGAAAATATGTCGATGAGATTTTGCAAAACTATTTTAAATTACACATGATGGAATCAGTCTTGCTCTCTCATTTGTTAGAGAGTCATTTTCATATTTTATTTCAATCAAACAATAAAGGCGAACAACTCGAAAGTTTTTCAATATTTTTCCATCATTTTTCAAAGTAAAGTTAATAACAAATCTCGACATAAAAAAAGAATAATTTCAGGAGAAACCATAAAAGGTAGGAGCGCCATTTATCTGATTTATTTATTTATGTATGTGCGGATAAGAAGATGAAAATATGTCGATGAGATTTTGCAAAACTATTTTAAATTACACATGATGGAATCAGTCTTGCTCTCTCATTTGTTAGAGAGTCATTTTCATATTTTATTTCAATCAAACAATAAAGGCGAACAACTCGAAAGTTTTTCAATATTTTTCCATCATTTTTCAAAGTAAAGTTAATAACAAATCTCGACATAAAAAAAGAATAATTTCAGGAGAAGCCATAAAAGGTAGGAGCGCCATTTATCTGATTTATTTATTTATGTATGTGCGGATAAGAAGATGAAAATATGTCGATGAGATTTTGCAAAACTATTTTAAATTACACATGATGGAATCAGTCTTGCTCTCTCATTTGTTAGAGAGTCATTTTCATATTTTATTTCAATCAAACAATAAAGGCGAACAACTCGAAAGTTTTTCAATATTTTTCCATCATTTTTCAAAGTAAAGTTAATAACAAATCTCGACATAAAAAAAGAATAATTTCAGGAGAAGCCATAAAAGGTAGGAGCGCCATTTATCTGATTTATTTATTTATGTATGTGCGGATAAGAAGACGAAAATATGTCGATGAGATTTTGCAAAACAATTTTAAATTACACATGATGGAATCAGTCTTGCTCTCTCATTTGTTAGAGAGTCATTTTCATATTTTATTTCAATCAAACAATAAAGGCGAACAACTCGAAAGTTTTTCAATATTTTTCCATCATTTTTCAAAGTAAAGTTAATAACAAATCTCGACATAAAAAAAGAATAATTTCAGGAGAAGCCATAAAAGGTAGGAGCGCCATTTATCTGATTTATTTATTTATGTATGTGCGGATAAGAAAATGAAAATATGTCGATGAGATTTTGCAAAACTATTTTAAATTACACATGATGGAATCAGTCTTGCTCTCTCATTTGTTAGAGAGTCATTTTCATATTTTATTTCAATCAAACAATGAACGCGAACAACTCGAAAGTTTTTCAATATTTTTCCATAATTTTTCAAAGTAAAGTTAATAACAAATCTCGACATAAAAAAAGAATAATTTCAGGAGAAGCCATAAAAGGTAGGAGCGACATTTATCTGATTTATTTATTTATGTATGTGCGGATATGAAGATGAGAATATGTCGATGAGATTTTGCAAAACTATTTTAAATTACACATGATGGAATCAGTCTTGCTCTCTCATTTGTTAGAGAGTCATTTTCATATTTCATTTCAATCAAACAATGAACGCGAACAACTCGAAAGTTTTTCAATATTTTTCCATCATTTTTCAAAGTAAAGTTAATAACAAATCTCGACATAAAAAAAGAATAATTTCAGGAGAAGCCATAAAAGGTAGGAGCGCCATTTATCTGATTTATTTATTTATGTATGTGCGGATAAGAAGATGAAAATATGTCGATGAGATTTTGCAAAACTATTTTAAATTACACATGATGGAATCAGTCTTGCTCTCTCATTCGTTAGAGAGTCATTTTCATATTTTATTTCAATCAAACAATAAACGCGAACAACTCGAAAGTTTTTCAATATTTTTCCATCATTTTTCAATGTTAATAACAAATCTCGACATAAAAAAACAAAAATTTCAGGAATAGCTGATTGACAACGCATTGAAAAATAAAAGGATATTGCGTAGACCATGGTCATCACTTTGAAACTGATTCAGAGTGTAGCTAATTTTCGCCTTGGATTAGAGAATTTCAAATTAAGTTCTCTGATGGCAACCGTTTCCCATACGATATCTTTCGCGTTTTTTTTAAGAAATCACTTGTTGAATTAGCTCCTCGGAGCATTCACTACACCCCCCCCCCCCCTAATGGAGCTCAAAAATCCCGAAGAAGATCGTTATAATTAATCCAGGTTCAGCCGCCGATTTGGACGCCGTTCGGAGAAATGCTTGTAACATGTCTAACTTGACAATCGTCTACACTGTTAATTATGCATGCTATTTGACCGTGTATTTATGTCAGTACCTGTAATTGCGTCTCGTCTCATGAAGAATATAATTATCACATTTTATTATGAGTGGCGTTAACACATATTATTATTTGCTACTTCGTCTAACGTAATTATGTCATTAATTCACAAAATATGTCTTGAGTCACCGATTGATATAATTGAAATATCTGGACCTTGCTATGACAAATGCAAGGTCACAAACGCAAAAAACCGTCGCTAAAATTGTTGTGACTCAATACGTGAAACGTTTTCGTTTTTATTTAATTACAAAAGAACCGCACCGAATTTCGTAATATCCCTTCCTAGTGTTCACTTTCGGCACATGCTACACCCGTGTCTAAAATTTCAAGTCGTCAGCTCTCACGGTTTGAGCTCTGCGTTGATTTCGAATCAGTGAATAAATGTGTCAATGACACTTCGCTTTACGAGCACATAGATAATGTCGCCATATTTGTGGTAAATTTGTGCATAATTTACCTTTTTTTACTTTTCAATCATTCTTACTCTTCCACCAAACAAGAGACACATATGCTCCTTACAATTCTACTGAGTTTGAACTACAAAGCATCGCAAACAAACAAACAAAAGCAATGTACGAACCCGTCCTAAAAATGGGCATTGGAGAGACGTTGTGGTCATCAATGATGTTTAGAACCCCCGAGTCCTTCACTTCAGGCTTAAATTCATTGTAGAGGCCGATTTGTATCTCGTCGAGCGTCTTTCGCGTGCTTTTAATCATCTCGTGAAGCTGTTTGACCCCGACGGCGACGTCTTTACCCTTCCGCTTGACGTAATCGGCTTCTTTAACCACGTGCTCTTCCACTTTGAGCTTAGCCAAAGTGGCGCTTAATATATTTTCAAAATTCTTTTCTAAGAAATCGAGGTCTTCGTCGTCGATAGGCAGCCCGTAAGGCTCGACGTTCTCCTCGTCCGAGTCGACAATCTCCACGGTTTCTGGTAGCATGGTCATTTCAACTTTGCACAGAATGTTACCCTGCTTTAAAACTTCGGCGAGTTTGTCATACTTGAGGACGGCGTTGTCGTAGCACGCCAAGCACACCTCTTTGGGGCTGCGTGGGTTCTTGACGCGGTAATATGTGAGACAGAAATTGGGGGCCATAATTAGGTTGTGCCCACTTTTGCACTCGCAGTTGATGCATTTGTTGCTGGCCGAGCGTCGCACCAGATCGATTATTTCCACGTCGTCAGTTCTGCACTTCTTGGACAGGGGCTGGTCGTCCTCCTCGTCGTCCAGCACTACGATGTCGTTTTTACCAACTGGGGCCGCGTTACTGGGGCTGGGCCCCCCGATAATTTGGACTCCCGTGGATTCGCGCACGATTATTTGAGCGCTGGAGATGGTCTCGTCGATTTCCATTGCGTCGTCTTCTTCCATTTTGGAACGATTTTAGTCAATACAAACGGAATAGCGGATCGATCCGGCTACCATAACCTCAAAGTTGGAGGATCGATACAAGATTTACTTACGAACTAATTTTATATCGTACGATTGTGGGGGGTCTAGTTTTAATCACTTTACGCAGTTAAAAGCAATTGCTTACCCACAATAACTGCTTCTAATACTTAAATTAGTGTCTTCAAAAAACTGCGGAATGTCAAAATTTTGACAGAAAAAATACACAAAGTCAAAATCATATATTTGACAGGTGCTGGCATCTATTTAAATGCGGTAGTGTTAGATTGTAGAAATCTGCAATGTAAGATTGAACAATAAAAAATAAAGAGTAAAAGCAAAATAAATAAATAAAATCGAAATTACCTACAATAACTGCTTCTAATACTTAAATTAATGTCTTAAAAAAACTGCAGAATGTGAAAATTTTGACAGCAAAAATACAGTCAAAATCAAATATTTGACAGGTGCTGGCATCTAATCAAATGCGGTAATGTTAGATTGTAGAAATCTGCAATGTAAGATTGAACAATAAAAAATAAACAGTGAAAGCAAAATAAATAAATAAAATCGAAATTACCCACAATAACTGCTTCTAATATTTAAATTAATCTTTTCAAAAAAACTGCAAAATGTCAAAATTTTGACAGCAAAAATACAGTCAAAATCAAATATTTGACAGGTGCTGGCATCTATTTGAATGCGGTTGTGTTAGATTGAACAATAAAAAATAAAGAGTGAAAGCAAAATAAATAAATAAAAACGAAATTACCCACAATAACTGCTTCTAATATTTAAATTAATCTCTTTAAAAAAAACTGCAGAATGTCAAAATTTTGACAGCACAAATACACAAAGTCAAAATCAAATATTTGACAGGTGCTGGCGTCTAATCAAATGCGGTAATGTTAGATTGTAGAAATCTGCAATGTAAGATTGAACAATAAAAAATAAAGAGTGAAAGCAAAATAAATAAATAAAATCGAAATTACCCACAATAACTGCTTCTAATATTTAAATTAATCTCTTCAAAAAAACTGCAAAATGTCAAAATTTTTACAGCAAAAAAACAGTCAAAATCAAATATTTGACAGGTGCTGGCATCTATTTGAATGCGGTTGTGTTAGATTGAACAATAAAAAAAAAGAGTAAAAGCAAAATAAATAAATAAAATCGAAATTACCCACAATAACTGCTTCTAATATTTAAATTAATCTCTTTAAAAAAACTGTAGAATGTCAAAATTTTGACAGAAAAAATACACAAAGTCAAAATCAAATATTTGAGTGGTGCTGGCATCTAATCAAATGCGGTTGTGTTAGGTTGCAGAAATCTGCAATGTAAAATGGAACAATAAAAAATAAATAAATAAATAAAATCGAAATTACCCACAATAACTGCTTCTAATACTTAAATTAATCTTTTAAAAAAAACTGCAGAATGTGAAAATTTTGACAGCAAAAATACAGTCAAAATCACAGATTGTCAAAATCAAATATTTGACAGGTGCTGGCATCTAATCAAATGCGGTTGTGTTAGATTGTAGAAATCTGCAATATAAGATGGAACAGTAAAAATAAAGAGTGAAAGCAAAATAAATAAATAAAATTGAAATTACCCACAATAACTGCTTCTAATACTTAAATTATTCTCTTCAAAAAAACTGCAGAATGTCAAAATTTTGACAGAAAAAATACCCAAGTCAGAATCAAAATATTTGACAGGTGGTAGCATCTATTTAAATGCGGTAGGTGGCGGTAGTGTAAGATTGTAGAAATCTGTAGTGTAAGATTGAAGAATAAAAAATAAAGAGGGTAAACAAAATAAATAAATAATAAAAGCGAAATGTGTAAATGTGTAATGGAAGTTGTACTTAAAACCGATTTTTGTGTAGCATGCGTACCAAAATAAAACTCTTTTGAAATTCGTTTGAGTACAGGAACATTTTGACGGTGAAATGAAGTTATTTATTTTAAGTTCTGTTACCGTGCATTATGGAACGCCAAAATATTTTTTACTACGTTCAATTTGGATTACAAATGAATGTAGGGAATATATTTCAATGTAAGAATTATGTCCGTATATTTTGTTACAATTTGAAAAATGCCTCGAAAAATCCAACCTTAATATTTAAAATAATTTAATTATAAATTTAATTATCTTGACATAAATCTTCATGAACATTGAGAATTTTAATTTTTCAATAAAATTTTTGATTAAAAAATAAGGAAATGACTTTTTGTAGTTCTATATTTAAAACGAAGCCAAACACACAATTTTCAGTAGAAATTAACACCGCAGACAAGATTTTCTATAAAACCATTAAAGAACGTTATTGCACAAGTTATAGTATTCTTTAATTTACAGATATATCTTTTATAGTTGTCCAATTAATTACCGCAGTCAAAGTAGAAAATTGTACGTTTTTGAAGATAAAAAATAAATGCAAATCGTTTTTATACATTTTAAAATTCAGTGTAAAAATATGTAACCGGAGTAAATTGACGTTACAGAAAAACCCTACTTGAATTTTTAACCTAATTACTTCAGTTACATTTCGCTCAATTTTATTGGAACTTAATGTTACTTAAATTATTTAGAAGCTTAATAAGAATTGCGCTTTAAATTCTAAACTAAAAATCTGTTTGAGCTCCACCCGAAATTTTTAATTTAGAAATCACGTGAATTTCTAGTTGTAAAATAATTAAATCTCACTTTTAAGAAAATACGGAATTACCACAGGAATTACCAAATGTCAAATGCTTACTCTAATTGAGCGCCATTTTATTTCTAAATTAAAATTTTTTGTGCTGTTTTGAGTAGAACTCAAGTGAATTTATAACTAGACATTAAAGCACAATTTTTATTAAGCTCCAAAATAATTTGAGTAACATTTTAAAATACATAGTTCCAATAAAATTGAGGGAAATAATGTTTAAGAATAGTTGATATAAAATTGAACGTCTTGAAAAATAATTCTAGACCGAATATTGTCCGAGGAATTAAAATTTATAAGATCAAGAAATTATATATGAAAGTGTGTAGGCTTTATAAAGAAATATATATAATAATGTATATAATATATAAAGAAAATATAAAATTTTTTTGCATACATTTAAGTCAAAAAATCTATCATTTCACAAAAATGAAATATAATAAAGTCAAGAAGTCGATCGAGCAAATTTTTGATTTTAATTTTTTGTCAAATATCTACACTGTAAAAAAATAATAAAGCAATATTTCATGAACTTCTAAATCTCCTTTTTTATTTATACGCTGTATATGATTGTGTTGTGTTGATTTTAATTACTTTGCACTAAAAGTCATTGTCAAATGTCCAATGACTACACTGTAAAAAATACAATAAAGCTATTTTTCATGACCTTCTAAACCTCCTTATTTACCTATTAATACGCTCTATATGATTGTGGTGTGTTAGTTTTAATTACTTTGCTCTAAAAGTCATCGTCAAATGTCCAATGTCTACACTGTAAAAAATACAATAAACTTATTTTTAATAGCCTATCAAACCTGCCTTTTTATTTATACGCCCTATATGACTGCGGTGTGTTGGTTTTAATCACTTTGCACTGAAAGAAAAAAAGAAAATTGGAAGATATATTTATATTAAGTGTGCGTCAATATTACATTTTCTATATTACATAAAATCACCATTAATACAAAACAATATTGCAATGACCAGATGGTAGATGGCAGTCGTGAGGAGTTCCAATAATTTGTATCTTCTTTTCACGTATTTTTTCAACGAACGGTTCAAGTTGTTTCATTGTCAAATCCTTCTTTCTCATTTCCAATTTCTTTAAGTTTGGAAAAGCGGTTGCAAGTTCCTCGACATCGTCAATCGTTTTTAACAAATTGGTTGGCAGCCCTACTACTTCCAAGGCCACTAGTCCCCCGAACTGTCCCAAATCGAAGTTGGCAAAGCTGTTGTGGTGCAGCTCCAGGATTTTTAGCTTTGTCAGGTTGGCGAACGTGCCGATTTGGAAACTGGTGATTTTGTTGTTGTTTAAACCCAATACTTCCAATTCTGGTGTGTTGTCGAAAGCGTTCGCGTCTATTATTTCCAGTTGGCAGTTCCGAATCGTCAGTTCGTGGAGTTGGTGGTTCTGCGCAAAAAATTCCCCAGTCAGGTGTACCAACTTTTGGTTCTGAATATGGAACCACGTGAGCTGTCGCAAACGATGGAGCGAGTTTGCTGATACAGAGTGATTGTTTGAAATTAGAGCTAACCAGTTGATGTGGTCGGTGTGTTCGAAAAACGTTTCCGTGAGATTCGGAAACTTTCGGTTGTCAACAAACGAGAGAAAAACTAAATTCGGAAAAGTGCTGAAGGAAATATTGTGAATTTCGCTGTGACCAATAGTGAAATATGTAACTTCCACAAATTTCTCGGAAAAGTGCAAGGAGCCGTTCACGTTTTTCAAAACGAATTTTTCGATGTTTGCTTCCAAAACCAAGTGATTTTCCCACTTTTCGGTGATGGAAAAGTTGGCACAGGTGACTTGATGGAACCTATGATGGTGCTTGCACAGGTGCGAGGTTCGCAACGGTGCTGCCAACATAACCAGCACTACCAACTTGACAATCATTTTAATTCACTTGTCCTTACACTGCACTCAACCACTTTTATGTTTAAACTAATTTTATGGCAGACTAAACAATTTATTACCAAAACAAAATTTGCATTTGTTTGGGACGTGACTGATAACAGGTCAAATGTCGATAACTAAGAAAAACTGACCACTCTAGTCGCTATCAGCAGTTCGTATACTGCAAATATCAGTTCTTGCGATGCTTTAGCCACCTTCTTCTTTACCACCATGCTCGATGTACCTTTCATTAAATGAAACAAATCTGGATAGAACTGAAATAAATAATAATAATTTTGACGACTATTTCTTCAGATGCACCTTCATATTATCCACTCCTTCTTCAGTGAAAGTTTGACTGACTTCAGTACAATCCACAAAGATGGCGCTTAGCGGAGTCACGTGAAGCATCATGTGATTCTTTTGTTTTGTTTTTTCCACGTTGTACTCTCTCATTTGCAGAACTATACTTCTTCGCCCCGCCCCTATGTTCCAGCGCGACCACGCGAAGTTGAAACATAACCCCATTTCCGCCATATTGAAATAGAGGTGCTTCTCCATTGGCCAGTGCTTCTCACAAGTATTCTCAATATAGCAAAAAGCGTCGAACGCGGGAAAAACGTCAACGCCAGCGTTTTGTAGCATCTAAAAATAAACACTGCTGCCAACTGCTTTTAAAAATCACCAAGTGATCATGTGTCCTTACGCGAATGAGCTTGGGGAGCGGATAGTAGATTCCAATGATATCCTGCAAGGCATTGTTTGGACTGTTTTGCAGTTGAGACAGAGCGATTAGGCCGTTTTGTACGTTGAACTCTACTAGCAAAATGGCGGCGGTGATTTGAAGCGTAATACTACCACTACGACAAATAGTATTGTCCCTAGATTTAGTGAGTTGGCTATACGTACTTTGCTTCGGGACGCATTTCCCACGCTTGGTAGGGTAGATTGGCACACCTGTAAGCAGCCAACGCAAACGTTCCCCCTTTTTTTGTTCGAAAAGTAAGCTGTACTTTCTCTTCGTTGTGCTTCAAGTCCAAGACTTCGCTCTTGGTCCACAATAATCGCGTCTCGTCCCAGAAACACACAATAGGGAGTTCTAGGAAAATCACGTGATCGGGCCACCTAAAACACAGTGCTACCAACTTAGTCGGACAGAATCAAACCGCTACGTTAGAGTGACTAGAATTAGTTTGTCCATTTCTTCTTCTTGCCTCTTCATCTCTTCTTCTATTTCTTCGGGGAGGCGGCGCACTCCTGCAGGAGGCGGGGCTGGAGTCGTGTACTGCAAATTCACACCCACCACTTCCAACTCTTTGGGAAGATATACTTAAAACCACAAATTAACCACTTTTGGTGAGTGTAAATATGTACATACAAGGTGTGAGGTTCATTTCAAGAGTCACGAAGTCTTGTGGTTGTGGAGGTTGCTTCAGAAGATTGAGCGAGTAGACGCCTCCTATGATTGTAAACTTGCGCATGTTGATGACGTCATCACTTACGGTTTTGACCAATTGCATTCGTGTGTATTCATAAAGAGTGTCTATAAAAGTCACGTCGTGCATACAAATACGAATTGAATAACTACCTTCGTTAGAAATCACATATTCACTAGCTGTAGGTTCCAATTTTCTGTATGGTACCACTGGAATTTCGTCTTCCGGACCAATTATATCTTCTTGAGGGGTGTCTGTTGGGTTGTCGTCACTTTCTTCCGTGACAAGAGGCGGAGTTTTACGTACTCTGTTCTCGTATTTGTATAACATTTTCTTTCGCCATTCTGAGGTCATGGCTTCGTACAAGTCTAAGTAAGATTAGTATCAAGATTTGTTTTAAAACTTATGAGCGGATTTAGGTACGATGACGCCCTACGCCCATTTACTACCACGCCCCTTTGATAAAGAACAGATTCACAAAAGATGTAAGTGATGTAAGATGTAAAGTGTAGAATGTCAAACAAAAAAAAGTGTATTCGAAATTTGAACATTTTGTTTTGCACATCTGTAAATTAATACTACAAAATAACACGAGAACTATAACTGTCAAAAATAAATCGAATAAGAATACATATAAAACTGCATAGCAATTAAAAAACAAAAAAAAATTAATTCTAACACAAAAAAATAGGGGGCCCATTTGAAAAAAATTGAGTTATGTACGTTTGAAGTTGATAGAATTTAATACGTTGTATTTAGCGGCTACTACCAAATAACTGTCAAAAATAAATCGAATAAGAATACATATAAAACTGCATAGCAATTAAAAAACAAAAAAAAATTAATTCTAACACAAAAAAATAGGGGGCCCATTTGAAAAAAATTGAGTTATGTACGTTTGAAGTTGATAGAATTTAATACGTTGTATTTAGCGGCTACTACCAAATACCAAATTGGTTTAATTATAAGATGGAACAATTTATGTTGAATTCAGTCCAGAAATATTCGGATTATTTCAGACCGCTACCAAGGACCATTTCCATACATAAAGTTGAAAATTCCAAAAACAGTCCATTTTAGGCCCTAATTATGAATAAACATCAAACAAGGAATCTAAAAATGCAATAATATATAGGGTGTTCTATTTAAAATGAGAAGATGGAATTACGTATTGACAAAACAAAACGCTTTGTATATATACAGGAATCCCAGCGCTGTGGAGTAATATGATTACTTTAAAATTAAAAAAAGATATTGAGATACGATTTTCGATCGAAGATTTAATGCTTTTAAGAGAACACTCTGAAAATATCTGCTTCTATGCAGTAAACCACATACAGAGTGGCACATCAAAGTTGTGTTTTTTATATGGAACCCCAGTATATTACGCTATTTATTTCTTATCAAAAACTAATTATACTTTGCATAATCTTCTATGGACCCAACTTGTTTTGCTAACCTAGGTTGTTTTGCTATTATTTATTTATTTACCACTTAAGCGAAGAAAAGACCCTGTTTTGAAAAATCGTTGCTCTCAAAGTAATGAGATTTTTGACCTAAAATTTTGACAAAAATGTTTCAATATGGTCTAGTTTATAGGGGTCAAGTCATATTTTAAATTGTAATAATTTAATATACAGGTTGGCTTATAAATGCAAATTGATAATTTCATCGATTTTTCAATTTCTGCATATTTTGCTATCAATCGAACTCTTTTTTGATAAGCTTTCTGACTATAAATGATTAAATAATAGAATGTCAATAATTTTGAAAAAAGTTGGCTAAGAATTTGCTGCTTCTATAAAGTGAGTCCACATACACAGTGGCGCATCAATGTTATGTCTTGTATATTACGCTATTTTTAAATTTCTTATCAAAAAATATAGTTATACTTTGCATAACCTTCCATGGACCTAACTTGTCTTGCTATTATTTGCCATTTAAGCGAAGAAAAAGCCTTAATTTGAAAAATCGTTGCTCCCAAACTAATGAGAATTTTTATAAAATTGTTTCAATTTCGTCTAGTTTATAGCGGTCAAGTCATATTGTGAATTGTAATATTGTAATAATATTTTAAATAATTGTAATAATTAAATTTTCAGGATGGCTTATGAAGGCAAATTGATAATTTCATCGATTTTTCAAATGGAGCAACCTGCATATTTTGGTATCCATCGATCACATTTTTGTTAAGCTTTCTGACTATAAATGACTTAATAATGGAATGTCAAAAATTTGGAAAATAGTTGACTAAGAAGTTGCTGCTTCTATAAAGTGAGTCCACATACAGAGTGGCGCATTAAAGTTATGCTTTTTTTAAATAAAACCCTAGTATATTATGCTATTTTTGAATTTCTTATCAAAAATAGTTATAGTTTGCATAACCTTACATGGACCTAACTTGTTTTGCTATTATTTGCCATTTAAGAGAAGAAAAGGCCTTGTTTTGAAAAATCGTTGCTCTCAAACTAATGAAATTTTGAAATTTTGACAAACATTTGTCAATATAGTTTAGTTTATAGCGGTCAAGTCATATTTTGATTTGTAATAATTTAATACACAGGATGGCTTATGAATGAAAATTGATAATTAACGATATTTTAAAATAAAACATCCTGTATATTTGGTATCCATGGATCACATTTTTGATAAGCTTTCCGACAATAAATGATAGAATAATGGAATTTCAGTAATTTGGTAAATAGTTGACTAAGAAGTTGACAAATGATGTCATTAGAAAGCTTTTCAAAAATCTGTTCGATTGATAACAAAATATACCTACTCAGTTTGTTCCATTTGAAAAAACGATTAAATTAACAATTTGCGTTCATAAGCCATCCTGTATATTATTACAATATTATTACAATTCAAAATTTGACTTGACTTGTTTTTATGTAAAAATTTTTTCCTCATTTTGTGCTTTACTTTAAGTTATTTTTATAAAAGCTTACAAGCGGTGAAAACACTTACTTAAGTCGTACTGTTTTGGTACTTCTGGCTTTTGATATGTGTTGCTGAGATCGCTTAAATGGTCGTACTTAACGTATAAAGCTCTAACAGCAGTCTTGTCGCCATCTACTGAGAGTGGGAATTGCACCTCGAGTTTAGTTTGTGGGAAATTTACTTCGATGCGTGGCCTACAAGACATTGAGGTTAGGTATGAAGAAGGCGTTGGTGGGGGGTTACTTGGGCGGTCTTCGCGGATTTGGGAGGGGCGTAGGTAGCTGTATTCTTAGCCACAAACCCAGCGCTATATTGTCATCCTGGTACTTGTAATCAGCAGTTGGGATATCAATTCGATGCATATTCTTCTCAATGTTTCTCAACAATCTGTACGTTGCTACGTCCAAGCTCTTGGCTTGTTGCTTCCGGAACAAAAGTCTCACCCACTTCCAGTTCTCCACCAAATCATCACTTTTATTTTCGGCCGTGTCTATGAGATCGTCTAAGTCATCCAGAAGCTCTAACATGTCAACAGTTCTTGCAGCAGCTTCCTCCATGGTAGTGGCATCGACAACATTTTCCCACAAGTGCAGGAACGTGTTCATTTGGTCACATTTGCTCGGATTTGGAAGCCGTCCGCAGTTTACGTAAAACTCCCACTCCGCTTGATCTTTGGCCTGAGTCCTCAAGTTCTTCACGTAATCCATCACTTGTTGGAAGTGTAAAGTTGCTGCTTCCAGCTGCTCGGCTCTGATTTGCTGTTCGAATGCTTCGCGCTTTTCTTTTTCAATCGCCGCTTTTCTTTCTTCTTCCAATCGGATTCGTTCCAGTTCAGCCGCCTTCTTTGCTTCCTCCTCCGCACTCTGGCGGGCCTTCTCGGCTTGTTCCGCCGCCAGTTTGGCCTTCTCCTTCTTGGACAGCTTCTTCTTAGGCGCCTGAAACCGAAAACATGTAAGACAATTCAGTCAAAGCGAAGTGCACCGTTTTCTCTTTCTTCGGTTTTTTCGTCTTGGAACCGGCCTCCGTCGTTTCTTCTTCCGATTCTAGAACTATACAATGAAAAGGGAGTAGCGGAGGAAGAGAGGTGGTTTAACCGTGGCCACGCGCCTCAAGTTCTGCCAAATATTTCATTCGTGCGATTTCAGCTAAGACGTCCTCTTGCGGTTCGATCGTCTCTTCCGCGACTTGGATTCCGCCTTTTTTCTTCTTGCCACCCTTTTTCTTGGTCTTTATCGATACAACAGTTCCAGTGTCGGACGATACAGTTTTGACTTTTTTCCCCTTTTCCTTTTTCTTGCCCTTTTTAATTTTGCTCCTCGATTGGTACAGACTCGATGACTTGAGTTCTTGGGATGTGGGAATATCTTCGTAGGAGTAATCCGAATCTATGGAGACGTCATCCTCGACAAACGACCATTGCGACTAGAAGAACATCTGAAGAAGTGTTTTATCTAACTACGATCGCAACTAACGGAACGATGCGACAATGAATCGAGGTTTTTGCTCGATGAACGTGCGAATTTTGCAGAGGAGAACCGCGTCGAAGGCGTTCGTAGACTTCCTCGTGAGCTTGAGATTTTTTTGAACACCACCGAAGCTTTCTTTTCGACTTTTGTCTTCTTCTGCTTGGTCTTGCTCGCTTTCGTTGCGATTTCCGTCGTGCTAGGCTTATCTCCGTCGCCTTTATCTTTCTTAACATTTTTAGTTTTCTTGGCTTTTTGCTTTTTCTTAACTTCTGCGTCTTCACCCGTGTCTTTAAGTTTTTTTTTAGCTCCAGCGTCTTCACCTATGCGCGTTTTAGATTTCTTTTCTTTGGGTTTCTTCTTTTGCTTCTTTTGAGCAGTCAAGTCGCCTTTAGACGGTTCTGCTTCAACAGATTCGCCGGTTTTTATTTTTTTGCCTGCTTTTTTCTTTTTTGGTTTGTCCGCCGGTTGAGTCTCATCATCATCAACAACATGTTTCTTCTTCTTCGTTTTTTGTACTTCTTGATCATCATCGCCACCGACATCCTCTTTTTTCCTCTTCTTCGCTTTCCTTGCTGGTTTGTCGTCACCAGTTTCAACTTTTTTCTTCTGCTTCGACTGTGATTTAACCGTTTCTAGTGCGACTGCAGCTTCTGCCTCGTTTGCGTTTTCTTCTTCCGCCTCGCGTGCATTGTTTTCGTTCGGTTCATTGTCCTGCAAATTGGATTCAGGTTCGTCGACCTTCTCACTTTCGTTATAGCCTTCCTTTTGAGGTTCACTGTCACCAGGTATTTGCTCTTCGTCCATTGTCACAATAAAATTAGAATACGAAAAGAATATATAAATGACAGGAAAATGTCAAAATATGAAAATGCATGAGGTTCATTAAACGCCAAGTCACCTGGAAACAATGCCTGCGGTAGTGATGAGTATGCAAACGCGCAATAAAAATAAACTCATTTGAACTGCGACTTTTACTGGAGCAGAGACATGGAGGAGCTGCCTTCAATTCCTCAGTTTTTTGCTGACAAGTGTGTTTTTATTACTGGTGGTAGTGGTTTTTTGGGCAAAGTGCTGGTGGAGAAGCTTCTGCGATCCTGTCCTGACATTAAAAGGATTTACTTGTTGTTGCGTCCAAAGAAAGGTCTCGGCTTGGAGGAGCGTCTTCAGCAAATCACTGATACAGCTGTAAGTCTTAGTTTTGCCACGATTCCTTTTGACCACGCATTCCAGTTGTTTGATTTGTTGAAATCGCAACAACCGTTAGCTGTTTCCAAGATCAAACCCATCAATGGTGATGCCTCCAAGCTTGGGTTGGGATTGAGCCCACAAGATAGACAACTTCTTGTGGACGAAGTGAGTGTGGTCTTTCATGCTGCTGCTTCTGTCCGCTTCGACGATCCCATCAAACATGCCATTCTTCTTAACACCAGAGGAACTCGCGAGGTGTGTCAGCTCGCTTTGGAGATGCCCCATTTGCAAGTTTTTGTCCACGTCTCTACCACGTACTGCAACACAAGTCGCAAAGTCGTAGATGAGGTTTTGTACCCAGCACCTGCTGATTGGAGGAAGTGTATTGAAATTGCCGAAAACGCCGATGAGGAGGTCTTGGAAGTGATGACCCCCAAACTAATCCAGCCTCTAGTTAACACTTATTGCTTCGCGAAGGCTTTGGCAGAGCACGTGGTGGACGATATGTGTTCTGGGAAGATTCCCACGGTGGTGTTTCGTCCTTCCATAGGTGACCTGGTGCTTGGTGGTTCCGTTCGATAAAACTGTGATTTCAGTGATATCAACAGCGTACGAGCCGGTCCAAGGTTGGGTGGACAACTTCAACGGACCCATGGGTTTGATGCTGGGCGGTGGAAAAGGTGTTCTTCGTACGACTTATTGCGACGTTTCGAAGACGAGCGATTACGTCCCGGTGGACATCATCATCAAAGGAATCATTATTTCAGCTTGGAAACAAGCCACGCTTAAGTAGTTTCACTCACCATGTCTACGGTAGCTTAGTTGGCATTTGCAGGGACCAGGACCAGAAACTAAAAACGTTCTTCTACAACGGGAGCAATAATGATGTTAATCCCATTACTCTGGGTAGAATGATTGATATGGGGTTCGAAGTATGCCACGACATTCCTTTGAATGATGTCTTATGGTACCCTGGTAACACCCCAACCAAGTGTTACTACCACTATTTTTTAAATGTCATTTTATACCACTTAATCCCCGCAATATTCCTTGACACTATCCTAAAAATCGCTGGAAAGAAGCCGATGTGAGTGGTAACCAAGAGAATGTTTGATCGATTGTTGTTAGGTTGTTAAAGATCCAACGGAAGATCTTCGTGGCCAACATGGCGCTGAAATATTTCACCCACAACCAGTGGACGTTTATTAACACAAATACGTTCGATCTGCGAAACCAGATTCTTCCAAATGACCAGGAGCAGTTCAGCTTCAGAGAGAACGAGTTGTCGCATAGGGACTTTCTTAGGAATGCAATCATAGGGACCAGGAGGTATTTTTTGAAAGAAGGTGACGAGACGATGGAGAATGCCAAGAGGCACATGACTAGGATGTGGGTTTTGGCGAAAATTTGCAGCATTTTGTGGTATACACTTTTGCTTTGGTTCCTCTTCTGCAAAGTGGATGTGCTGGGTTTGGTTGGGCGAAAGTTGCAAAATGTTCAACTGTATTTTACCACAAATTAGAGTTGTTAAAAGTAGGGTGTAAACACAGGGTCTAAATAAATACTCTAAAAGTACAAAGTTGGTATAATTCAAAATCCAAGCCGCAGTATCGCCCAGATTTGCTCCATTTCAAAGCAAGTAAAAATAAGTTGAAAGTGACGGCTTAATAATAAAATATGGAAATATAGTTGTTGCCATCAATTCGTCTCTAATCTACCGGATACTGGAAATGAAACAATCACACATTTTGTAGATTCGGCTGTTACCCTTCACCTTTTTAGTTACCGTTTTTTGATTTTTTTATGCTTCTGCGCCTGTTTTATTTTTTAAAGTTTTTTTTGCTTTATTGGAGCCCCAAGTCGCCTTTAGAAGCTTCTGTCTCTTCAACAGATTCGCTTTTTTAATTTTTTTGTTTTTTTTCTTCTTGATTTTCTCCGCCGTTTGAGACTCATCATCAGCAGTTTCATGTTTAATTTTTTTCGTTTTTTTTAATTCTTAATCTACATTTCAAACATTATCAGCTTTCTTTTTCGGTTTCTTTGTTGCTTTTTTCATCATCATCATCACAACTTTGTACTTCCTTCTTCTTTTTCTTCGACTTTTTCTCCGGCGATTTTTACAATTATTTTTTTTCAAACTATCTCCTTTGATTTGCCTTCTTCGTGTTCCTTTTCTAGAGTTGTTAGAGCTTAGTTGAAATAAATAAACTACAAGTAGGAAGATATTAAGTTAAAAGTCAAGCCACAATATCTTCCAGATTCCTTCTCTCTCAAATGGAGTAAAAATAACTAGAGCCAACTAATTAATAAAATATAGTTGTTGCCTACAATTCAAATTCCAAACGCTACCAACTTCGCAATTTCAATATCCTTAAATTTATCCGATATATTTCAAAGGATACTGAAGCCACAATATCCTCCAGATTCCTTCACTTTCAAATGAAATAAAAATAACTGGAGCTAACTTATTAATAAAATATAGTTGTTGCCTCCAATTCAAATTCCAAGCGCTACCAAATTAGCAATTTCAACATTCCTAAATTTACTCGATATATTTCAAAAGGTACTAAAAAAAAATACAATCGCACTTTTTGCAGATTGGGCTGCTGCCTTACTTAACCTTCTAAGTTTTCTTTGCTTTATTGTTTTCTTAGTTTCTGCGTCTTTACTTGTATCTGTCTTAGATTTCGTTTCTTTAAGTTTCTTCTTCTGGTTCATTTGAGCAGCTTAGTCGCCTTTAGAAGCTTCTGTGTCTTATCAGATTTGTTAATTTCTATTTTTTTTTTGCCTTTTTTTGGTTTTCTCCGCCGCTTAAGATTCATTATCAGCAGTTTCATGTTTTGAGCTTTTTCGTATATCTTGTCTCTTCACCAATATCAGCTTTTTTCCTCTTTTTCGGTTTTCTTGTTGGTTTCTTTTCATAATCACCACTTTAAACTGTTTTGTTCATCTTCTTTGACTGTGATTTAAATTTTTCTCAGGCGACCTCTTCAATTTTTGTCTCGTTTGATTTGTCCTCTTCGTGTTCCTTTTCTTGAGTTATTGTTAGAATTACGATTCAAATAAATACTCTACAAGTACAAAGTTGGTAACGACGTACAAAAAAAAATGCGGAGACTTAGGAGACTATGGAATCTAGCTTTTTATATATATTTTTTTCCAATGTAGACGTTTCAAACAGTCAAATAATGACATTTGACAGAAATTGTTATTCAAAAATTTGATCAAATGACGTCTAAACTGAGTTTAAAAGATGGAATTTGTCGAAGAAGGCACAAATGAAGTAGAAATAACTTGGAAAAATATTTCACAAATATCATAATGGCTCAAGCGAATAATTCACATAGAATGCGCGGTAGCGGGAGTGTCAATAGATGGCGTTTTTAATTAAACTAATTGTCAATAGATAGCCATATGACCAGAATCCGGTTTGTAATTAAACAGATAGATAGCGCTATGACAAGATATGGTTTTTAATCATTTAAAAAGAAACATTAACTTTCTTAATTGTTTGTTTATTTTTCGCATCAAAATGTTAAAGTAGTCTTCAAACTGATGGCTCAATCATTGGTTTTGATGAAGTATTAAAGGAGATATGGCGTACCGACGAACAAACACCATTCAGAAATTATATATCGAGATTGTTTCAATTGTTGTTTCAATAAAGATTAAAAAAATGTGTTGGAAACATTGAAATATTTAAAAAAGAAGTCAAAGTGGCTCATTACACTGTTTTATATACTCAACTGGACAAAAGTATTTTATTTTTGTACTTTATAAAGCTAGCTATAACAAAAATTGATTCATAGTCTACTTAATTATTTATGTGACATTATTTTTTAATGTTATTAAATTTATTACAGAAATATGAAATGTTGCATATCGTCAAAAAGCTAACTATACCTATCCAAATTTTAAAACTAAAAATTCAACTTAAAACACAAAAGTGTGCAACATAATTAAATAATGGTACGCTTTAAAAATAATTGACTAGACCATTATATTGTGCGTCAAAAGTCTAAGAAAAATTTTAAACGCAAATAAAAAAATTACCAACAAAAAAACTTAAGGGACTTAAAAATTTACAAATTGTAAAATAAAAAAAATTGAAACGGCCTGTACCTCTTAAACAAATCAAGATATCAAAATGCAGTAAAAAAAATTATAAACAAAAATTTAAGAGCTTTAATATAATAATAATAATAATAAATTAAAATAAAAATAGAAACCTTTTAAACTAATTATGATATTGGAATAGAGTTTTTGAAAAAAGTGTCCAGTTTGAGACATCTGAACAATGGGATAAATTTGAATTTCTCTTGAAAGTGACATATTCATGCGCTTTTTTCTCATCGGTCATTGGTAAGAAGTTTATAGGCAACTTGCACAATTTTGAGATCTTAGTTATTGCCTTCAATTCCAATTCCAAAAGCTACCAACCAAACAACTAACTCCAATATCCCTAAATTTACCGAGTATACTACAAAGGATATAGGTACTACATATAAAAAGACCATTCACACATTTTATCATCATGATTCCATTTATTTCATTCGCATTATACAAAATCATAAATTATTAATCAACTAAACAAGTTGACGGGACTGAACTAACTCTAAAGTATAGTGTCATGGCTGCGGCCCGATCGTTTAATGCGCAGATTACGTCTTCTTGTCATATTGACTCAACGGGAAGAGTTTTTGCCACTCCGAGTATCTCTTCTCGTTCAACTTCTCGTTCATAACCAGCTTATTCCCAATATCAAGATACTTCTTAGTTTTGGAGTTGTATGGTTCCCATTTGGTATTATCCAGCCTGTCACTAATCTCCGGAGTGGGATTTCTGAAGAACAAATTCAGTAAGAACATCTTGATTGATTGTATAGTATTTAGTACCCGGTTCTGGCAAAATTGGTCCACAAAAGCGTCAACTTGTTAACGGTCTGAGTCTCCGGATCCGTGTCCTTGAAAATGGGGAACAACTTCTGGATGTAGAACAAGTAGATGAGGTCGTCGCCGTGAACAACTCCTGAAAGCAACCATTACTAATAGCTTTCCAAAAATTCGGTCATACCGAAAGGAATTGTTCCATTGCTGTCAGGAAGATAGAAGTGGCTGTAACGTCCCTTGTAGTTGAACCGGTAGAAGTAAACGGATTGGTTGTTCTTAGCCGAGAGAAGCTCGACAGCTCTGTTGACTCCAAACCCTGTCAAAGCATCAGCGTACAGTTGCCCCAACCCTGCCAACGAAGAGTTATCCAAAGCCTTGTCGTTCAAGTACAACTTCTTCAAAGCATCACTGACTGGCTTGGACTTCTCCGAGTCGCGTTCGTAGAGGAAAGCAATCGGAGCGTATTTGTAAAACTCTTCGTTCAGCTGCTTCCTCAAGTTCTCGTGAGCTAGAACGTCTTAAACCAGGACAATGAGTGAGTGCTAAGTTTACGAACGTACTGAAGGCTCGGGCAGCAAATTCGTCCGTTGTGAGACCAACAATGATGGGAACCTTCGCAAAGACTCCCTTCTGGATCAAGCTGATGGGGTGTGCTGTCAAAAACCGGTCTTGGCCGAACTCCCCCTCCATAACGGGACTCCAGATGTAAACCGGATCGTCTCCAAACTCCAACAACTTCTTTTGGGAGTCGCCCAACTCGCTCGCGGTCTTCGTTTTCAGGCATTTGATGATATTAGCCGAGGAGTCGTCAGGACATCCTACAAGCTTCGCCTGCTTCTTTGCCAGTTGGAGTTGGTTGCTTGGAATCGGGATTTGTCCAAGTGCGGAGCCGCTCATGATTGCCACTTTGTGGAACAAGCCTTGCGATAGTGGCGACACTAAGTGGAGGGTGGCGCTGAGCGCACCTGCACTATACCCTACAAGAGTCACGGAGTCTTGGTCGCCTCCGAAGGCTGAAATATGGCTTTTGATCCACTTCAACACCAGGACTTGGTCTTTAAGTCCGTTGTTTCCTGCTGCTTCCTTATCGCCAGTGCTTAGGAAACCAAGCGCCCCCAAGCGATAGTTGAAAGTTACAAGGACGATGTCGTGGTCCAGCAAATACTGAGGTCCTAGCCAGTGGCTGCACCCTCCAAGACTGTGAAATCCTCCGCCGTGGATGAAAACCACGACCGGTCGTTTGGTGTGTTCGTTTTTCTGAGGAACCTACTATACCTTTATAGGAAGTGTTGAAAAAAGACATAATACACTACCTTCGTGGTGTAGACGTTGAGGAAGAGACAGTCTTCAGATGTGGGCTCGTCGGTTAGTTGCGGACATAACGCGCCATCTTGAGTGGCATTATAAACGCCATCCCACTTTTCCGCAGGCACTGGAGGCTAAATGCACCACTTACCACAAATGTCTTCGTTTTTGGGTACTCACCTGAAAGCGGAGGGAATCGACCGGAGATTTAGCATATCGGATTCCTCGAAAGGCGAAGACTTGTTTTCCGAGACGGGAAGCGAAGATGTTGCCTTGGATTTGTCCGAGAGACGTGGTCAAGACGGGTTTGTCCACATTTTTGGAGCTTTTTGGGTCAGGATAAGCCGCAGCTAGGGTTAGTAGTAACGACAACACTGGTACCAACATGGCGTCGTACTGGAAGTGAAACGAATTTGGCGCGGTTTTATAGACGCGACGCTAATTGGGTAATGGCGGCGACTACTGAGGTTTGATTGGTCAAGGACGGTGGTGGGGGAAGGCGTGATTTGTCACTGACCTATAAAAATGGGGCGGTAAATTCCTAATTGGACCCAATTTGCCGAATTGATAAATTGGCTTATTCAAAGCGGAATAACAATTTAAATACATTAAATTATACTCTAAATTTTCCAACGGTTAGGTTCTAGAAGGCTCAGTGGAATTGTTTGGATGGGAAATGGTTTGCAGGATATCGTGACCGGGTTTTAATGATTAAACTTGATTTTGTACCAAAACAGCAAAGACATCTTTTGAGTAAGAATTTCACATTTCCACGTGTCCCACGTGGATTGTTTGAAGTATTTTAGTGAATTGTGGACTGAGTTTGGATTTTGCCAAATTTTCTCTTTTAAAGTCTTCTAGATTATTTTGCAGTTTCGTTTATGATTTTTTTAGTTTCCAGATTATGTAAATGTACTTCGTTTAAATTCCATTACTTTATTCAACTTCTCGATTTAGATTTATTTAAATATTTTTGGTTAAATTTTTTTAATTTTCTTTATCTTGTCGTTCAGTTCTTTCTCAATGCCTCTAGTTTTTATTTGTCAATTTTTTATTTTGTTTATTTGTCGAGTTTTATAAACTTCTTAAATTTCTAAATTTTCCAAAATTTTTAAAATCTCAATGGTTCCTTCTTTTAGTTTTAGATTTTGTCAATTACTGCAAATTTTTTTCATATTTAAACATTTCCAATTAAAATTCTTGGATTTATAAATTTTCATCATGATCTGATATACATGATTAGATTTTTTTACACGTAAATTCGAAATAATATAACGTGCGTTCAAAAAAAAAACGTGGCTGCGTTGGCCATGGAAAAACTTTGTGCATCAATTTAGTGTAGCAAAATTTTGAACTGTCAGTTCGAATCTATCAGATAGTTTTTAGGTTGGGTTTTTTGTTGACAATGGTTTCGTATACGATTATTATGTTGGGACAAATTTCAATAAATGGACGCGAAGGAAGGTAGCACTATGTTCATGAGAGCGATGTACACGTCCTGGCATTTATTATAAACAATTTACATAAAATTGGTCCGTTTTATTTTGGTGGAAAATTTTAGACTGACAGTTCTTGTCATTTGTGGTTTCTACACTGGAAAGCCGACGCAGCCTCGTTTTTTTTGAACGCACGTTATAATATTTTATTAATTTTAACATTCTTCCAAATTCATTTGTCATGTTTAATAAACTTCTAAAACACATTTTTTCTAAACTTCTAAAATTTCTAGATGTTTCTAAATGTTTAAAATCTCCATGGTTCCTTCTTTTAGTTTTTAGATTTTGTCAATTACTTTAGATTTAAACATTTCCAATTAAAATTCTTGGATTTATAGATTGTCTTCATGATCTGATTTAGAAGATTATATTTTTTGTGCACTTAATTTCTAAATATAATACCTATATGTATTATTAATTTTAACATTCTTCTGGATTCACTTTTGTCTGTTTTTTAATTACTTACTATTCTTTTAGCTTTTAGTAACTTTCTGGAATTGTTTTTAATTGAAATAAAATTTTTATAAATTACTTCGACATGTTCAAATAAGATTTTAAATTTTTTTATATATAGATTTTAGCAATTTTATTGATTAGAACATTGATTATTTTGTTGATTTTGTTGTAGATTTATTATTTATTTCTGCAGTTTCTTACAAAACATTTATAATATTTCCATTATTTTCTAAATTTCCATGTCTTTTTATCCCATTAGGATTTGTTTTAATTTGTTAATTCTATAGTCGCTTTTATATTTGAAAGCTGCCAACCAAATAAAAAATAATAAATCAGAAGTTAATTACAACTCTTTTTTAGTTGAACTGTGTCAATTCACTTGACATTGATTAATTTTACTTCTTTTCAGGATTTGTCAATCAACATTTATTATCTAACAATTTTTTTGGTACTTTTCCGTTTTCATTAGTTTCTCGATTTTGTCAATTATGTACTTAGGAATTTGTTTCAGATTTCAACATATTCAACTAGAATTTTTAGATTTCTAGATTTTCTTCTTGATGGGGTGGTGATTAAGATATTTTTTATCATTTTTTTAACTCGTAAATTCAAAATATAATATTTTATTAATTTTTACATTCTTCTAGATTCACTTAAAGATCTCTTTTTGAATCATTTTCACTACTATTAGTTTTTAGTAACTTTGTGGAATTGTTTTGCATTCTATAAAATTGTTCAAATAAAATTATAGATTTTTAAATATAATTTTTTTAGGAATTTTGTTTTTTAGAAGATTCTCAATTTTCTAGAAATTATTATTTTGTTGTAAATTTATTATTTATTGAATATTTCTGCAGTTTCTTACAAAACCTTTCCAATATTTCCCTTATTTTCCAATTTTCTTTACCTCATTAGAGTTTTTCTTAAATTTGTTAATTCTATAGTCGCTTTATAATTTGAATGCTGCTAACTTACAAGAAGTCAATTATAGTTAATAATTACAACTCTTTTTTTGTTGAATTGTATCAATTCACTTAACTTTAAATTATTTTACTTCCCGTTTTCGTGATTTGTAAATTCACAATTATTATCTAACAATTTTTTTTTGTAATTTTTCTTTCTATTGGTTCATATATTTTGACAATTACCTCATTTAATTAAAATTTTTGCATTATTAGATATTCTTCTTGATTTGATTTTGATATTTTAAATAATTTACTGTAAATTCCAAATATGTACATATTTTATTAAATTCCATGTTATTAAATATCTGTTTCTTTTAATTATACTCTCAATTTTTAAGTAACTTTCAGGATTTGTTTAGGATTTTATAAATTACATCAACAAGTGTAATTAAAATTCTAGATTTTTTATATATTTCTTTTATTTTTGTTTTTTTGAAGCTTTTCCGTTTTTTTAATATTGATTATTTTTTGATTTATTAAATGTTTCTGGCTTTGAATTTCAAAATTCCGTCAGTTTTTTCCAGTTTCCAAAAACAAAACCGTAAAAATATTCTGTTTCTTTATCCCAATAAAGTTTTTCTTAAATTTGTTAAATCTAAAGTCGCTTTTAAAGTTGAATGTTACCAACCCCCCAAAAAAATTAATCTATTCATTACACAAGAAATCAATTTTAATAATTACACCTCTTTTTTGTTGAAATGTGTCAATTTATTTTTTTTCAGGATTTCTAAACTAACAATTTTTTGGTATTTTCCTCTTCTTTTGGTTTTTAGTTTTTGTCAATTAGTTAAATTAATTATTATTTTTGGTTTTCTAGATTTTATTCTTCATCTGATTTAGATATTTTAGATCATGAATGGATCTGCAGTTTTTTACAAAACCTTTCAAATTTTTCCTTATTTTCCTAAATTTTCTAGTTTCTTTATCTCATTAGGGGTGTTCTGAAGTTTGTTAATTCCATAGTAGCTTTTAAATTTGAGTGCTGCCAACTCAAAAAAAACAAATAAAATTTAATCAGTTCCGAACAAGTCAATTGCGCTTAATAATTACAACTCGTTGTTTGAACTGCCTCAATACACCTGTTTTAAATTAGTTTAGTTCTTTTCTGGATTTATAAATTAACAATAATGAATTATCTAACAATTTTTATGTTTATGTAATATGGCAGTTGGCAGTGCTTCCCACAACTTTGCCTTGACATCTGAACATCGCTGTCGTTTCAAGCTTTTTTCTCAGTAAATTAGGTTATAAATCAAACACAAGTCGTGTAAATTGGGCAAATTTTATTAATTTCAGACTTGCACAAACAATGCTGAAGACTGCCCGAGCCTCGCTTCGCTTATTTACAAACTTCGACAACCTAACCTCAATCCATTGCCGCTTCGCTGGCCACTCCAAATGGCAAAATATAAGACACATAAAAGGCGCCAAAGACGCCGCTAGATCCCTTCTTTTCACCCGAATCAGTCGCCAGATGAAAGTCGCCGTCCAAGGCAAGCAAAACCTCCAAAACCCCACACCCGACATAACCTCACTTTTACAGAAGGGGGCTCGACGGACATCAGCAAAAACCTGAAGCTCGAGAACGTAATCGAACAAGCGCGGCGCGCAAACATGCCCACCGCCACCATTCAAAGCGTTTTACGAAGCTGCGAAGCCGACAAATCCAACCTCAAGTCGCACTTGCTCGAGTTGAAGTGAGTGCCCCAAAAGCGAGGATCGCGTCTTTTTAATCGAGTTGTAGAGGCGCCGGTGGCTGCATAATTCTGTGCGAGGTCTTCACCAGCAACCTGCACTCGCTCAAACAAAACATTTCAACGCACCTGAAGAAGTCGGGTGCCAAGTACAGTGACGGCGGCGGCATTCATTTGTTTGAACAAAAGGGGATAATTGACGTCGAGGTCGACGGGAGTAGGCCTGTGGAGGAGGTGCTGGAGGCTGCGACCGACCACGCCATCGAAGCCGGAGCCGAAGATGTTAGAGTTATGGAGGAGGACGGAAGTTTGCAGTTTGTTTGTGGCGCTAGTAACTTGCGGAAAGTGGTAAAGGGACTTGAGCAGTACAAGTATAACATAACGAGTGCTAGTGTGGAGTACATCCCGCTCAAATGTCAGGAATTGAGCGACGAAGATTTGGAGTTGTGTGCAAAGCTGTACGAGAGACTTGAAGCCTTGCCTGAGGTAGTGAGACTCTCTGATAACATCGTATAATTTATTATCGACATTACTACACAATCACAGCGACTCTTAATTGTAATTATTGTAAATATTCAAAAATACACACACATATTTACAGTTGAAACGTATTTCCCCAATTTTTCTGTTTGTTTAACAATTAGACTGTACAATTAGAGGTGTCAAACTGCGGTGGTTGCTCGCTTCCAGCTGCTTTTCGCCGCAGTTACGCTACTGTGAGTCCCCTGAAATCCATATCTAGTCCTTTTATCCTTTTTACAGATTGTCCTTACTCCGGTCCTGCTGAGCACCCTGCGTCCACTTCCACCCAACGGAAACACCCCAAAACTGTGACTCAACCCCGACTCCGATCCCGAATTGTGTACTTCGGGGCGCCGCTTCGAAATGCACGAATTGAGAATATTCCACATCTGTAACCCTCAAGGTAATCGTATGTTGGAATTTTTCGTTTTGCGCACCTGTTTCTTGAACACCGTCGTCGTGAGGGTGTACAGAACCGGATTCAGGGCCGAATTGATGGGGAGGATGAAGATGGCAAGCCAGGCGTAGAGATCGGGCGGGATCGGGTGACCTACGAAGGTGTCAGTTAGTCGGGGGTTGTGGGTTTGATAAGGGAGGGGGTATACCGGAAAGTGCTACCAACTTGACGACGATCACGGGGATCCAGCATAGGCAGTCCGTGAGGACGATTATGCCGAAACGTTGGGCCACTTTGTCGCGTTCTTGGCTATGGCGGGTCGATCTGCAGGCCACGCCGCTGGCGCGGATCTCGTTGATCATACGAGTGTATGCGTAGCAGATGAAGGCGAGGGCGAGGGCGTTTACTAGCATAAACATCACGGCCGAGTATTCCCAACCCTCAGAATAAAAAAAACGGAAATAAAATTGTCGTACGTTATTTTTATCCACTCCTATCCAATCTCTATATACTTAATATTTCTCAAGGGCATATCTCCTTTAATACTTAATCAAAACCAATGATTGAGCCATCATCTTCACGGTTACCTACACCGCTATCTGCGAAAAATATACAAACAATAAAAAATGCTAGTGTTTCTTTTAAAATGATTAAAAAGCGGATTTTGGTCATAGCGCCATCTATTGACAATCTGTTTTACCTACATCTCCCACTCCCCAAGCGCAGCCAAGCGGTAAAACAGTAAAACGATTATTTATTGCCGCAAAAAATTCTGCGAAAAATATACAAACAATAAACAAAGCTAGTGTTTCTTTTAAAATTATTAAAAATCGGATTTTGGTTATAGCGCCATCTTTTGACAATCTGTTTTACCTACATCTCCCACTCCCCAAGCGCATCCAAGCGGTAAAACAGTAAAAGGATTATTTATTGCCGCAAAAAATGCGACCGAATTAAAACAACATATTAAATAATATATCATTTGAATTATTCGCACGGGCCATAATCCGAGAGCGAGCCTTTTTTTATTACATAATTATCGTACGTCCAGTCGCCTTATTAGTGATGTATTTAGTTATTAATGGCTTTTTACATATTTCCCAGTCATTGCATTTACCAATAAATATTTAGAAAGGCGTGAGAAACACAAATAAACACTGTGGTTATACTGAAAATTGCAGAAAAAAACGGAGGCTTAGGTCGTGGAAACTAGGTTTTGTTGCATTTTTTGCAGTGTAGACTTTTGACGTAGTCTAGTTGTGAAATTTGACAGGAACTGTTTTTGATGGTGCTTCATCACCAAATAAATGGTTCTAGACTCATCTTTCGTTTATATATTTTCTTGTCGAATGAAAGATTTAGATGCTGAAGAGGCGGTTATTATAAGAATCAAATTTGATGGGGTTCTTGGAATTTTTTTCGTCAAATTAACTATTATGAAAGTATTTTAGGCTTTCACGGTGGGTGTTATTAATTATAACGATCTTCTTCGGGATTTGTGACCGTGTTCCATTTGAAGTTCCATGATGTTTCTAATGGAACTTCAAATGGAACACGGTCCATTATGTTTCTAATGGAACACGGTCCATGTTGTTTCTAATGGAACACGGTCACAAATCCCGAAGAAGATAGTTATTATTAACTATTTTTTTTAATCTATTAAATTTGTTATTAGACACGTTGGATTTAAAAAAAAAATTTTCTTGATACAATTCAATTGAATTCGTTTGAATTTTTTGCTTTATTTCGTTTCTTCGTATCTATTCAGAATCTGTTTCATAACGTTTTTATAATGTAAATCCTTCGATAACTTTCCAGTTAAGAAAATTATTATCATTTTTATATTTTATATTTACTCAATTTATACTTACTATGTTCTTTTAATTTTTAGAATATTTAGCCCGATTCCTCCTGTTGATTTTTAATGAATTCTCTTGAATCATAAATTATTTTCTTTGCGTTGCTGTTTTTGGTTTTCTTAAATGCAATTAATTATGAAAGTGTGTAGGCTTTCACGGTCGGTGTTGAATTACATGTTTGGATACACCGAATATTAAATAATTTTAAATTCGATTTTCCAATTCAACAAATTCTTTAGTCTCTCTTTACATGTTTTAGAATAGGGAATTTATTTTTGTCATTCGTATTTTTCGAGCATATTGTTCGTGCTTGAATTATTTGGATTATTTCGTTTCTTCATATTCAGTTTAATTCAATTAATTCAATTTAAATAATTTTAAATTCGATTTTTCAATTCAATAAATTCTTTTGTCTCCCTTTACATGTTTTACAATAGAGAATTTATTTTTGTCATTCGTATTTTTCGAGCATATTGTTCGTGCTTGAATTATTTTGATTATTTCGTTTCTTCATATTCAGAATCTATTTAATAAAAATTTTATATTTTAAATCCTTCCACAACCTTATGTTTATGCAAATTATTATGATTTTTTATATTTTATCATTTCACAATTATTCCTTACTATATTTTTCAATTTTTAGAATATTTAGTCCTATTCCTTCAGTTTTTGTTTTTAAATTAATTCTTTTGAATCTTAAATTATTGTTTACGTTTCTGTTTTTTGGACTTCTTAAATTCAATCGATTGTTGTTGGATTCGGCAACTTTTTAAATAATTTTGAAAGAAATTTTTGTATTTATTGTCCTTTTAGATTTTCATTCTTTTGCCTTGTGAGCGCATTCAATTCTTTAGTCTCCTTTTACATGCTTTAGATTAGGAAATTTATTATTGTCATTCGTTATTTTTTGAGCTTATTGAATTATTAGTTCTTGAATTTTTCGTATTATTTTGTTTCTACGATATAATCATTATGATTTTTTATATTTTATAATTTCGTTATTTTTACTTAATATATTTTTTAATTTTTCGAATATTTAGTCCCATTCCTTCAGTTGCTTTTTCATGAATTTTTTTGAATCTCAAATTATTTTTTACGTTGCTGTTTTTGGACATCTTAAACTCGATCAATTGTTTGGATTTGTATAATTTTTAAATAATTTTAAATGGAATTTTTGTATTTCTTGTACTTTTTTGGATTTTCATTATTTTTCCTTGTGAGTGCATTCAATTCTTTAGTTTCCTTTTACGTGCTCTTAGATTAAGTAATTTAGTTGTTATCTTTCGTTTATTTTTCCAACATAATAAATTCGTTCTTGAATTTTTTGGTTTATTATGTCGTTTTTTCATCTTCAGAATCTTTTTCACAAAGGTTTTATATTTTAGATCCTTCCACAACTTTACATTAATTTATGAAAATTTTTTTGATTTTTTATGTCTTATAATTTCGTTATTGTAACTACTATACTCATGACTGTATTCTTTTTATTTTGAGAATTTTTAATTCCCCTGTTGTTTTTAATTCATTCTCTTGAATTTTAATTAATTTTTTAGATTCTATTGATTCTTTGTATCATTTTGCTCTTCAGATTTTTTTGAAACTTATGAGTTTTTAATCTCCTTGTGCCTGCTAAATTTTTGTATTCTTTTAATGTTCCTTTTCTATTGTACGGTTTGTAAAAATTTTTGTAGATAGTAATGTATTTTGATCCCTTTGATTTTTTACGTCTCTAATATGAATTAGATTGCTTTTATTCATTTTATCAATTTGCATGCTTTGTATTATTTCGAGTATTTTTTATTTCTTAGATTTTTATATTTTTTTGAGGTACAAGTTATTACTGAATTTGGATTGGATTCGTTAAATATTTTCTTTTGTATATTATACTGTTGTATTTTAAATTGATTATTTTAAGTTTTGTCGAATTTTTAGATAATTTTAAATAAGACTTTCCAATTTCTTATGCCTTGTAAATTTTCGATGTTTTGTTTTGTAGGTGCATTAAATCATTTAGTTCTCTTTTACATGCTTTAGATTAGTGAATTTATTTTTGTCATTCATTTATTTTTCAGGCAAATTATGCGTGCTTGAATTTTTTGAATTATTTCGATTCTTTATATTCAGAATATTTTTGATAAAGTTTTTACATTTTAAATCCTTCCACGATTTTACGTTTTGAAACTTATTATGATTTTTACATTTTATAATTTCGTTATTTTTACTTACTATATTTTTTAGTTTTTAGTATATTTAGTTCGATTCCTTCTATTGTTTTTTAATTAATTGTTTTGAATCTTAAGTTATTTTTTACGTTGCTGTTCTTTGTATTTCTTACACTCAATCAATTGTTTGGACTTGTCAAATTTTTAAATTATTTTAAATGGAATTTTTGTATTTCTTGTATGTATCTTGTGGATTTTTGTTCTTTTGTTTTGTGAGTGCAGTAAATTCTTTAGTTTCCTTTTACGTGCTTTTAGAATAGGGAATTTAGTTTTTATCTTTTGTTTATTTTATATTATATGTATATTATAATGAAGTCGTTCTTGAATTTTTTGGTTTATTATACATTGAAATAAAAATATTACTTCAGGGAGATAGAAAAGCCACAACTTTTTGAAACCGAACAACTTATGTTATTTTGCAACTTAGGAAGTTACAATGTGCTAACGGGAAAACTGTACCCGAAGGGATGTTGAAACTTGTTAAACAAAATTCATGGTTCCACAGAGAAAAGTGAAAAACAGTACAAAAGTATCTAAAACAGTCGCTTCAAAAGACGTTTTTGCTGCTATCAATGCGAAGATGGAATACATAGAGAACCATTTTTTGTTTTGAAGAAAAATCGATTAACCCTTAATTAGATGCTAAAAAATAGTTACAAGGAAAAATTTGGAATAAAAGAAAATGCAACTTTGACTGTAGAAAGCCACCTGTATTTGTTTTTTCTAATAAATATTATTACATTCTTATAATTTGTGTTTTTTATACACCCATTCAATAATCTGAACAATTTAGGCGTCTGAAGAAGCATTGTTTTTATTAGTTTTTAACGTAAATGCGCACAGGGAAAAATGCGCAGGGAGAAAAATTCCCACAGATAATGCATACACGAATAAAAGCGTAGAACGAAAATAATTATGTATTAAATAATACGTATAATTGTAGTAGAATTTCAATTTGGTCGGTTATTACCAAGAGAAATAAATTGTTTTGAAAAAGCTAGAGTAATTATTCAACCATTCAGGCTATTGTACTGAATTAATATCTATTTATGTATTAATAAATTTAGAAAACAAATTTTGAAAGTAAAATTTTATTGAGGCGAAAAAATAAAATAATAAAATTAATAAGTGGTTTTCTAAGCTGTATGATTAGGAGATTTTAAAATATTTAATAGATAAATTGTTTATATTGTTCCCTGCGCTTATTTCCGGTAATCGCATGGCAATGTTTGGGGAATTAAATGAAGGAAATTTCAAATTCCAGTTGTTGGAATTTTGCTAAACTGACAGGACTAATTATCGGCAAATTTTTAAAAAATACATAACGACGATTAGCGTAATCTCATACTTTTTTATTCTACAATGGCAAGAGAAAATAATTTAATTCTCGCCCGGAGCCGAACAATTTAGAGTCGGGTCGGACATTAAATACACTGGAAATATATAAAAATTACAAAGCAACGATTCGTTTGCGTTTCTTGGCCCAGACCGAGAGAAATTAATAAAAATTCGGATTCTCAATAACTAAGAAACTCAATTATAAGTTCTTACTTTGTACTACATAATTTAGTTGGGACAAACAATATTTAATTATGACAAAATAACAGCAGGAAACGGTATTGTATTCAAAAATCACACCAATCGATTAATTTTTCTACCAAACTACAATACGACTCGTCGTCTATAAATAACGAAGCACCTAAAGCGTTTTTCCGCTTGCAAATGAGACAATTTCGTGGACATCTCCGACATTTCCATTACAAGAGACGAGTTTCGTAAATAAACTTGTCAAACGGTCAACCGGTCCTGTCACCTTATTGAAGCCAGATGATATGAGTGCCGCAAACTTTATAAATTTAGAAATTTCTATCAAAGGAATTCACCTTTGTGGAAGTGGCATTTTTCCAAACAAAATAAGAAGAATTAGTTTCAATACCCCCACGTTATGAGTTTCCCATATCAGAATTTCGACGCGTTTCCTCTGACGGATAGAATTTTAATACGAGGATCCGAGTCGCGTGTATAATTCCGTAGTTTGTTTGCGCTTTGCATTTTGAGATCCTGTGCTTTGTGGTCGTTGTGTGTTACGAGCACAAATTGCCCGTGGAGACGATTTAATTAAAAAAATTATTGTTATTTATGACGCTTCTTATGCGGCAATAAAAATGCCCAACACTTTATCTAAGTGGTAAAAATCGCGTGAGGGAGCAAGGGCATAAAACTTGATTTTGTGCCTAATTGAGTGTTTACAGAATGTGAAATTGTAATCAGAGCTGAAAGTGTAATTAATCAGCTGTATTTGTGTAATTAATGCGTCTATTTCGGAAGTGTTACGATTCTAGGTCAGTTGCGAGTACTGTACACTTTCGAGGTCGAGAATATCTGGCACGAAGTATATTTTACACTTAGATTTTACATAATGCTCGCACCAGACATCGATTACCATAAAAATAACAAAAATCAGCAAATGTTGAAATTTATAGAATTGGAAATTTGGACGTAAGCTCTTCAGATAACAATTTGGCATACAAACACCTGAGCAGTTTATAAATGAAGAGATCCACAAAGATTGCAACCGAAGTAAAACTGCTTTTTTCTATTTGCGATTTGGAGTTAGAACTGATCATGAATATAATGAGGGATTTTTTTGTTTTTCATTCTAACTTGAATAATTATTTCCAATTTCCTGCAAATATATATACAAAACCTGCGAATAATTCGCATCACATTTGTTTTACCATTTTACCGCTTGGAATGGGCGTGGGGAGTGGGAGAGTTAAACATATTGTTCATAGATGGCGGTATGACCAAAATACGGTTTTTAAATTTTTTTAAAAAGAAACATTAACATTTTATTTTGTTTGTTTATTTTTGCAGATAGCGGCGAAGGTAATCTTCAAAATGATGGCTCAATCATTGGTTTTGATATATTATTAAGGGAGATATAGCGTACCGAAAAATAAAACACCTTTGCGAAATAATAAACAGGATCATAATTATTTTTTAAATTGCAAGCTTTATATTTTTTGTGCCTATTAGGGTTTATTAGCATTTTTAGTTGCTTACATATTTCAAAAACAAAAAATTCTAAACGGTTCAGAGATAACTGTGAAAAAAATAAAAACCAAAAAGAAAATAGTTTGCCACCTTTAGTTTTAAAAATTGATAAAATTTACAAATAGTGTCATTGATATAATTAGTACTAGGTAATTATTTAATAATGTCCAACAACCTTGTTAATCCAGTTTGATTAATCCAAGTTATAGAGGATGTGCAAAATTTACAGTCAAACTTTTCAAAATTCAAAATTATTATTTGAAATTGGAATTTCTGTTTATTTTTATAGCATTCGCTGCGAAATTAAAATACAAATAGGTTCAGATATAACTGTGAAAAACAAATAAAAACCAAAAAATATATAGTTTTTCATCTCTAGTTTTAAAAATTTATATAAAATACAAATAGTGCGCCCTTGATCAAATTTGTACTAGATAATTATTAAATAATGTTTAACAATTTTGTAAATCCACTTTGATTAATCCGAGTTATTGCAGGGTGTGAAATTTACTGTCAAACTTTTCAAAATTCAAAGCCTTGTACTTTTCTTATTTTAAATTGGAATCCCTGTTTATTCCTATGTCATTTGCTGCAAAATAAAAAAATAGATCGGTTCAGAGATAACTGTGAAAAAAAAAATAAAAAACAAAAAAAATTACGTCTATCTTAAAACATTTATAAAAAGTACAAATAGTGCCCCGTTGATAAAATTTGTACCAGTCACTTATTAACTAAAGTGTAACAGACTTGTTAAAGAAGTTTGATTGATCTGCAATTTTACAGGTGGGCAAAATTTAGTGTCAAACTTTTCGAAATTCAAAGCCTTTTATATATTTAAAAAAAATTAAAATCCTTATTTATTCTTACCATTTTTTGCGAAACTTAAGAAGAAATTGGTTCAGAAATAACTGAAAAAAAAATAAAAACCAAAAAAAAATGTTTACCATTTCTAATTTTTAAAATTTTGGTATAAAAAATACAAATAGTGCCACCTTGATAAAATTCGTAGTAGGTAATTATTAAATAATGTTATATCTTGTTAATCCATTTTGATTAATCCAAGTTATTACAGGGTGTGAAATTTACTTTTCAAAATTCAATTCCTTTAATTTTTTTTATTTGAAATTGGAATCTCTGTTTATTTTTATACCATTTTTTTACAATTTGCTGCGGAATTTAAAAAATCTAATTTCAATACTATCGCCAAAAACGCGTTTTGTAAACTATTTCAATTGCAATTTTAGTGAATAAAAGTGAAAGGTGGTTTAAACAATTGTTGACATAACATATTTTGTAATTATTTAATGACAATGCACACCCTGTAACATCTCAGATCAATCAAACTTGATTAAGAAGACTGAAGAATTTATTTAATAATTACTTAGTACTAATTTTATCAAGGGGGCACTTTTTGTATTTTTTATAAATTTTTACAACGCAAGGTGGAAAACGTAATTTTTTTGGTTTTAATTTTTATCAGAGTTATCTCTAAACCGATTTGAAATTTTTTTTGTAAGCATGCAAGCAACTGAAAATGCACCATAATGGGCACAAAATATATCTTTATGACGTTACAATTTTTTGGGACATTCTGTATAATCCAATTATTATCCTGAAATGCATCCTAGCATGTAAATAAAGTCGGAAAAATATTAAAATTCCAACTTAAGTAATAACTGGGTTATAGAAGACGGGAGCTGAGATGAAGGGCCCTGTATAGACATAGTGTAAAAAACTCGTTTCCTAACACATTTCTGCACTCGTTCTTTATTATACTGTTATGGAAACTCGAAATCACTAACACAGAAAGAATAAAGCATAAAACAGTGGTATTGAAATTTCTGAATTCAGAAATCGAGAAATGCAACAATTTGTCATTAAAACCAAAGATTTGTTGATAAACAAAACAAAATTACAATGACAACAAGACAATTTCTATGAAGCTCAAATAGTAGTGTAAAGCGGTGTCGGATGTTTTTGAATTGTAAAATTTGTGAAATTACCCGATGTGAGTAAACAAAGAAAAACTGTGCAAAAAGTGGTGGTGAGTTGAGAAATTGGGATGGCTCCTTAGAAATGCAATAATATGCCATTCAAACCCAAGGAACTATTGAGGGATGAGTGAACTGAGCGTATAAAATAAATCGTGTTGGAGAAGTTTGAGAGGACGCTCCTCACAAAGACAAAATGTGTAATACAAAGTAAACAAAACAAAATCTTGAGCAGGAAATTGTTGGAGATGATTCAAGTGGAAGCGCTGCCACCAATTCCGCTCACAAAGCGATATTTCCAATAAGATTCGCATGCATCCTGTCTACAATTTACGACTTACCATGGCATAGGGGTCGTGTATGTGCAACGGAAGACAAACCCCATTGTTTCCGTAAAATTCATCTCCGAAGTATCCTTTGCCGAGCGGGGCCAAAGCCACCGCCCCCGCCAAAGTCCACAAAACGACAAGCGTGAGAACTGCAGCCTTCGGAGAGGGTTGTTTCCTAGCCAGAGGCTGCGTTACCGAAACGAACCGATCCCAAGTCACCAGAGACAAGATGAGGACGGAGGACTCACACGAGAGGGTGCTCAAAAATCCTGCAAGGATAATTTACATGTGATCGCGTTGTCATGGAGATGGTGTGCATAAAACGACTTGCTAACTCACATCCACTGAAGTGGGGGCAATTAATCGGAGACTGAAGAGTCTCCCGGAGTGTTAATCTAATAACGCCACGAAACAGGAAACTCGTGAGTCTGCGAATCAAAAAGACCACCACGCCACGAACTTGCGTGTGAAAAAAATAATCAATCAAAAGGGGCCGACAGCTCCGCGACTCGATTCGTCAACAACCGGCATTTAATTTAATTTAATCTGCTAATTAGCGGCGTCAGGTTGTGTTTTTTGACGAGTTCCGGGAAAATTAATCAAACTCCAACAAGTGCGCGGTTAATGATCAACCCCCAAGCACTCACCGCATAAATTACACATGTGACTGTGCCTCCATGAATACTGATAATGCAGGTACACTCCTCTGTAGTGGATATCAGCTCCTGCTATACAGAACAAGTACACCCCCATGAGTAGGTCAGAAAGCGCCAAATTGCGGAGGTAGAGCGAATGTACCACGTTGTTAGTAGGCGCCAGAAGACGCCCGAGGAGGACCATCAAGTTACCGGTGCATCCCACAGCCCCCATCACCCATACACTATAATAAAACACTTGAAATCACAATATGAGTAATGTTGCTGCATGCAAATAGCGATATTATGTAAATACCTATTCACTTGAGGCTTATGGGATTTAGTAGAAGGTATACAGGGTGATTTTTGTAGCCCGTTCATTAAAAGTTTTTCAAGTTACCATTGAGATAAAAATCTGAAATGTGGTACTCCGCATTAGTCGGTTTTTGTATTCTTCTGGTATAACCGCAAATAAAAGCAACTTTCTTTCTTTTAAATGGCATTCTGTATTTTTATTTCATATTCTTAATCGCCTTTTTATTCTGATTGTTGTAGAGCTAAGTTGATACTTGTCTCTGACAATTTAGGAATTATAAATATTGTTACGATTATAATGTCAATTTCATGACCACAGATTATTACAGATGGCCGACTCAATGCAAATATTTTGGCGGAATTACCTTTAACCGTTAGGGTAACCGCAATTAATCACAATTAATTTCCCTATACCTATCTTTGATGCTTTCCGAGATATTCAACATTTTTAAATAAGAAAATGTTTTCCAACGGTTTTGATGAGTACACCATGAAAGAACAAAAGAAAATTCTACCTAAGGGTTATTGTAGTGATTTTCAATCATTTTGTACGTCTACCGTTATTTCTTATCATGGAAAATTATCCAAATTTAATTATTTTCGATTTGTTTACCAGTGTGCAAGAATAATCGAAAAAATGTACTAAGAATGACACCAGAAAAATTATCACGGATCTCAAGCAACTTTTTTATCTTCGGACAAGTTGTTAAACAAATTTCACTAAAAAAACCTGTAACTGAAGATGCAGATAATGAAATAAATGTATTAGGGTATTTCGAAGCATATCCTCGTGCTTCTATCAGAACCGCGAAAAAATAATAACCATTTTCGTTCTTTAGGCTCCAGAAACTATGTCCGATAGATTATCCTCGTAGGATACAGTTTTGCGAAAATCTGTTAGTGAAAATTCAAGAAAAGAATGATCTATTAAAACGTATTATCTCTGACATGGCAAAATTTTGTCAGAGAGGTGTCTACAATTGCCGGAATTTTTTGGATATTGTCTTTGTAGAAATAAATTGTTTATTTTTCAATAAAGCTTTTTTCTGAATTTCTGAACATTTATAGTCCTTTGTTAGTTCTTTTTGTCAAAATGCAAATGCCAAATGATTGACAGTCCCTACAATCATCCTTCCCTACGATTTCCTTTTGTTTTTTCTTGACTTTTTGACTTTTGACTTTTTTTCTTGAAAAATCTTGGGAAGAATCAAAGATAGGTATAGTATATAAAATTGAATTGTGACTCCATCTAAAGTTTGCTTCTTTACCGATTTGTGGTATCCAAATTGGGTGCTGTCACTTAATAAAAAAGAGATTTTGTCATTTTCAGTCCGCCATATTGATTCATGCTCAAAGTGGCAATAATAATTTTTTTCTCAATCAAGTGAAATCGAAAGTTGTTTCTAACTTTGTACTTTTGATGCCCCGAGTGTCGCTTCTTAGGTCCAAACCGTTCTCCCATTATAATTTTTAGAGTAATGTCATGAAATTGACGTTTCAAAGATTAAAAAATTCACAATTCCTAAACTATCAGAGTAAAGTATCGACAGCATAAATCTACAAGAATCAGAATAAAAATTTCAACAAGAATATGAAATAAAAAAATACAGGATGCTATTTAAACTAAGAAAGTAGCTTTTATTTCCAGTTAAACCGGAAGTGGCACAACCATGCACATATTTTGATTTAATTTCACCAATGCGAGGTACAAATTTCCAGATTTTTATCTCAATGTTAAGTTGAAAAACTTTTAATGAACGGGAAGCCATTATTTTACTAAACACAATATTTCAATGATTTTTGTTACCTGGCGCGTAAGAGGGGATTATCTAACAAGTGCTCCAAGCTGGATATTCCGTCGCCTCTTGGTTCGCACACGCTGACGTGCCAAGCACTTTCACACAACTCGAAGTAGTCGAAGTATCTGTGAAAATATCATTTGAAACGACTTAATTGGTCGGTTAGTGCGACTAGTGGGGGTTACGACGTTTTTATTGGTTAATTAAGCGGGTGAGACGGTTCGATTGGCTGCCGTACGCGCTAGTTGGAGTTACGTCGTTTTCATTGGTCAATTAAGCGAGTACAGTGTTTTGATTGGTTCATAAACAACACCTAATTAGAAGTGTCAGGTTTGGGATGTTTTAATTGGTTACCGATGGTGACCAGTTTGTATTAATTGGACAATCGCGTTGATGCATTGCGACGAGTTTTGTTAATAATTAATTGGCTACGAGTTGTCCGTTTTTGTAGGCGGCGTCGTTTTTATGAAAGCGTCTAGTTAAATAAATTAATTAAAGGCGATGGCGTCGTGTTCTTACATTTTGCTAAGGTTTTTCAACGGTTTCAGCACCCTTTTGTCCAGTTTGCTGAATTGATTCCGAACTAAACTCCTGAAACGGTTTCGTAAACGGTGTGGTTGTTGTGGAGTGAAAACTTACAGCGATTCGAGGTCGGGGACGTCGCTGAAAACCCCTCGCTCGATTGTTTTGATGTAGTTGTCGTCCAGAGTCCTGAATGACATGAAAAACACAACAACAGCGTCTATTTCAGGACACTATTAGTCAGACTTACAGGCCCCGGAGCCGGGAGAGATTGTAGAAAGTGAAGTTTTTCAGGTGGGCCAGTCTGTTGTGGGAGAGGTATCTAAAAAGGGGGCGATTGATGAGGTGGTGAAATTGGCGCTTAAATAAAATTTGTGGTGCCGTGTGGAAATTAATTAGACGGCGGGAGATTTGTCGTTCGTGTTGTTTGCGATCGGGTTGAAGATTTGAAAGCAATATTTCCGGGAATCTCTCAGGTTTCCCTTTTCGAATGGCGTTCGTTCGAGTGGAAACGATAGAAAATTTCCGATACTTTTATTGGAAAAGTGCTCAAATCATTTGATACCCGCCACCGGCGAATTTACAAATCTCCTGCTTGTTCTTTCAACTGATTTGCCTTTATTTTGGTACTGATATGTGAAATATGAGCACACATTTCACAATAATCAAGTTTTCATGTTGGCAGGTCCATGGAACGCCAAAGTATTTTTTAATATTGGAATTTTTAAAAAATATGAAAAAGCATTAAAGTTTAAAAAAAATTGAATATTGTTTCTAATGCAAATGTTACTTTTAAAGAATTTTTAAGATTTGTCAAAGGCAGAACCTCTGATGCAATATTTTAAAATACAAGTTAAAGATTAGTGGGATTTGAAATATCAAAGGCAAAAGCAAAATATTGTGAAGGCCGCCTGACACTCAAATTTTATAAAAAATCTGTACGTGAAATACTTAACTTAAAACCTGAACAGAAATTTGTGTTGCCGCATCAAATATCACGTACAGATTTAGAATAAAATTTTATATTTATTTCAAATAAAATTTGATATAAAATTTAACAGTGTCAGACGGCCTTTACAAAGATATTAATTTATAGAATATATATATATAAAACATCCCATTTTATTGAATATTAAATGGATTAGAAATAAAGAGATTGATAGTTCTTTGTATTGTAGTTTTATTCTGAACCTTTAATGTGACGCAAAATTATTTTAAACCTTATTGTCATTTGGAATATATAATACACATGATCAACAGAATTTACAAATAGTCCGGATTACAGCTTCCTCCTGTTGTTTTTTAATTAATTCGCTTGTATCATAAATTATTTTCTTGGCGTTGCTATTTTTTTTTCCTAAATTCAATTAAATGTTTGCATTTGTCGAATTTTGCAAGAACTTTAAATGAGATTTTTTAATTTCTTGAATCTTGCCGATTTTCGATATTGTGCCTTGCATTAAATTCTTTAGTCTCCTTTTACATGTTTTCGATTAGGGAATTTATTTCGTTTTTTCATGTTCAGAATCTTTTTAATAAAGTTTTTATATTTTAGAACCTTCCACAATATTACGTTTTGAAAATTAAATTTATTTTTAATATTTTATCATTTCGTTATTTTTACTTGTTATATTTTATTAATTTTTTGAATATTTAGTCTGGTTCCTTTATTTGTTTTTTAATTAATTCTTTTGAATCTTAAGGCCGTCGGACACTATTTTGAAAATTATTATAATTTTTGATATTTTATCATTTCGTTATTTTTATTTGCTATATTTTATTAATTTTTAGAATATTTAGTCCGATTAGATAATTTGTTTTTTTATTAATTATTTTGAATCTTAAGGCCGTCTGACACTATGTCAAATTTTATATATAATCTTATTTAAAAAATACTACATACAATTTTATATAAAATCTGTACTTGAAATACTCTGAAATAAAAGATTTTGATAATTCTTTGTAATGTAATTTTATCCTGAACCTTGACGCAAAATTATTTTAAACCTTATTGTTTTTTGGAACATATAATACACATGATCCACAGAATTTACAAATATCCGGATTATAGTTAAAGAAAATTCAATAGTAAAATGCATATTCGGAAAATATGCCTTGGTTTTTTATTTTACAAAATTATAATCCGTGCACGGTTTTATTTTAAAGTTTAAAAAATAGCAAGACTTGTAATTGAAAATTGATTCAACTTGGATTTTCAAGTCACTAAAATATGAATTTTACGACAGTAAACGAATAACACTCTAGATTTTTTTGACATAAATGTATACACAATAAAATTAGGTATATTATTATTTAACTTATAAATTACAGACGTACAGAATACAGACGTTATTCATTCTGACTACAATTATTTTTCAAGACCATCCATTTTTATTTAATCTATGTATTCTTAAACTTTTATTCCCTCAAATGTATTGGAACTATTTGAAATTATTACTCGAATAATTTTGGAGCCCAAAAAAATTGCCTTTTAATTTCTAGTTTTAGAATTCATTTGAGAGGATTTTTAAAGTTTGACATTCAAGTATTTTACAACTAGAAATTCAGGCTATTTCTAAATTAAAAACTAAAATAGTGTTTCGGATGGAACTCGAACGGATTTTAAACTTAGAAATTAAAGAGCAATTTTTATTATAAGTAACATTTGGTTCCAATAAAATTTAGCCAAATGTAACTGAAGTAATTTTCAAGTAAGAAATTCCAGTAGTGTTTTTCTGTAACATCAATTGAATACAGTAACATATTTATACATAAATTTGATTTTAAAATGTGTAAAAACACCTCGCCCGGAATTTTCATTTTCAAAAACAACACACACAAATTTCGAGTTTACTAATTTGACAACGCTATTTAATTCGAAAACTAAAAGAAGCAAGTAATGTCTGTAATTTAAAAAATACCGGGTGACTATAAATGATTGACTTAAATTTAGGTGATTGGCAACAGTGAGGAATTGGTATCAGATTAACTGTCGTCGTGATTTATGTCTATTAATTTTTCAGGTTAGAATATTGTTGTCAAAATGTGAAACTTACTGAATAATTGCGAACGAAAAGTGTCAAATAATGGAGAAAATGGTTACAGCGAGTGATCAAAAAGATCTTCCAGCTGTAAAAACCATTTTGAAAAAAATTATGATATTGGCAATTTTTAAATTTGACGTTTGTTTGACAATTTAAAATTTGAAAATCAGTGTACCCAATGTGAGAGTTAAAAAATATTGCCAACCTAACACAAAAAATGTCAATCATTTATAGTCACCCGGTACTATAAAGTACTTGTTTGGTTTTATAAAAAATATCGTCTGCCTTGTTATTTCATACAAAAAATTCGTTGCTTTGGCGTCGTCTTAAATATAGAAATGCAAAGAGAATCATTTCATTATTTTTTAATAGAAAATTAAAAAAAAATAAAATTTTATTCGGATTTTTTCAGGCATTTTTAAAATTGTAACTGAATGATGCATATTATTAATACATATTATTCAGTTAAATAATAATTAATTTTTTTTTTTGAAATTACATTAATTTGTAATCCAAATTGTGCGTAGTAAAAAATACTTTGGTATTGCGTACAGGCCATCAGTCATGTGATTAGAATAACTGACCGAGTGCAAATAATAAATTGTTTCGGTTACGACCCCCCAATTGTGTATAAAAATAAAAACATGCGTGCCGGAATCGTCATCTGGTCGTAGATTAGTCCGCTCTGTCGGTCGCACGACATCCAAGAACCAACATTTGTCTTGTCGCTTGTTAAGGCTTAATTCACACTAATTCCACTTCTTGTCCGAATCGGTGTTTGTTCGAAATGTTTACCAAACGACCGACGATTTGGCCGCTCGAAATTCGCTTGGATCCAGAAATCGAATCGCAATTTTTACTCTAATCTCCCGCTTCTAATTAGAGGTCTATGATAACAGCCGCCTTAACGAGCGCCTCCGTCTTGAGCTTGTAACGTAATTGGCAAATATGGCGCTTTTATGTGGTGATTAAGCGGCAATTGTCATACGAAGGGTGCATTTATCAGCTTCGATCGCCACTAAAACGGAACACTTATGTTTAATTACACTATCGCGACAAGGCGAAGATTGTGAAAAGTTGCGCCAAGTTTCAAAGAAGAACTCGAGCCTAATATGACAGACGACAGATTTATGCGGCCGACTTCACCGAAAAGTGGATTTTCATCATTTATTCGTAATACTCACAAGTCCTTGAGAGATGAGAGCGGGGCGAGGCTGTGGGGATCCAAAGACTCGATCCTGTTCTCCACCAAGGACAATTCAATCAGTGGGAGGTGGGGGAAAGTGGTGGGGGTGATGTACCGCACCTGATTGTTCTGCAAATACCTAAACGCCACCATAAATCATTTAAGTTCTTAAACTTTCACTTACAACACTGCCAAACTACTGAGTGGCTCAAAAACCTCTCGTTTGATTTCTGCAATATTGTTCCCGGACAAGTCCCTTAAATCCTAAGTCTCAAACAGTATATCGTCAGTTACTAACTTACAGTTTTTCCAACTTGCTCAGACCGTCGAATGCTTTAGCATCGATCCGACTTATATGATTATAAGTTATCGTCCTGAAAACCAACTAACACTTTCAGGACTTTGCGTGTTGTCACTTACAAATTCCTCAGGTCGTTATTTACAGGAAACAAGTCCGCAGGGAAAGTTTTCAACTCGTTGTTATCCAAATATCTAAAACTTACACGGTTTCATAGCTCGATCACATTTATGCACTTACAAGCACTTGACTTGTTTTAAATGATAGAAGGCGCGCTTTTCCAAGATGGCCACTCCACAGTGTGCGAAGTTTCTGCAAGTAGAAGTTGCAAACTCAATTTGTATTTGTCACTGTTTATTGTCACACGAAACATTTACAATCGTCTAACGTTTTTGTTGCCTTTCAGTTCCTGTTGGATTATTCCTGTTGGATTCACACTGTATATTTCTTTATTCAATGCGGCCACGCGAATTATTATAATAAAAACAGTGCTTATTGATTTTCTCTTATTTATTTCGCTCTCCTGTCAAATATCATGCGTTGTATGATTAATAGTTGATGATATCTTTCGCGAAACAGAGTCAGAAGGATGATTGAATGTTCGAATGATGCGCGAGCAAATATTATTTACAATAATCATATTTGCTGATTTATTGAGGTTGGGGATAATTAAAACGCAATATTAATAGTGTAATAGTCGAATAGGTTTGTTTTGTGAAGAGCTGAATGTGTTGGGTATGAAAAGTTTCAATGCTAATGAAGAGTCATTGGAAATGGCGGGAGGGTTTTATCGATTGATAAAGGCTAAAAATGTAAAATTATGAAATTGTGTAAGCAGGCAATAAATTGATAAAATTGCTGTCTGATGGTGAAAATTAATAACTCATTTTGTTCTTTAATCTCCTGCACTGGATTTAGTGAAATTAATAAACTTTATAAAAAAACATCGTTGTATCTAGTAGAGCTTTAGATTAGATTATGTGTAATTTTCTATGTTATTAGTGCTATAGAGCGTACAAGAAAATACGGAGGGTCGCAGGCCATGGAATCTGGATTTTGTTTAATTTTTTACCGTGTAGAGTTTTGATATTGACAAATGACATTTGACAGGTGCTTTATCATCAAATCCGTGTTTTCTGGGAAACAGGGGATTTGGATAATTTGGGTTTTCCGAATCTCATAGTCTTTCTGAATTTCTGAAACATTTAGATTTGTTCCATCTTTCTATAATAGAATCATTTCCATTCTTGGTAAATTCTAAATTTTTAGATTATTATTTTATTTGTTTAAATTTTTTGGCTCGTTTCTACGGTTCCATTTTTGTTACGGTTTCTAAAGTTAAGAAAAAGTTTTGATGTTTATTTGATTTGCTTGTTTCTCTACATTTATTTAATATTAAGTTTTTATTTTTTGAGCTTCTTGAAATCGTTCTTTAATTTTGTTTCTTCGCTTGAATTCAGAACTTTTTCCATTTAAGAAAATTGTTTTTTATTTTATAGTTACTCTATTTTTACTTACGACATCCTTTTAATTTTTAGAATTCGATTCTTCCTGTTGTTTTTAAAATAATTCTCTTGAATCATAAATTATTTTATTTATTTTGCTGTTTTTGATTTTCTTAAATTCAAATAATTGTTGGGATTCGTTGAAATTTCAATCGATTTTAAATAAGATTTTTCAATTTCTTGGGTTTTGTAGTTTCGATCTTGTGCCCTGTGGGTGCATTACATTATTTAGTTTTTTACATGTATTACATTAGGGAATTTATTGTTGTCTTTCGTTATTTTTCGAGCTCATAGAATTATTCGACCTTAATTTTTTTGTATTATTTCGTTTCTACATATTCAGAATCTTTTTCATAAAGTTTTATTATTTTAGATGCCTGCACAACTTTACGTTTATGAAAATTATTGTAATTTTTTATAATTTATAATTTCGTAATTTTTGCTTATAATTTGTACAATTTTTAGCTCGATTTCTCCTGTTGTTTTTTAATTAATTCTTTTAAATATTAAATTATTTTTTACGTTGCTATTTTGGGATTTCTTAAATTCAATTAATTGTTGGGCATCGTAGAATCTTGAAATAATTTTAAATAAAATTTTTCAATTTTTTGGATTATGTGGATTTTCGATCGTTTGATTTGGAGATTAAATTAAATTTTTTAGTTTCCTTTTGCGTGCTTTTAGATTAGGAAGTTTAGTTTTTATTTCGTTTATTTTTCGAGCAAAATGAATTCGTTCTTGAATTTTTTGGTTTATTTTATTTCTTCCTCTCTGGAATCTTTTTCATAAAGATTTTATATTTTAAATCTACCCACAACTTTACGTTAATTTATGAAAATTGTTTCCATTTTTATATTTTGTAATCTCGTTAATTTTAATTTTTAGAATGTCTAGTTCGATTTCCTTTGTTGTTTGTAATTAAATCTCATGAATTTGAAATCTTTTTTAAGTTGCTGTTTTTGGATTTCTTAAATTCCAGAATTGTTGGAGACCGTAGATTTTTAAACTAATGAAATTAATTTAAGTGAAATCATGTGGATTTTCGATCTTTTGATTTGGGGTGTATTAAATTTTTTAGTTTCCTTTTATATGCTTTATATTTAGACTAAGTAATTTTGTTGTTATCTTTAGGTTAATTTTTTGAGCTTATTGATATTGTCTTAAAATTCTTTGTTGCTTTGTTCGATTTTTTAGATTGTACTGATTTTTTGTATCATCTTCGCTCTTTACAACTATGTTACGTTTAACAATAATTTTTTTGATTTGTATTTTTCGGAATTTCACATTGGATATATTTCGTTATACATTTAATCTGGATTTGTATTGTTTGGGTTTTCTGATCTCATAAATTCTTTCTGCAACGTTTAGATTTGTTTGATCTCTTTAAAATCATTTACATTTACAGTTTTTTTTTCTATTTTTTTTTGACATGAGTTCCTTAATGCCAAATTTGATATAAAATCTGAAATAAAAAAAATTATATTTTTTGTCATATTGTTATCCATTTTTAAATTATTTTTATCGTTTAAATCTTTGTTTAAATATATATCTCATGGATTTTTTGGATTTTTAAAAAGTGTTTTATTTTTAATTGTACGGCGGTAAAGGAATTTAGACTTTTAATGTTATTTTGATCTTTTTGTCTCACCTCTTAGACTAATAACAAAATATTAATTTTGACCATTAGTATGCATTGAATTGTTTCGATTATTTTTGATTTCATAGATTTTTGCGTTTTTTTTTTTTGTAACGTTTTTCAGTAACGTCTGTATACTGAATTTGTGATTTGGATTAGTTAAATCCTTTCATTTATTTCTCTTTATGTTTCTTCGTAGTACTTTTGTTTCATTGTTTTAAATTTTTTCAAATTTTTAAATAATTAGTGATTTTTCAATATCTTGAATTTGTTTTGGATTATTTCGTCTATTTGTATTCAGAATCTTTTTCATAAAGTTTTTATTTTAGATCCTTTCACAACTTTACATTTGTACAAATAATTTGAAAATTTTATATATTTTATAATTCCGTTTTCTTACTTACCATTTTCCCTAAATTAGAATATTTACTCCGTTTTTTGTTTTTAAATTGATTCTATTGTAATTAAATACATTGCTGTTTTTGGATTTATTAAATTCAGTCAATTGTTTGTATTCGGCGCGTTTGCACATCGAAATTATTGTTTCTGCCATAGATTTCATTAACAATTTTTTTGTACCAATTGTGAATTTGTTAATTACTTGTTTTGCATGTAAACCTCATTACCTTCTACTGCTCACATTGCCAACTAAAATACTAAAATTACACTCGAACACGAGCCAACGTGTCCAATTGATTCCGTTACACTTTACCCACTTACGAATTTAATTAAATTCCTTCCCTCTCGACTAAATAACGAAAAATTTACATTTAAAACAATTCCAGCCAGTATCTGGACGATTTTTTCTCCACAAAATCACTTTGCCACTAAACCAATTCACTCGATTGATTCTCTCCGCTTCGTTAAACGGCGAATTAGGCCCCAGAAATATTGTCAGTGAAAACATCGAATTTCCGCCCACGAATTAGTGGACAAATACGAGAAAAACACTTTTTAGTCGCAAGTTTCGTGCGACTAAATTGCTAATCTTCATCGACGTGAGGGTGAGATAATTTTGATTAATCCAACGTCCACGAACACAGGTGACAGGTAATATTTTAGCGTCCATTATCATATTAACGGGACACATGGCAAGTTTTGATTGGGCGGTTGTGACTTCAAATACTCATCCCGCCTCGTAACTAGCAAACTAATCGGTAATCGATTATTCCGCGCGTCACCCGGGATTATTTTACTAATTATTCGTTGATTGATAACGTGTTATCAGCAAATTAGGGATGTTTTAATGATGTAACAAATAATAAAACAGGACTTACATTTTGTCGATGGTTAAGGGTAGTTGTGTCAACAGGTCCTCGTCCATTGTGCGAAAAGTGTTGCCCTCGAAGTCGCTAAAAGAAAACAAATAAAATAAGGGGTGAAATATTGTCGATGGGACGCACATCAAACCGATCGCTTGATTTAGGGGAAGTTGGGGGATTTTGTACAAATTCCTGTGTCCACACAAGAAATCGCGGTGTCTACAAACGCAGCTTCCGTTGTATGCGAAACCTGAAAATTCGTTTCAGGAGTTGCACTAATTTCAGGGTAGATTTTACTGCAAACGTTTCCGTAGTCGTCGTTTTCGGCGGAGGGCCGTTTTTTGAACATGTGGTCGAAGTATCGGTCCTGGTTCAGGTCCTCTGAAATTTTTTTTTCGTGGTATTAGCTGGATTGATTGTGTTAAAGTCGTACCACAACTGCTCGTAAGCTCGTCGCTTCCGTTGGGACAGTCCTCGAGCCCGTTGCAGTTTTCCTTCTGCAAAATGCAGAAGGTGGAGTTTTCGCACTGGAAGTATCCTTCCTCGCAAATTCCTGTAACCAAAGCTGGGGGCGCTTCCATCAAAATTCAAGGAGTGTGACGATTTTTAATTACGTCGCAGCGTGTAAGCCTCGAGCCTCGCAAAACTTCCCTCTAACACTAAGATTTAGTAAAAGTGAGTTATTGTGAAGAGTGGAATTCGGACAATTATTCCACGCTGCAAGATCCACCCTTAATCACGTCCATTGTTTGAAACACTTGTGAGCTTCATTAACACGATCCGGCTTAAGGAGGGTTCTACTTGTTCCGGGATGGAAAAACGCAGTAATTAATTTGTTCATTAATAAATATTGTAATGACGCAATCAGTTTGGGAAAATGGGTTAATTTGCGAGTTTGACGCTTTTGATCAACGACGTTCTAATTTCCGCCTTTTGTAGCAGCGAAATGGGATTTTTTCCTTGCGAAATAGTTTTAGGGGAATGGAAGAGGGGGTTTTCTTGAATATATTTATTGCCTATTACTCTTGACTAGAGGCGGAAATTGATAATTACCGTTCGGGTTGGATTTATCCAATCGGGGAGGTTAAAAACGTAAGCGGTTTTATTTATTTGCTTGGCTCGCGAAATAAAAAAATATATAATTGGCGTCCGAAATTGGTTTCTTTTAAAAATATCAAAGAAAGTAAACATTTTTTGATTCCGTTTATTATTTTGTAAAGCGTATAAAAATAAAGCAATTAATTATATTTTAAGCCGGTTAGGTTAAAAATTATATTTGATTGATAACTTAATGATATTCAACTCAAAATGAAATATTTTTATAAATAAAATTATAAATATTCATTTTGTTAGTGCTTTGTATTGTTTCGTTATGTTTGATCTCTTAAATTTTGGCGTTTTTCCTTGTTACAAATCATTAGTGAACTTCTGAACTTTTACTTTGTATTGGATTCGTTAAAAATTTATGTTTGTATCTTTTATTGTTTTCTTGTCGTACTTTTAAATCTTTGTTTTAAGTTTCGTCGAATTTTTAAATAATTTTAAATTACATTTTTCTATTTCTTGGATCTTGTGGATACTCAATCATTTGTCTTGTGCACCCACATTCTTAAAAATTCTAGTTTCCTTTTATATGCTTTAGATTAGGGAAATTAATTTTATCTTTCGTTTATTTCTCGCTTTTATGAATTGGTTTTTCGTTTCTTGTTATTTGGAATTTTTTTTATACCTAAAGCTTTTATATTTTAGATCCTTCAACAACTTTACATTTATGAAAACTATTATGATTTTTTATTTTATACAATTTCAATATTTTTACTTACTATATTCTTTTTAGTTTTTTAGTTTAAGTTTTAGAATATTTAGTCCGATTCCTCCCAATGTATTTTCATTAATTGTCTTGATAAATGGTTTTTTACGTTGTTGTTTATGGATATTTCTTATATTCAATGAATTGTTTGGATTCGTCGAATTTTGTATAATTTGAAATAAGATTTTTCTATTTCTTGGATCTTGCGGATTTTCGATCCTGTGCCTTGCATTAAATTCTTTAGTCTCCTTTTACATGTTTTACATTAAAGAATTTATTTTTGTCATGCATTAGAATTCGTTCTTTGTCTTCAGAATCTTTTTTCTAATGATTTTATATTTTACCACAACTTTTCGACCTTTTACCGTCTCTACATCTATTTAATGTTTAGTTTTTATCTTTTGAGCTTCTTGAATTCGTCCTTGAATTTTTTGTTTTATTTCGTCTCTTCGTATGTATTCAGAATCTTTTTCATAAGTTTTTATTATTATAAATCCTTCCACAACCATTTAAGAAAAATGTTATAATTTTTTATATTTTATATTTACTTAGTATATCTTTTTAATTTTTAAAATATTTAGCCAGATCCCTCCTGTTGTTTTTTAAATAATTATTATAAATTATTTTATTTTTCTTGCTGTTTTTGGTATTTTAAACTAAATTAATTGTTGGATGCGTCGAGTTTTGAAACGATTTTAAGTGAGATTTTTCTATTTTTTGGATCATGTGGATTTTCGATTTTGTGTCTTGTGGGTGCATTAAATTTTTTAGTTTCCTTTCACATTCATTAGATTTCGTTTATTTTATATTAATAATAATTATATCTACAATTGTAATTGTATATAATTATAACTGGCGTCCGAAATTGTTTTTTTTTAATATCAAAGAAACTCAACATTTTTAATTTCGTTGACAATTTGGTAAAGCATATAAAAATAAATAAACTAATATTTAATCCGGTTTGGTTAAAAAATATTTTTGATATATAACTTGGTGCCACTCAAAACGTAATATTTTTATTATTTAAATTTCTGGCGCAAGAGTAGAGGCGATATGGATATTTTTATCTACACTTGCAACAAAGTTAATGAGAGCTTTTCAGTTGCTTGATAACGCATTTTATATTTCAGCATGTACAATTTTAATAAGTACACTAATTATAATTTCGCTTTGATTTCCTTCAGATTTAAGAGCTGAAAAGGGAAATAATCGTGAGAACCCCCGAAATTCCCCCATAATATATATTAACAATTTCCGAGTCAGTTTGAATATAAACGGCTGGAACGTTGTATGTTTACAATCACAATTTAAGTAGTGACAATTATAAAATTTATTTTTAGAATATATTTGCAGTCCAATCTGAAGCAAGGAATTTGCTGCTTTATAATTAAAAATATTTCAAGCTGAGACACTGATTGAAACAACTGCAGTGTGTACATTTTTAATGTGAACATTGTTGCAGCATTTTCAGTGATTTCAGGACAATTTCAGGCAGCAAGGAAACTGAATAAAATAATACCTTTGTGTAATCAACTCCCAGGTATAGAATTTACAAAATTCAATCCGGTACAGCAATGAATAGCTTTCAGTTTTTGTCCAGCCTCAATATGAAACAAATATCAGGGACTACAATTTTGAAATATTGAGGAAAACGAAATGGGAATGGAAACGTGGAAATTGTACATTATTGATTATTTGCCGCCAAATTATGAATTTCAGAATTTTTGACCAAGTTCATAACTTTTATTGCTTCTTATTTATTATGGGCCTTTGGGGTTGGGGGAGTAACGTAATTGAAATGTTAATAAATCGACACAATTTTCAGGCCCATTTATGAGAGTAATTTATTCGGAACGGATATTTTTCATAGAGTGTAACAAAATATATTTTTAATCGCCGTTTATCATTTATACTGTAATTTTATATGTATTAATTATTTTTACTTCAAATAAAAATTATTGTCAAAGTTACACAACCGACACGATATTATACAGTGTGATGACATTTTTGCTTAAAATTTGATAGAAATTTTTATTAAATTTAGATTTCTTGCGTCCAATCTTATGAAAATAGTTCCTCGACGTGGAACTTGGCGTATGAAAGATTCATCAGGTTCAAACTAGATTTCGGAATTAAAATATTTATTAACATTATGCAAAAATACTAATCTTAATACATTGAAGAAAATTTCCGGCGTTTTAAAATAACGCATTTTTTTGCAATGTGCATGTTCACAATTGTTTACGTACCTAAGTCTAAAATTGTTTTGTGATAATTAAACTGTTGGGTAGTTTGCTTTACTACTCGTATTTTAAAGCGGTTTTCTGAATGAAAGCTTTGTTTTATATGTACCAGAAAGTTCAGACGGTGTCAAAGTCATCTAACGAATATCATTTTCTTTTTGTCTTGTCGTTAAAAAAAAGCATAGGCCCATAAAAGCGGTGAAACTTCAATTTGAAAAGAGCCAGGAGCGATTGAACCAAATGAAGAAGAAAAAGTTTTAGAAGTGACCAAATTTAAATTGCTTATAAATATTGCGTACGAGACATATGTGGCTGTGGCGAGAAAGTCATGTTCAAAATAAAGGTTTTCGGACGATTAAAAAAAATGAATTTTCCTATTACTACTTGCATGTCGAAGTCGTTAGTTACTAATAATATATAAAACTGACACAAAATGAAGCTGTCAAAGCACGAAGTCGTTTGTTACAGTCGATAGATAACTAATGCCTATTAAGAAAATTACTACGGATAGGAAGATAAAAATAGCGTTTTGAAAATTGGACGAACACGAATAGCTGTCGATGATTCAGAAGGGATAAGGGCGTTTAAACGAATATAATGTTTAATTCATAATTTATGATACTGGGCAATAATTTTATTTTTTCCAAAAAAGACAATACAAATTTTAATTTGAAACCGATTACGATGGAAATCGTATGGAAACAAGTTTTCACCACAGAAAAAACCATGTCACCAGAAAAATCTATGTGCAGTTTAAATTTTGTCACTTTCCAGGGCCGGGCTGTAACTTTTAATCCTTAATTTGAATCAATCCCCTCTGAGCTTGGTGTTGTAACGTTCTCAAGGGCCCAATACTTTTGAGTTTTTTCCAACGGAAAGAGAGTTAGAAAGTCTCAGAGGGAAAAGAGTTAATCTGGAACCACTCGTTCTAAAGTAGCGAAGAAGAAAACGGGCACGTACACCTCTGAATTATGTTCGGAGGCACATGTCAGAACGGGTCTCTTTCCTGAGATTGGAGTCTAAATTGTCACATTTTTACCAAATAAACTGCATTTATAATGCGACCTTGACACCGATATAAATTCTGACTTTATTTGAAGAAAACCGTTCTAAAATCCGATGACCAGTGCAAAAGTTACACCTGTTTTGAAAACATGCCAAAAAACGATTTATGTGGATCTAGCGTGCTTGGTGGAAATTTAGTTAAGTTTAAAGGATTTCAGGTCTAGACAGTCGAAAACTTAGCCTTCATCAGCGTTTCTGTTAAAACTTGAATTAAATGCACACGTATAATAAATAAAAACCAAAAATTCAAGCAGGCTCAAAAAAGTATTTATCTGTGCGTTTTGTGCACGGTTTTAGCAAACTTTCAGTGGAAGCAGTTGCGAATAAGAAAAAAATTCACAACTTTCGGAGTCGGCATTGAAGAAATCGGTCGATACGTACTTATTACATTTTGCAGTTTTGCTTGATTTTCAGCTTTAGTCTGAACTTTTAAGCTGGAAATATTTCAAGGCAAGAAACATTTTAATCAGTGTGAGGATTATTTAAATCTGAAAAATTACTGTTCTTTGTGTATTGACTGAATTCTACTACTAATAAAAACGGGGGCCCAGGAAGCCACGGAAACTAGCTTTTGTTTTAATTTTTACAGTGTAGGATATTGCAAAATTAAAACGACGTCTTTGTTAAAAAATACACTAAATGTATCTTATGTAATTTGCAAACAGTAAACTTATTTTATCTGAAATTGAACCAGCTCAAGGTCAAATTGTATCTACACTCTAAACCCTTTGAAAGTGCTTCCACCGCCTACCCACTCTTCGTTTTTTAACAAATTTAGTTTTATTTGACTTTTTAAAATTATGAATAATTTTACGTTCAGAGGCCACGAAAGCCGACCCAGCAGAGCTGCGTAACAATTTCGTTATTTTTCAGCTTCATGAAAGTTTCAACATGAGATTAAAGCCCCGCAACTCCGTAGCTGAACAGTTATTAAAACACTTTCATGAATCGAATCCGTTTAGCCGAAACTTTCGATATAAAAATAACGAAAAAAGCGCTTTTCGGGCGCAAGGGTGAATGGAAATTAGCATTTTCAGCGCGCTGAAAATTCGCCCAATCCACATTTTCATTTGCCAACAAAACACAGAAACACAAAGAATGTGCCACATTATCCTGGACCTAGTTTTTAATTTGCCATTTCGCAGCTCTCGCAATTTGCACAAATACGCCCGGAAAATATAATAATATTTTTCGTCGCTCCAAATCGAACAAGTTTGAATGAAAAACCGAACTTTCCCCGGCCTTGCAATTCAGAAATCAAACACTTCCCGAGTTTACGATTCAATTTCATTAAAGCGAGCACAAAGGGGTGAAACTCGGTCGGATTCATCCCCCAGGACGTGATCTCCGCATAAAGACAAACTCAAATTTTTCCCCACGTATTATTGCATTTTAACATATAAATCCATCGCCCACGCCCCTGACGTCACGCTCATATCTGATAACAACCCCTGACCGTATTAACTTACGATTTCATTGAATTTCACGAAAAATTGCAAAAACGCTACGCAACTCAGCCGGGACTCGAATTTCCTCCACCTAATTGTGGACCGCGTAGGCCTGACTAAATAAAATCAAAGCACTTTCAGCGTAAACAATAGTACTCGTAAAACAATTCGAATTACGACTAGAGCCACGATAAATTTTTAGAACGTTCCACCTAAATAATCCAGCCACGGACTAAAAAAGCCGGCTTAATCAACTTTCATCCCTTGGATGTGGCCTCAATCTTGAACAAGAGGCAGTGGCGGCTCGTTCGGTATTGTGGCGTGACGTAACTGGTCACGTGTCCGTTTCATAACCTAACATTTAACACTTACGCACGTCATCAATCGTCAATTCGTCGAAGCAATTTTGTATCGATTTTTTTCAATACTTACAAGCGACTTGTTGCGATGCCAAGACAAGGAACCAGACGATGACAAAGTAGAATCGGCCCATCGTCAACCGATTCTGTTCGTTTCCACAGATCCGTGAATCTGAAACGAATAATATTTACATGTTTTTTGTCAGATTAACGCAAACATTGAGTGCTTGAAACGATTTATAAACATTGAAATCGCTTCGACATGACATCAAAGCGATTTAATGTTTGTCAAGTGTTCACAAGAGCATTGTCGATTTTATTATGGCATCTTTTAGCACTCGTCTGGGGCCGCGAATGAAGGACGAGGACTCACTTTTGTTTTTTGATTTTCGTTCTTTGCGTGGCGATTTTGCGAGCTGATGACGCGGATTTTGGTGGAAGCGACGCGGCCACCGCGACGTCTGGACGCTGACTGAAAGTTCTGAAAGCGCATTTCAGATCTTCGGATTCGAAACTTGCGCGACGATGATTTATCTAAGTGTTTACTTTGCGAATTGGTTTTTTAGTGTTTGAGTCAAAGATGTGTGCTTGTCAGCACTTTGGGGGTTTTGAATTAGGCTCTTGGTGATGGACGAAGAAAGTAAATTGATAAAGATATTCAACTGTCTGAATTTAATTATGGCGATAAAAGTATAAAAATCTATGTGGTAAAACTAGAAACAATTAAAAACCAAAAATAAATGGCGTGATGAAATCAGTTTTGAAGAACTTGTAATCTTGGATACTGAAAATAATAAGGAATGTTAAAAAGAACCAAGATACGGGAGACAAGAGGAAATAACAGACAAATTGCTAAAGAATGAAATTTTCAAATTGTAACTTCAAATTTCTATTGAGCTTTCAAAAAATATACAAAAAAAATAGTTGGCCCCCGTGCGAATAATTCGCATCGCAATTATGTTTATTTTACCGTTTTACCGCTTGTAATGCTCCTGAAAAGTGGGAGATGTTAGTTAAACAGATTGTCAATAGATCGCGCTATGACCACAATACGGTTTTTATTAATTTTAAAAGAAACATTAACATGTTTTATTGTTTGTTTATTTTTCGCAGATAGCGGTGAAGGTAATATTTAAAATGATAGCTCAATCATTGGTTTTGATAAAGAGTTAAGGAAGATACGGACAATAAAAAAAAATTGTTGAGAATTAATATAAGGAGATGTGCGAGAGGCTCACTGCATTTTAGTCACATTTAAAAAGTATATTAAAATGGTCTGACGACTGAAGAGTATGAATTGAAAGAATACACAATTGTATTTTTCTGCTGTGAGTCAAAAACTTGTCAAGGAGCTAATTATTAATCCTTGGGTGATAAACAAATAATATTAAACAGATTAAAGAGAACAAAAAATGAATGTTAGAATACTAGAATATTTTATTGATCTGGAAACACCAAAAACAAGATAAAAATCGTAAGAAAGCCATTTGAACGTTTTCACACTCAATTTTATTACAACTGAATGTTACTCGAATTATTTTGAGGCGCAATAAAAATTTTCGCGTTAATTTCTAAATTTAAAATCCGTTTGAGTTCCATCCAATACACCATTTGAATTTTTTATTTAGTTAGTGATCATTTTGTTAGAGGAGGCAGACAGTTTTTTAAATTGGTAATTAATTGACTTAATTTTTATTTTTTTGTATTTTGATTTAGTTTTCTGACAAGCTCTTTCACAGTTTAAATTACTGACATACACAGATATTTTTCTTGTGCAATTATTTTTTTATAAAAATATTCATATATCTAATCTAGACTTCTAAAATGTTTTGAAAAATACGATACGATTCAATAAATTCCTCTTCTTCGATTGAATTCATGCATTGTTTATAGTTTAACGAATGAGCATAACAATGAATAAATACAGTTTGAGGAGCGATTATTTTAATTTTAGGTTGCCAACCAGTTAAATACCCTACCATAATTGTAGTAATAAGTTCGAGCTATTACTTTAGTTTCCAATTCGATTTTTCCAAACATTCAGTTTGCATTAGTAATTCGAACAATTCATTCAAACTGCGTCCCTAATTCGTAAAACACAATGAATGTCGTCTATGTATTAAAATTACAGAAATTGGTGAATGACACTTAGTATCTGTTGTCTCATCAATTTTATTATTATTACTTTACAAAGTTATGTTATATTTGTTAAATTTCCACTTGACGAAACAATTAAATGAATTATTACCACACTGGTTGTTTATTTTCCCATCTAAAAATTGTAAAATTTTAATTTCAATAAAAATCTGACCAAAGACTCAATCGGCACGAACGGTTTGTCAACTCTAAAATGACGCAAATAAACAAAATTGATTTGCGCGAAATTCAAAATTCGACTCTTGATTAGTTCTAAAACGGTGGGCGTGTTTGCGTCCGGTCCAGAGTTTTTTAGTCACCGAAGCCTATTCCCCATCCGAAAAAAGGACCCAATCACGTACGAACAGTTCTAAAAAAGTCCTTGCGACGGAGCCATTGCTCCGTTGTGATTTGCGGAGTAAAGTGCATTTTTTCAAGCAAAAAATTCGTAAAAAGCGCCGGTCGGGCGTTCCCATTCAAATTCGGTTAAAATGATTATTATTCAGATTTGAAGCTGAAAAAGACATCTCCAAACAAATCAAAATTTTTGCAAAACTGTATCGACTTGAAAGGAGAAAAAAATCATAAATTTACAAGGTCTGGAAGTAATTAATTCGACATTTGTGCACTACCTCCGACCAACCTGTCTTTTATATTTTTACAGTTTGGAGTTTGATATTGGTAATTCAGTGAATTTACAAGTTTGAAATGCATGTATTTTTCAATATAGAAATTAAGACACTTTCTAAAGTAAAAGCTTGACTGGTGTTTTGCAAAGAACTGTAGAAATTTATAGCGTGCATTTTTATTGAGCAAAATAAATCGAGTAACATTTTGAAATAGTTCCAGTAAAATTGAGGGACATAAAGTTTAAGAATAGTTTAAATAAAAATTGACGTCTTGAAAAATAATTATCGTCAGAATAATGTCTGCATTAAAATTCAGTTAAATTTCATTCATTCATTCAAATTAAAATCTCCAAAACTAAAATTTGCGTTGGAAGCAATATTCAATTATCGTTAAACTTGGGATACGTTTCAATAATTTTCAATTTTAATAATGCAGAAATTACCACTTACACGATTCGTGTGTAAATCTATTTCTCATTTGATAGTAATTTTATAATTCCGAAATTAAAAAATATTTTGGCATTTCATTCAAAACGGTTACCAGTTTAAAAATATTTATGAAACGCCAGTGCCTTCGTTCCCCAAACAAGTAAATAATTTGTTTTTGTTTTATCAGTTCTAAAACTACTATAAAAGTTAGTTTTGTTGATAATTTATTATTAAATAGGTCTTTATATTTTCCTTCTTATTTGATAATCAACTAATAATTTTTCGTCGATAATTAAAGGCACTCACTCGCTTCCGCTCGTTCGTGTTTTAAACTGTCTCCATTGTTTATCGCTTTTATTAACATACTTGTATATTAAATACCGGGTGACTATAAATGATCGACATTTTTTGTGTTAGGTTGTCAATATTTTCAAATTTTAAATTGTCAAATAAACGTCAAATTGCCAATATCAGAATTGTTTTCAAAATGGTTTTTACAGCTGGAAGATCTTTTCGATCCCTCACTGTAACCTTTTTCTCCATTATTTGTCACTTTTCGTTCCCCATATTCACTATGTTTCACTTTTTGACAATATTTTAAACTTAAAAGTTAATAGACATAAATCACGACGACAGTTAATCTGGTACCAATTCCTCACTGTTGCCAATTACCTAAATTTAAGTCAATCATTTATGGTCACCCAGTATTTTGACACAGTGTTGGCAACTAGAGGAAAATTTTCCGTTTTGAGGAAATTTTAAAGGCTAGAAAGGAAAAAATCATAAACGCATTATTTCGGATACTGTTTTTTATCATATTATAGTTTCTATTATAACAAAATTCAACATAAAAGTCCTTTATATTGATCAGGGATTTTTTGACTTAAAAAGTCTTTTTTTCAATTCATAAGGGAAATGCATAATCACAGATTTTCAATTTTAAAATTGTCAAATAAACGTCAAATTTAAAATTGCCAATAACAGAATTGTTTTCAAAATGGTTTTTGCAGCTGGAAGATCTTTTCGATCACTCGTAACCATTTTCTCCATTATTTGTCACTTTTCGTTCGCCATCATTCACTATGTTTCACTTTTTGACAATATTTTAAACTTAAAAGTAAATAGACATAAATCACGACGACACTTAATCTGGTACCAATTCCTCACTGTTGCCAATAACCTAAATTTAAGTCAATCATTTATGGTCACCCAGTATTTTGACACAGTGTTGGCAACTAGAGGAAAATTTTCCGTTTTGAGGAAATTTTAAAGGCTAGAAAGGAAAAAATCATAAACGCATTATTTCGGATACTGTTTTTTATCATATTATAATTTCTATTATAACAAAATTCAACATAAAAGTCCTTTATATTGATCAGGGATTTTTTGACTTAAAAAGTCTTTTTTTCAATTCATAAGGGAAATGCATAATCACAGATTTTCAAATTTAAAATTGTCAAATAAACGTCAAATTTAAAATTGCCAATAACAGAATTGTTTTCAAAATGGTTTTTGCAGCTGGAAGATCTTTTCGATCACTCGCTGTAACCATTTTCTCCATTATTTTTAACTCTTCCATTGGGTACACTGATTTTCAAATTTTAAATTGTCAAATAAACGTCAAATTTAAAAATTGCCTGCCAATAACAGAATTGTTTTCAAAATGGTTTTTACAGCTGGAAGATCTTTTCGATCACTCGTAACCATTTTCTCCATTATTTGTCACTTTTCGTTCCCCATATTCACTATGTTTCACTTTTTGACAACAATATTCTAAACTTAAAAGTTAATAGACATAAATCACGACGACAGTTAATTACTCACTGTTGCCAATCACCTAAATTTAAGTCAATCATTTATGGTCACCCAGTATTTTGACACAGTGTTGGCAACTAGAGGAAAATTTTCCGTTTTGAGGAAATTTTAAACGCTAGAAAGGAAAAAAATCATAAACGCATTATTTCGGATACTGTTTTTTATCATATTATAATTTCTATTATAACAAAATTCAACATAAAAGTCCTTTATATTGATCAGGGATTTTTTGACTTAAAAAGTCTTTTTTTCAATTCATAAGGGAAATGCATAATCACAGATTTTCAAATTTTAAATTGTCAAATAAACGTCAAATTTTAAATTGCCAATAACAGAATTGTCTTCAAAATGGTTTTTGCAGCTGGAAGATCTTTTCGATCACTCGCTGTAACCATTTTCTCCATTATTTTTAACTCTTCCATTGGGTACACTGATTTTCAAATTTGAAATTGTCAAATAAACGTCAAATTTAAAAATTGCCAATAACAGAATTGTTTTCAAAATAGTTTTTCCAGCTGGAAGATCTTTTCGATCCCTCACTGTAACTATTTTCTCCATTATTTGTCACTTTTCGTTCCCCATATTCACTATGTTTCACTTTTTGACAACAATATTCTAAACTTAAAAGTTAATAGACATAAATCACGACGACAGTTAATTCCTCACTGTTGCCAATCACCTAAATTTAAGTCAATCATTTATGGTCACCTAGTATTTTGACAGTGTTGGCAACTAGAGGAAAATTTTCCGTTTTGAGGAAATTTTAAAGGCTAGAAAGAAAAAAAATCATAAACGCATTATTTCGGATACTGTTTTTTATCATATTATAATTTCTTTTATAACAAAATTCAACATAAAAGTCCATTATATTGATCAGGGATTTTTTGACTTAAAAATTATTTTTTCCAATTCATAAGGGAAATGCATAATAACAGATTTTCAAATTTTAAATTGTCAAATAAACGTCAAATTTTAAATTGCCAATAACAGAATTGTTTTCAAAATGGTTTTTGCAGCTGGAAGATCTTTTCGATCACTCGCTGTAACCATTTTCTCCATTATTTTTAACTCTTCCATTGGGTACACTGATTTTCAAATTTGAAATTGTCAAATAAACGTCAAATTTAAAAATTGCCAATAACAGAAATGTTTTCAAAATGGTTTTTACAGCTGGAAGATCTTTTCGATCACTCGTAACCATTTTCTTCATTATTTGTCACTTTTCGTTCGCCATCATTCACTATGTTTCACTTTTTGACAACAATATTCTTAACTTAAAAGTTAATAGACATAAATCACGACGAGTTAATTACTCACTGTTGCCAATCATCTAAATTTAAGTCAATCATTTATGGTCACCCAGTATTTTGACAGAGTGTTGGCAACTAGAGGAAAATTTTCCGTTTTGAGGAAATTTTAAACGCTAGAAAGGAAAAAAATCATAAACGCATTATTTCGGATACTGTTTTTTATCATATTATAATTTCTATTATAACAAAATTCAACATAAAAGTCCTTTATTTTGCACAGGGATTTTTTGTATTAACAATTTTTTTTTTCAATTCATATAGGGGAAATGCATAATCACAGGTTGGCAACATTGTTTTGACATTTATTTTAGTGACTTTCGTGGCGTCGTGTTGGCGGCATGAAGGCCACACCTTATCTCCACCAATCAGCTTCTTTGTTGCATTCGTTGATCTTGTTTTGATGTTTACAGTTTACAATAACCGGTCCTTGTAAATTTTACAAAATTTTCTCGTTTCCCCAACGCTCCGTTCTCGTTTGAGCTTCGACAAAGTGTCTTGAAGTCCCGACCAGGATGTCCAGCGACTCTGTCAAAAACGTAAGTAACGGACCTTCCATATCAGTTTGATAAGAGGTCCTCTTCGTCGCATTCCTGACTGAAAAACACAAGAATTTCCAGTTCTCAAGCCTGGAGACTTCTGGCTACGTCGGCTTCGCCAATCTCCCCAACCAAGTGCACCGAAAATCCGTAAAAAAGGGTTTCGAATTTACTCTGATGGTCGTGGGCGAGAGCGGTTTGGGCAAATCAACCCTCGTCAACGCCCTTTTCCTCACCGATTTGTACCCCGAACGCCTAATTCCCGACGCTATAGGTAAAAAAACCCAACATAACCTCACTTTTTCCAACACTCATAACCTCACTTTTGGAACACTCATAACCTCACTTTTGGAACACTCATAACCTCACAATTTCAGAAAAAATGAAACAGACGGTCAAACTCGAGCCGTCCACTGTTGAAATAGAGGAGCGGGGCGTGAAGCTGCGTCTTACTGTAGTGGACACGCCCGGCTACGGCGACGCCATCGACAACACGGACTCCTTCAGCGAAATCATCCACTACATCGACGACCAGTTCGAGCGCTTCCTGCGCGACGAATCCGGTCTTAACCGTAAAAATATCATGGACAACCGAATCCATTGTTGTTTCTACTTCATTTCGCCCTTTGGGCACGGCCTCAAGCCGCTCGATGTCGAGTTCATGAAGCAGCTTCATAACAAAGTCAACATCGTCCCGGTTATCGCCAAAGCGGACGTTTTAACAAAGAAAGAAATGCAGAGGCTGAAGCAGAAGGTCATGGACGAGATTCAGGAGCACGGGATTAGGATATATTCGCTTCCCGAGTGCGATTCCGACGAGGATGAGGAGTACAAGGAGCAGGTGAGGCAGCTGAAGCAAGCCGTTCCTTTTGCGGTTTGTGGGGCGAACACGTTGCTGGAAGTAAGGGGGCGGAAAGTGCGAGGTCGGCTCTATCCCTGGGGGGTCGTGGAAGTCGAAAATCCCGAGCATTGTGATTTTATTAAGTTGAGAACCATGCTCATTACACACATGCAGGACTTGCAGGAAATCACGCAGCAGGTTCACTATGAGAACTATCGATCTGAGCATTTGGCAAGAGGAAAACGCAATACGTATGATAGTCGCACTTTTTTAGTTTTTTTCTTATTGTTTGTTTTAGGATTGTGGAAGATAAGAGTGCTGCAGCAACTAGTGATAAGGACAGGATATTGTTAGAGAAGGAAGCCGAGTTGAAGAGGATGCAAGAGATGATCGCGGCCATGCAAGCCAAGATGCATCAACATCAATAGATTTATTTATACACATTTGAGAATTTATTTTTTCTATATAGACATTTCCAAATTGTATTTTTTATGTTATCATATGCGTATCGGTGTATTTTTTTTATAATTTCTTACGTTAATATAGCATTTTTATAGAATGCCAAAGAATTTTTTATTTAACCCTTCAAAAATACCAATGCGGTTGGAAGCCGAATTTGACAATAAAAAACCTGAGCCAAATCATTGATTATATATAATCAATGTCCAAATCCACGAAAATCGAAGGCAAAGAACTTAACGTGCGTACAAAGCAAAACGGAAACTAGTTTTTACAGTGTAGACATTTGACGGAACTGTCAATTAAAGATTGCTCAATGAGACTTGGAATTTGTTGAACAAGTTTTTACAGGTATTATGCATCGTTTCCGAAAAGATCAACAGAGAACTTAATTTCGAATATATCCAATTCAATGTCGAAATTTTGCTACACTTTTTCAAACGTCAACATTTTTCCATGCTATTCGTTAGAAGCAGTAAAATATCCTAAAAAAGATCGTCTCAGAAGAAACGAATAACGAAGCCGAAAGTAAATTTAAATAACTTGACGTAACTGAAACTAAAAAAATATTAAAAGGAATATGATTTAAAATCTAAGATGTACGTAGCTAAGCCAACAGATTCTTTATAGCTGCGGGGAACATTTAAAAGAGTCGCTAAAGAGACGAATTTCTAATTGAAAATTTTTAATTTTAATAATCGCATGTCAGTGCAAGCGTTTTTTGAACTGATAAGACAATCACCTGATTCCCTGTTTTCTGATACGTGTCCCCACTAATGGGTTTCTTGTGGTATTTTTCTCTGCAAAATTTAATTTAATTGCCGCAGTCGTTTTATTTGAAGTGGTGTGAAAGGTTTCGCGGAAGGTTCGATTTTGAATTTTTAGTACCCGGTGTTAAGTGTGTAGTGATAAAACTGTCTTTTCTTTAGTCTGAAGATTGTTTTTGCCATCTCTCATTTACTAAGCTGATTTTTTCAACTAATTTTGGTCTTTTCAACAATTTTTCTTGAATTTGAGCCGAAGACTCAAGTCGGAATTTTCAACAGTGAGTTGCGCAAATATTTTAACCGCAGAATCAAATGAAAGGTGTTTATTTCACTTTGCATTAATAAAAGCAATTTTCGAATTATAATTGCATTTATCGGGAAAAAAAATTAAAAAAGGGATTGTTGCACTTAGGTAAAAATAATACGTGAAGGACAGTGGCGGCTCGTGATTATTTCATCAAAAAAGGTAAGTAATATTTTTAATTGAGCTTATTCTCCGTTGATATTAGCACATATTATATTAGTCTTTTTTTGTTTGACAGAATTCTGTGTAGTTTTCATTCTTTTTCAAAATATTTTATAAAGCAATTATAAGATGATTGAATTATATTGTTAGACTGAAAATACACCAGTTGGGTGACAAGTTACATTAGACATTTCTAAATAAAATAATTGAAATAAAACTTTCTAGAAAAAAATTATTCAAACTTTTAAGATATCAATTCTCGAAGTGAACCCCGAACTGATAGTCTCAATAATATTCAAGAACGTCACGTCTACAAGAGGGCGCTAACAAAGTCGGTAATGTAGACATCGTGTCGGTAACAGTTGGGAAAACACCACGCAATCTTATTATTATCTCCCTTTTTAACCGACATGGAATACTATGGTTCTTTTATTGATATTTTATTGATTCTGGACTATCTTGAGGACAGAAAGCCTCCGTTAATCGAAAGTAAAGCTTATTAATTTTTTAGAGTGTAGCAGAGATTGTTTCAGACGATTCACAAGATACATTTAAAGTGTTCTTTAACAAATTCCATTTGTGTCGATTTAAATGCGGGTTGGGCAATTGAGACTTTCTGTCAATTGTCATAATTTTTTGTCAAACGTCAATGATTTGTACTGTAAAAAATAAATACCTAAAATTTGAAAACGTTAATGACAGATATTATCTTTTGCCTTATCAATTTTAAATGCAGACAAATTTGAATTATTAATTGAAGGAGTCGGAAGCACAAGGGTTCAAGTGACAAAAAAAAGAAAAATTACGCACGTATTTGCACACTACACCGTTTTAAAAATTATTTATGTTAGGTGGAAAAATTTCAACCAACTTTTACCTTTTGTACCTCCAATTTATCATGGAACGCACGATAATAAAACTGCTAATAAATATCTCAAAAATGTGAAAAACACGAGAATACAAATCAATAACATTATAACTGAAGAAGTTTTTCATATTTTGTGCTTTTTCATAAGTTTGTACTTCGTACTTTAATAAAACATTATTCTACGATACTAAAATGATGCAAGTGATTTTTTTAAATATTTTATTGGAGGCAAAAATAGCAAAAACTTAATAAAGTTTTTAATAAATGTTCTTAATAATTGCACACCACACATTTATATTTTTCAATCAACTTTTCCAATTTTGAGGCACCGATTTAATAAAAAAATTAGAGACTTCACTTTTACAATTTGGCTTCTGAACCTTCAATTTCTAAACATATGCTTTCAATAATGTACATACAATGTAAGCAATATAATGCTCACAGTTCATTTTGAATTTATTTAAAAATCTGAATTATAGTCAATAATTTGTTTAAACAGGCATCTTTTTCTGAATCATCTCAATAAAATGAATTCTTTATATTTTTTGTAAATAAATAACAGTTTGAAGGATGATGAAGTCATAAACGGTGCCACTGACGATTGTCTTAAAGGTTTCAAATTTCCCAAAAACGACAAAATTGTTAATTATTGACATGCGTAAAAATAAAAATTTAGACCATGGAATCTTTTGATTATTTTTTGCAATGTAGCTTTCTGAAACTGGCAAATTATGACATTTGACAGGAGCTGTCATTTTAAACGTTCCGCAAACCGAGACCTGGTGATGGAGTTTGTAGAAGAAGAAGAAGACATTAAATGTATCTTATGATTTGTGTCCTGGACATTTATTAAAATATTTCTCCAATTCAAGATCGAAATTTTGCTACGCTCTTTCGAACGTCAAAGTTATGGCCTACGCAGCCTCATTTTATTAATACAATGATTGAATTGTAAAATTTGCAGCTGCTGATTGCTGGAACGAAGCAATAAAACAAGTAATTAAATACAGTGAAATGTATAATTTAGAAATTTCAAAAGGAGGATGATATGATGTAAATATGTACAATACAGAAAAATTATCACTAAAATTAAATAAAACAGTTTCTACACTTTATAAAATATACTATGACAATAATAATAAAAAAAACACAATAAAACCAACTTTCGGGCGTGTAAAGAAAAACTAACAGAAGTACACGGAAAGTTCGTTTTATCCGAAACAAATACGATTTGTTGTTGTTTTGTCTACTGCAGTCAACAAAAACGAAAAAGAGAATTCTATGACGACGCTATTCTACATGCAGTTATTTAAAAATGTGCATCATTTTATACATATTTTGCTAATAATGTCTCTCACTTAATCTTTTAAACATTTTTTGTAAGAGCAGAACATTACGTATTTAATTTTTTTATAATAATAATAATTAATATTTTTTTACAATGTGTATACATTGAATAGTACAATGGAAGAATTACACAAATTTGTATATTGCCAAAAATATACATTTCTTATTAGTTTTTCGTGTTTTTCGAAAACGGAAACGCTAAAATATTGCACCGGTGCCATATTTTATCGCCCTGGAAGAAAACAAGGATCGTCAACGTGACTATTGTATTTTTATATTCATTTAAATTCATCTCTATTGGGTGGACTCGTATCTTAATACTTACAAGTAACGATATGCATTTTTGTTTAACTTCTCACGATTAATCCTAGAACTCTTCATTTTTGGAAATTAAAGCTACGACGTACGAACAGAGATTTCCAGAGATGAGATCAACACTGGAAAATAACAACTGGCCAAACAAATCCGATGCCCTGGAAAGACTAGAGGAAAACCGATCGTCTTATCAACCACTGATAAACCAACGCGCATTTTTGGAAAACTGTACGAAATTTCAACACTTATAGTTTGTATACGATATTGCAAATTTGGCCGTCGGAGTAGTTGGAAAGCACACGTTTTCATACATTTTTTTTTGTTTGTCTTAATAAAAAAAAGCAAATATCACAATGTTCAAAACATTTCTCTCTTTTTGCTTTGCAATAATCATCGTTTTGGCTAAACATACATAATGGTAACAGTCTTATAATAACTATAAAAAAACACGGGAGAGAACGAAACAGTGCCTCTTCGGCAAGAAAAGCAACGAATTGGTAAAATCACAATAAATAATATTACTGATTATTCGATATTCCGTGATTGCACTTAATTTTATTATCTTACAACTTCGTCTGAAGTCTCTTATCACTCGAGTCAATAATCCCACCGCTCGTCTTCCTCGTGCTTCTCTTCGTCGCCTTTCTCGCCCTCCTCCTCTTCCTCCGCTTTCTCTTCGCTTTTCTCTTTGTCGACGTTCGCTTCGTTGCTCACCGAAGAGGCGTCGCTTTGGTCGTCGTCGAAGCGATCCAAAACCGGAGTCGGCTCCACGCGCACCGTCTCCTCCGAACTTCTCCTTCCGTAGTCCTCAGTCTGCATGACACACACTCCGTTGATGATCACCTCGTCCCCCGTCGCTTTGTCCTTATCCGGGTCCTGCCATTCGGGGTTCACCCATTGCGGCGCCGCCGGTTTCCTCCTCGAACTCCGCCCCTGGTTCACCGGCGCCTCTTTGGGCTCGCTCTTCATCAAACTCCCCGAGGACAAGTTCGAGTCCTCCGAGCCCACGTTGCTCTCAACGTCGTCGTCGTCGTCGAAGTCGCCCGGCTCGCGCTTCAGCGACGTCATCGACAGGTCCAAGCCGCTCATTTGTTCCTTCACGGCGTTGTTAAGCGCCGCCATGTCCACTTCTCCGGGTAACAATCCGCGCGAGATCAACGCCGCCAGATTTGTATTGGCGGCGAGGTAAGGTGGGTAGGGAAGCGGGACCCCAGAAAGGCCCATGCGCTCCTTGGACAGCTCCAGAAGCCTCTGGTTGAGGAGGAGGCGGAACTGGACCGGGTCGAACGGTCCCTGGGTGTTTGTCTGCTCGCGAGGGGGAATCTCCGAAGCGATCCCGTGGGGGACTTGCTGTTTTAACCGCATCCGGTGGTTGTGGAACCAGTTGGTGATGGTGCGGCTCGAAAGTCCGAGCTCGGAGGCCAGGAACTCGATGGTGGCGACGTTGGGGTAGGGGTCCAGGGCGAAGGCGAGTCGCAGCGCCTCCTTCTGCTCTTCGGAGAACAAAACGCGCTGCTTCTTCGTGGGCCCGGGCGAGTTGGAATGGTAGAACTCGGAGGTGTCGTTCGAGGACGTGTCCGAGCTGTTGTCGTGAGCACCAGGTCCGGAGGATCGGCGCCGCTTGTTCGCTTCTCGTCGCTCGTTTTTCAGCGCTTGGAGGCGGTCGATGTTGTGGGCGTCGTTCAGCCACAACTGCATCCTGATGAAGGGCTCGCGTCCTTTTATGCTCAGCATGTGCCAGGGTTTGGGTTTTGACAGCAACTCGCTGACGGAGCCTTGGGAAAGACCCAAAACGGCCTCTCCGAAGATCTGAAACATTGGAAACGTTGAGTAACGAGCTTACGAGTTTCATGATTTTTTGAAAAGTACATATGTACACAGTGTCCCAGTGCTGCGGGGAAGTAAAATTACACACTCTGAAAATATCTGTTTATATACAGAGTGACGCATCAAAGCAATTTGTTTTTTCAATGATACACCCAGTATATTACGCTACAGGTGTCCCAGCGCTGCGGGAAAGTACAATTGCTCTAAAATGAAAAAATTTATCGAGATGCGGTTTTTGACAAAAAGTACAATACATTTGAGAGAACACTCTGAAAATAAAATGTCCAGATACAGAGCGGCGCATCAAAGTGATGTTTTTATTAATATACAGTGTGGAAATTAAGTAAGGAATAAATTCAATAACTCCATTAGTATTTGTACTAGAAATAAAACGTAAAAAGCGTGTGGTAAGACCGTAATTACGTCATTAAAAAGTTTTTTGATGGCAACCTATATTTTTTATTACACATTTGCTTAGAGTTTTTTATTCTGATTTCAACGGTATAAAATACTTAATAGGTTACATAAGAAAAGAACAGTGAAAAACGGTTCTAAAATTTAAATTAGTAAAATTTCAAAAAATTAACACAGCAGTCTATTTTATCGGAAATTAACCAAAACAAGGTTGAAAAAAGTAATAAAAAAAAAACTACCCTAAATTTCAAAGTAGGATTAACAAATTAACAAAAAACGATTGATGTAACAATTATAAAAAGATATTACACCAAATGTTCAAACTAATGACCCTGCACCCTCTGATAAAATCCAAGACGATCATAAAAAGCAGCCAATACGTTTATTATTTATTTATTTATTAGTATCTATATAGTATAGTAGTATAGTAGTATGGTTTTTTCTCAAATTCAGATAACATTAGACAACTTGATATTTTACTAATTTGAACTTTAGAGGCGTTTTTATTCATATTTTCCTTATGTAACCTGTTGAATAGTTTATACCGTTGAAATCAGAATAAAAACTCTATTTGCACATAAAATAAAAAATATAAGTTACTATTAAAAAAAATTTCGATGACGTCGTAACTGTAAAAAAACGTGTACATTCCTAGTATGTCCTATAATTAATCCTACCACATGCTTTTTAAGCTTTGTTTCTAGCGCAAATACTAACGGAGTTACTGAATTTATTCCTTACTTAATTTCCACACTGTCTATAGTATACAGTATATTACGCTATTTTCAGATTTCTTATCAAAAAATAATTATACTTTGTATAAACTGTTATGGACCTAACTTCAGTTGTGTTATTTGACATTAATGTGAAAAAGAAACCTTTTTGAAAAATGGCTGCTTGCAAACCCATGAGAATTTTATCTAGAAATTTTGACACTCTACTGTGCCATGAAAGTATTTTACTTGAATTGATGTTTTACTACCATTTACGGGGAATTCAAAATTTTTGCTGTGTAGAAAAAATACATACAGGGCCTATTAGGCAGATAAAGAGAACGGAAAAACCGAGGGAACTGAAACTTTGCATACTTGTAAAAAGGTATAACATCTACCTGCTGAAAATATTTTCATGATTGTGCAACATCCGGTTATACCGAAAGTTGGTATCAACTGTGTTATTTTAAAAACAACATACCTATTTTTAATGTAATTTCAGAATCTGGATTAAATTCTGTGCCATATGATATCAACGATTTTGCACCTACTTGCATCGTTTTCGAGAAAAAAATATTTTTATGGAAAAAGTCGAAAATCCAGTGCATTGAAAAATGTATTATTAATATATTCTAGAAGTCAGGTCGACGAAACATGGTCAACGGTTGGACAAAAGGTTTAGCTATCTGTGAAAGTTTAAACATTTTCAGGAATATTTCGGCGGAGAAGAAAAGTCAATAAACCCAAAAAGTATAAAAGTCGATTTTTTCAAATTGCAACCATATGTTTCTATTACATCTTGCAATAGAGAAATGTATTCTCTATCTGATGATGTATCATGTTCTTATACTAAGAATGGACGGTTTTTGAGTTCTTTAATGTTTTGCACTTTTCTTTAAATTTATGAGAAAATAAGCGAATTCGGCAAAAATGTATGTATTTTTTATGCAGCGAAAATTTTGAATTTCTCATAATGCTAGAAATTTGAAATTTGGTGCATCAGTAATTAATTCTGAATCGAAGTAAAATAGTTTAATGGTGGCATTTCCGGTCATACCGGAAATTGATATCAACCTTGTTATTTTAATTGGGAAATTGGCAGCCCCCTATTTTTATGCACTCATTCATTTGGACATTAAATTGTGAAGAAGACGCACCCAGATTGTCGGCATTTAATAGTAGTAGTTTTTGAAATATTTTCAATTTAATGCTAAAATTTGCATATGCAAGGATCCTTTTAAAATTTAATATCTCTTGATTAATACAATAGTTTTTTGTCGTTTTGCATAACCTCAGAGCATAATCTACAAGTACTTTTTTACAATTTGATTGTCTCAAAAGGTTGGTGCGATTTTTTGAATATCATTATTACGAAATATCAAAAACTATTTTGCAGCAACCCAAAAATCTAAAAGCGTCATTCGATGTAGAACTAAAAAATAACTCAAAATAGAAAAAATGAATTAATTGAACTTAATACCTGTCCCATTATTGAGCTTCAGTTCGATGTTGTAATTGAGATTTTAAACTTATTGGTTGCAATGGCAAATAATAATTACACAAATGAAGAAATATTTGATTGAAAATTTGCATTAATTACAATGTTGTACCTCGGCAATAATTGATTTACAGTGTTTGTTCAGTTAAAGTTTTCTTTTACTTTCTTTTTTGCTGTTTCATTGTTATTAATTAAAATAATTAATTTATAGTAATGATTTGATACAGAGATTTGATTAAAATGTTTTTATTCCACAGCCTACACATGTCAAAAGCTAAAGAGAAGATGCAAATGTGAAGATACAAAATGTGGAGTATCGTAAAAACTATCGAGAATTAGCATAACAAACCTTCATAAAGGTCGAGTAATATTTTTCTGTTACATCGAATTCCGTCATTAAATTGTGGGGTTGCAATTTGAAAAGAATTGAATTTTTGTCATTTTGTTATAGTAGGTAATTTTCGAAAAATCGCAACGACCTCGTAAAACACTAAAAAGTATTAGAAGTACTCTCAAATTATTTTTTGAAATTATACGAATTGCTAGAAAGAAGAATTATTGTAATATTTGAAATAGTTCAAAATATATCAATTTTGCAAAAGATTCATTCATTTTCAAATTTTAGCATAAAATTAAGAATTTTAAAAAACTATGAAAGTGAAATAACAACAATTAGATTCGATTCACAATTCGAATCAATATTTACATAAAACCCCCTAGCCATTTAAAATAACAAAGTTGTCAATTTCCGGTATAACCGGAAGAACTGTTGAACGTATTTCAATTCAAATTAAAAATTTTCTAATAGACGGTGTATGCTGCATAAATATTTTTGTAGAAAAAATTATGATTTGTGTTTCTTGGCAAAAAGATGTGAACTGGGCGCCAAATAACTTTACTAACACAACAACTGTAAGCACACAATAAAAAGTTGATATAAAGAATATAAAATAAAACAGGAGGAACGGATAAGGTGTTTACGCCTGACTCTCGTGTAATATTTCTTCAAATTTTGTATTTATGTCTTTTGCTCAGTTGCTGTTTACGTATCAAGGCACGTTATTGACATTGGTTTTCAAATTAACGAAGCACTATTTCAAAAATTAAACAAATTTAAACAAAAATTAAACAAAATTAGTCCTGGAGTTGAGTCTGTACTCCAACAAAAAAATTTGAAAATAACTCACAATTTATAGAGTGTTAACACCGTTTTCATTACTACACTCAATATTTCATTTGGATCATGCTTGATTTGGATTTTGCTGAATTGTGGCCGCCTACACTTTCATTGAATTGTCTCTGTAACGTAAACATGACGTCATGATCAACTGTGACTTTCTGTCTCTAGGCGAGAATAAAAAATGGTCTTTAACAATCCAACCGATGCACCTTGACATTGGCGTCAAACGGTAGTTTGTCAATAAAATTAAAGCCCCGTGCGAATAATTCACAGAGAATGCGTATGGTGAGCGAAATGTCAATAGGTGGCGCTTTTAATTGAACTGTAAGTCAATAGATGGCGCTACAAACAAAATCAGGTTTTTAATTAAACAGATAGGTGGCGCTGGGACAAAATCCGGTTTTTATCTATTTTAAAAGAAGCAACAACATTTTGAATTGTTTGTTTATTTTTCGCAGATAGCGGCGAAGGTAATCTTTAAAATGATGCCTCAATCATTGTTTTTGATGAAGTATTAGGGGAGATATGGCCTGCAGAATGACATCTTTGAGAAATAATATTTTATAGAAGTCGGAGTGCACACTTTTAGTTTGTCTTGTTCGAATGTTAATTGTAAAATCGCACAACAAACTGACCTTTTGTCCGATGTTATTGGCAAGGAGTGCCTCTTTGATTTTCGTGGTGATGACTTGCGTGTCCAGGTCCTGGGTCAGCGCCGCCATTTCGTAAACGCTGGGCGACATGTGCTGGTGCATGTTGCGGAGACTTTGATGCTGGGCCATGGGCGACGGTGGAATTCCGTGCGGGCTGGGGTTGGACTTCTTCAGGTGGTCCGGGGTTTGTAGGCTGATGGCGTGGTGCGGCGGTACTCCAGGTGGGGTGAGCAGCATCGGCGGTTGCGGGTTCTGGTTGAGTGGCGGTGCGAGCTGGAGTGAGGGAGGTAGCAAGTTCTGCGACTCCTGCATCTTGCTGATGATGCCGGCGGCGTCGTTCAGCATTTTTGGGGTTGGAGGCATGGGCTTGGTGATGGAGGTGGCGGCGCCGCCGTAGCCGCCCGTCCGCATTAGCTTCTCGGGGGCGATTTTGTACTGACTGGCCACGAGCTTGTGGACCGCGTTGTCGTCTTCGAGGAACATCTTCATGCGGATGAAGGGCTCGCGCCCTTTCTGGGTGAGCATGTGCCAGGGTTTGGGGCGGGCGAGGAGGTCGCTGACGGAGCCCTGGGACAGCCCCAACACTGACTCGCCAAACAGGCGTTGACTTATCGAATACTGGCTCAGTTGTTCTTTAACCTTCTTCACTATGTCTTCGGTGTTGAGGTTGTTGTATTGGTCGAATTGTTGTTGGGTGATCGGAGGCAGGACTGCCTTCAGAGGTCGCTGACTGGACGTGTGATGGGGTTGAGTTGGTGGTTGCGAAATGAGCGAGTTGGTTATGGAAGCCATTCGTTGGAGAGGACTCGCCACTGCCGAGCTGGGGAAGTCATCACTTGGAGTCATAGCCGGTGGAAGAATCGAGTTGCTCAAAGGACTCGAGGCGGTGGAATTGCTCGAGGGTTGAGTCCCAGGCTCGATTTTAGGACGCACTAAACTGAACGCACTTCCGGAGTGTCTTAAAGCGTCCTCGGCGTCTTTCGCGTCCTTATCTTCGCCGTTCAACACTTTCTTATCTTTGGGAAGCGACAAGTCTTGGACGCCGCCGTTGTGATGCGCCAAGGCTTGCTGTTGGAGGGCCAATAAGCCCAGGTTGGGCATCTGCCCAGGATTGCCCTGGTTCAGCTTGACAATCTCGCGATGGTAGGCGTCCAAAGCCATACGGATTTCTTCTTGTGTCCGATCCATTTGACCGCTGAACAGTTGCGGGAAGAACATACTAAAATGAGTTTAGCAACTGAGAAGAGTCAAGTGGTACTCACCCGGGAAAGCCTTCGCGAGGATTGCGCATGTCATCCATTCTTCGCCCCATCAACTTTGCGAGCTCCTCCTGATAGATCCGCACCACCTTCTCCTGGGGGATGTCGTCGTTTTCGTACTTTTTCAGGCGCCGATTTTGGGAGGAGTCCTTCGAGAAGGGACTGAGACACTGGTTGTGGGGTGATTTGGAGTCGTCGTTGCTGTGGGTGTCTTCGACGTTGTGACACTTGAGGTTTTGGAATTGACTGGCCTCGCTGAGGATGTGAGCGATTCTCTCGTCGGTGAGGTCGTTCTCGGGGCGTCCGAAAGTCGGCATCCCCGAGTCTTTGCCTGAGGAAAAATTGTCTGTAAGGGAGTGAATGGGGTGGCTTAGTTCGGGGCAACCAAGCTGGTTCAAGTGGACCCAGATCGGGTGGGATCGTGCGCGTTTCCGGCCTGACAATCAAATTATAGATCCGACTCGGTCTTCAAGGTCCAATTAAACGCTCGTTATGGCAACGAGGAGAAGAACGGAGCACAAAAGAAGTGCTCCTAACTGTATTAAAATTGATACGTGGATGAATTGTTAAGGCGAGTTGACAATATGGAAGAGAGGAGGAAGAGGCGAGCGCGGTCACATTCCCATGAAAAATACACGAAATGAGCATCGAGTAATTACTCGCTGCAAGTCTCTCTGAAGTTTTTATTATTATATAAATACAGATGTGAGTCGTAAATACAGCCATTAAGTTGTCGTCTTGGTCTTGGTTTGACTTCGTCGCACGGTTTCCACCACCAGGTCCGTTATACCTTGTCCGAGGATTTAAGACGACGATTCGATCGACATCCCGCGCTCCTTATTATCTCAGTAATGATAATTTGGTACGGGGGGAAAAATTTTTGACACGCAACCTCTATTACGGATCATTTCTTTCCGAGACACACGACCATTAGATGCGCTACAAAAAAGAGCAACGGGAATTTTAAACGGACAGCTTCTCCAACTGAATTTACTTCTTGTCTTTGACTCGCAGCACGAATTCTGCGTCGGGTTTTGTTTAAAATTTACGTTTTGATCACGAAGACCGAAATCGGGGCGATCCGGTGGCGAGAGGCGTCGGGATTTGAAAGCGGCGACCAACAACAAATCGAATAATTGCGTTCATTGTCCTTTGAAAAAATAAATAATTGGAAACATGTTGCGTGTGACAGCATCACAAAAATGTTCCGTCCGAATTGGCAGACATTGAAATCGCATTGATATCTGCGGCTTTTTTACGCAAGGGCCGAGTCGGGCGCTAACTTGTCTTTCAGGAAATTTGCATTGGAACATTCGTGGTGTGTATCTTTGTTGGTGGGGAATTTATAGGGCGAAATATAAAAGAGTAAATTAGCAATTTAGACAACTATATTACCGGAGATTTATTAATCTTTTGTTCGGTTTGCTGCAGACGTCGTAGCGTTGCACCCTCTTTTTTACCCGATAGAGGTAAATTATTCACATCGACTTCCGTGCCTTTTGTTTCGGAACGAAATAAAATATCTTTATGCCCAGACATGGATACACTTTAATTTTGAACGCGTTTTACGGATAATCGGACACTTTACGCTCTCTTCGACCGCGAAATACGTACATCTCGACGTTTGGTTCGTAATTATTAACGTCGTTTCTCCCGGAGGCGTAACCAGACAAAAAACTCAACCAAATATCTGAAACTCCACTCTACTGGTACCCCCTAAGATTGCTTTAGCAGTAAAATGGTCATTAAACGTTTTAAAACATTTGAATTTGACAACGAATAAGTTGTGGTTAAAATTATTCGAATATTGCATATTAGACCGCTTTGAACTTATCCTCCCCCCACCAGTCCACACTGCACATACTTTTAATAGACAGGATATTTCAAATATATTTTGTGAGTCATCTTATACTATTTTAATGTGTTTTGAATATTGCATATTAGACGTATCTAGAGACCGATTTGGACTTATCCTCCCCCACTTAAATGCCTCCCCCCACCACTCAACACAGCATATACTTTTATGAACAGGATATTTCAAAAATATTTTGTGAGTCATCTTATACTATTTTAATGTGTTTCGAATATTGCATATTAGACATATCTAGAGACCGATTTGGACTTATCCTCTCCCCACTCAAATGCCTCCCCCCACCACTCAACACTGCATATTCTTTGATTGGACAAGATATTTCAAAAATATTTTGTTAGTCGTCTTATACCATTTTTTATGTGTTTTACGTTTACGGTTTATGTTTTTGTGCACCGATAATGGAGTTTGTGGCTCCAAAACTAGTATTCCAATAAAATTCTAACCACCAGTAAATCTTCACTTCATTTTTTCTTCAAATAAAAATTTTAATCTACGTCATCATTAACATGAAAATTTAATAATGATTAAGTTATACTAACTAGAAACTTTAACTGGAATTAATTCAGTATCTTGAATACGAATTATTTTGCAAGAAATTTAAATTGCTACTTATCAGCCTAATCAGATTTTCTATTTATTTTATTTAGGGTAAGGATAACTAACTTGAGCATTTTTTTTCAAATGGAAAGATATGTTAATTGACACATAACTGCAAAATTCATGATAAAAGGAGTACAAAGAAGGAATTTTTTTTCATGTTTTTATTTATTAAATTTTTCTTTAATTTTAATTTTTTTCAGCTTGGGCTTGGCGCCCAAACCAATCGTAATAAAAATTTCAATTCTGTTAAGATTTTCTGTTAAATTGCGTATTTTTTATTGGTAGTATTTGCTTATTTGCTCAAATAAAAGGTGAAAACTAACAAAGTTTGCAAAGAAAATTAAATTTCTTGCAAGAAATGGCTACAATATAGTAAACCCACGATTGCACCGCATGAAAACACGAAAAACATTGAAGCACCTTAAAAATATTCATTAGGAATTTTTTTCTCACATGAAACATTGGGTTTGACATCGTTGTACTCTTTTTTTCATGAGATATGCAATGATGTGTCAATTGACATTGTCTTTACATTTGAAAAAAAGTTAAAGGCGGTTACAGCTCCCCGAGTAAAGAAAAATTTATTGCTCTGAAAAGTACGAACGAAGTGTTTCAGGAATTTTTTGGAAAATCATTTGTATTCAGAATACTGAATTTATTCCAGCCCCCTTACACAAATGTCTCCCCCCACCACTTTCCACGCATGTCAATTGGATGGACAGGATATTTGAAAATTAATTGTATTGTAAAATACTAAAAATAACTCTTTGATCGTACGTGTAATTTATCGAAAGCTGTTACTTTACAATTTATTCTAAACTGTTTACAAATTGCAAATTTATGTAAATTCGTTTATTATTTATGCACAGTGGAGGCGGCACTTGTGTAGTACTACCTAAACTGTACACATTTTTTTAATCATTCTTTGATCTTGTTCCTTGAATATTGGCTGGAGTAAAATGATTCATAAATGGTACTACTAATAAAATGCGATTGGTTGTAAACAAATAGTATCGGTTATAATTTTGTAATATTCGTACTGTTTAAAAATCGCATGTGGTGCCTGCGAGTACCGGAGCAGCATTATAATTCCGGTTCGCATTGTAAAAAGTCGTCGTTCGAAAAGTGACAAATTCGTGTTGGTTTCGTGCAAGATGGAGGTAGTACCGAGAATTTTGACCTTGCGATTTGGCGAAGCGCTTCGTAAATTTCAAACAATTTACTTGTTCGCATGTTCATCTCGGCCGACTACCACTTACCAATCAGTTTCGCTTGCATTGTTCATTTTTCCGTGATCACTTCTGGAATTCAGAGTTCCCTCCGAATGGTTTTATTCTCTTATTAATGATACATCATTTAATAAAGTTTCTATCTATCGTGCGCGATCTGGACCGTTCCGATCAATCAATGTTCCTCACTTCGAAATTTTATTAATCGCATGTCTCCAAACGATTACCCTCCACATAAAATGAACCGATGCAGTTTAACGGTGTCACCATTTACACGACCACCTGCATTTCAATATTTGTTCCTCCTCCTACTACGCATCACCTGCTCAATTTTTTCGGTAAAATCTCTCGTTTTATCATATCGCAAACATGATATCATTCGTAGCTGATATTGACGTTATCAGTGTTGACTCAACGACATTTATTTGATCATTGCGACATTTTTACTTCCTAACTCTTGTGGTTGCGTATTGTTGAAAAAATTGTAAACTCATGAAGTCATTTCGAATTTACACATGTCAAAGCAATGTTTATACAGTTCTGGAGGAGGAAATTTGCCGTGTTGCCAAAGAGTACTGTAAGTGGTACCTTTGGTCAACTATAAATTTTGTGTGCAAATTTTACTGGCCCGTGTGAAATCTCGTCGAGGATCAAGTGAATGCAAATTTTACAAGTTTAAGGTTCAAAGCGCACCAAAACAATAGCGAATTGTAGTACCCACAAGTACTGCTCGAACAATAAAAGTCAACTAAGCGGTAGGAAGGTGGCAGAAGACATATTTTGTGTCGAAACACTGCGCCATACAAATACATCCGATTAATAAATAGAGATAATAATAATTGCCGCGTCTGAGCGGATGTAGCTCGACGGTTGACCGCAAACAAAGAAAAAAAAATGGTTTTTATATGAATCATGTCCGAATTTAGCCCGGCATGGAAGGAAGTGCTGTTATTAGAAAAAATTCGATAAATCCGATTAACACGGCGATGGAAAATCGTTAGTTTGTAGCTTTTCGTGGCGATTCGATTTCCATCGCGTTCGGAATTATAAAAAAAGTTTTTACGGCGTTTTTACACATGCAACACATTTTACACGCAAGGACCGTCGATCGGTTTTGATTCGAATCACGGCAGGGTCCGTCCCTGGCCCGTGGGGGGCGCCCGGAAAATGGAAAAATGAGATCGAGCGATCGGCGGCTTGACGCGACCGGATGTTAACTATTTTCGGTGGGGTCTCGACTTTTACACGAATTTCACGCGACTTTGTCGTTATTTACTCTCCACGAACTCTTCAACCCGTCCCCGGTCGATTAAAGAAAGTGGAGTTTCGGCGGTACCAAAACGGTCATTGTTAATATTAATATTCTGCACGGTTGCAATAATATTTTAATCACGGACGTGGAGGTAGTACCGTCAGGCACAGCAAAGACAAAAAATTTAAAAATTGAAAAAATGTTTGCACAACGTTCTGTATAAGTACGAAGATATAATACAATGAAGTAGTACCATTTGGTAATATGCGATTTAAAAGACATCCGCTAGAGTATGGAGTGAAATTGAGTCATTTCAATGTCACTCCATACTCTAGCGGTTGTCTTTTAAATCGCATATTACCAAATGGTACTTTTGCTGAACAAGTAAAGTTTCGGTAGTACCAAAACGATCATTCTTAATATACAGTAACTGGAAATCGTTTCAGAACAAATCGGAAGTTTGAAAAATAAATAAATTGTTGGATTGATGCAAAATTTCAACAAAGTAGCATACAAAGATATAATACAATGAAGTAGCACCATTTAGAAATATGCGCTGGAAATGAAATCGAAATCACTTCGTTTGCTGAACAAGCAAAATGGTGAGAATGGTACCACCTACAAGGGCGTGGTACAAATTGTATTAAATTTAGATAGCAAAGTGCAGAATCAATACTGTTGGGGTTTTGTGACCAAAACTGCGAGGATGAGAGGAAAGTGGGACATGAAAATCGCGACCTCCGCTGATAAAGATCGTGTCAAAGAGCTGCAACCTGTCGGAACAATGAGCAATAAAAGTAGTAATAAAAGTGGGAGTAAAAGTAGAACATGTGTAGTGCGGTTCCAAAATCGAAGAAGAGCAGCATAACAACATTCGTATAATTTCGAGTTTAATTGCGCATTGTTAAGTTATGCTCATTCCAGATCGAAAAAGTATTCAGAGCAGAGCAAATCTTAGACCAACGGTTGCTTAACGCGTGGGATATTTAAACAATTGTTTTGTAATTAAATATTTGGGTTATTAATGTTGAAATTTTCCAGCGATCGCATGTAAATTGTGACACAATGTTTTTCCTAATGGAACAATGAAATTGCCAAGAAACGAGTTTTTTCTCCTTCTATCGCGGAATCCGCCGCGGTCCAAATTAGTATTTATTTATTTGAGTGAATGACAGGAAGTGATTCACCTGTTCGAAAATTATTTTCATACATGAAATGCGCGGCCTAGAATCGCCTTAATTGTACTTTAATGAATTATTTATTCCTTCTATTTATACTAAAACCAGATTGATTTACCACCTCTGAATATAATTAAACGCCGATAAAAATCTCGCTCTGCTCGTAATCTTGCAAAATTCTAATCTTTGAAACACTCTAATGGAGAAGATTGATGATCTGAGTGTGGAAAACATTCACTCTTGTTTAGTACTGGAACTAATAGTTCTCCAGTGAACGTACCATGAATGGAAAAATGCTCAAAAGTGCTTCAAATCATTGCCTGTGTTCGAATCAATAGTCCGACAACTTTTGTATTTACACATAACTCGTTTTACTCTTAAACCTCACAAACAACCCTACAACATTTTCTAATTTAACATTTAGTTACGACAGGACCATGTAGTACCCGATAATGATATTATTAAATAAATTAAATAAATATAATAAGCTTGAATTTTATTTGGTTTGAAATCATACATGTCCAAAGTAGTACCGACATTTTTCGATGGTACCATTATTAAAATCCAACTTCAAATTGTTTACGATTTAAGACTGGTTAAATAATTTTAAAACTTGTCAATCAATAATTTGTTGAAAAAAAATTGTACATGGGCACAATATTCTTCTAATTTACCACTTTTTTGCTACAGAACGATGTAGTACCCAACATGACATTATTGAATGAATAAAATATATATAATAAAATTGTATTTTATTTGGTTTGAAATCATACCACATGTCCAAATTCCTAAACTGCAACCCTCTCTCTTCAACTAGTACCGAAATGTATCGATGGTACCGTTATTAAACTCCAGCTTCAAATTGTTTACGATTAAAGACTGATTAAATAATTTTAAAACTTGTCAATCAATAATTTGTTAAAAAAAAATTGTACATGGACAGGTCTTAGGTTAAACCTTAAACCTTAAACAACCCCACAATTTTGGTCTAATTTAACACTTTTTTGCGACAGGACGATGTAGTACCCAATAATGACATTATTGAATCAATAAAATAGATATAATGAGCTTGTATTTTATTTGGTTTGAAATTATACAACATGTCCAAATTCCTAAACTCCAACCTTCTCTCTTCAAGTAGTACCAAAATTTTTCCCAACCCAACAATATGCTACTAATTTAACACTTTTTTGCGACACAACGATGTAGTACCCAACATGACATTATTGAATGAATAAAATAAATATAATAAGCTTGTATTTTATTTGGTTTGAAACCATACAACATGTCCAAATTCCTAAATTCCAACCTACTTTCTTCAAATAGTACCGAAATTTTTCGATGGTACCGTTATTAAACTCCAGCTTAACGCTGTTATTGATTTAAGACTGTTTCATAATTTTAATTGTCAAGCATTAATTTATACGTGGACAATATATGAAAAAAAGAAGCAAAAAACTACTAGATTTATAGCACTAGTAGTACTCGAAATAGTATACTCGAGACTAGTTAGTGTAACTTGAACCATAAACTTCACAAACAACCCTACAATATTCTTCTAATTTAACACTTTTTTGCGACAGAACGATGTAGTACCCAATATGACATTATTGAATGAATAAAATAAATATAATAAGCTTGTATTTTATTTCGTTTAAAACCATACAACATGTCCAAATTCCTAAACTGTAACCTTCTCTCTTCAACTAGTACCGAAATTTTTCGATGGTACCGTTATTAAACTCCAGTTTCTGTTTAAGACTATTTAATAATTTTAATTGTCCAGCCTTAATTTGCGGCTTGAAAAGAGTAGTACCGCTTGCTTCAAAAAATTATACAAGGACAATATAAGAAAAAAAGAGGCAAAAAAAACTACTAAATTTCTAGCTCTAGTAGTACTGGAACTAATATACTTTCGACTAATAGTTAGTTTAACTTAAACCTTATACCTCATAAATAAACCCACAATATTCTTCTAATTTAACACTTTTTTGCAACAGAACCATGTAGTACCCAACAATGACATTATTGAATAAATAAAATATATATAATAAGCTTGTTTTTTATTTGATTTGAAACCATACAACAATGTCCAAATTCCTAAACTCCAACCTTCTCTCTTCAAGTAGTACCGAAATTTTTTGGTAGTACCATTCAAATTGTTTACGATTTAATACTGGTTAAATAATTTCAAAACTTGTCGAGCTATAATTTGGTACAAAAAGTAGTACCGCTTGATTCAAAAAAATGTACATGGACAGTATAAGAAAAGAAAAGAAGCAGAAAACTACTAGATTACTAGCTCAATAGTACTGGAATCATTAGTACTTGGGACTAGTTAGTTTAACTTGCTACTCGTGGCTAGTACTGCTTGGTACTAATGGAAAATAAAATAAAGGCTTACCTTTCTTTGGTATGAGCGATTTCAGCAGGAGGATGGCTTGGTCGTCACAAGCCCACGCGTGCATCTTCCTGTAGCTATCTCGTCCTTTTTCCGTGAGCTTATCCCAGGGTTTGGGCTTGGAGAGCAACTCCGAGACGGTTCCTTGCGACAACCCCAGAATGTATTTGGCAAACAGTCTTTGTCCGATGTTGTGTATGGACAACAACTCCCTCACTCGTCTTGATATGTGAAGAGTATCCAAGTTTTGCGAAGCGTACTTGTCCATGTTGTACCTCAACATTTCTTGGAGCTTGGCCTCCATGGGGTCGCCTTTGGGAATTAAACTTTCTCCGAGGCGACCCACCATGGACCCGGGGGCCATTCCGAGCTCTTCGGCGAATCGAAAGGGCGATCTGTGCCCATATGGGAGTTACTAGATGTAGTATAGTGGAAGCTGTGGATTAGTACCTGTGGTCGTCGAATCTGTAGGGACTCTTAAGAGCCTCCTCTCCTCTGAAGAGGTTTGCACACATCGTCGCCATCGGCATGTTGTTGTTGCTGACGTGGTGGTTGTTGTTGTCTTCTGGACTCTTGGGGTTGCCGTTGACCATGGGTTCGATGGGCGACGCTTGTGGTACTTCCTGGGGTTGCGGCGTCGACGCCGTCGATTTGTCGTGAGGCATGGAATCGGTCATGAGCGTCGGCGTCTTGGGGACATCTGCACAAGGTGAGATCAGACGGTTATTGAGGTCAAGGGACCGGCGCCAGGTGGCTACAATCTCTTCACCTAGTACGCTACCGAACTGCTCTACGTTCTGCAAGGGACGAGATAGAGGTGGGGACAGGGCCTCCGAGGTCCCTGGAAAAGAGGAAGACCAAATCAGAAGGATGGCAGCGGGAAAATACGCAAGATATCGCGATAAGCCATCAGTGATAAACGACTTCCTCTCTCCATGCTTCACAGACTAATTAACAATAGCGGTGCGCGCAGCATTATGTTAAATTTTTTTCGGTGGAATTACCTTCAACCTCTGGAGTTTTGGCAATGCGGTCCGAAGGTTTGGACTTGTCCATGAGCAAGTCGATGGATTTGGTGGAGTCCGGGTCTGTTCGCAAGATGCTGCAACAAGAAGTGGTACCACTAAGTGGTGCTTGTAGGGAAATGAAGATGGAAGGCCAACCTGAGCTCGCGCTTCATCTCGTCGTAGTCTCTTTGGTGGTCCAGCTTCTGTTCCAGCCGCACGATGATCTGTCTCTTCTGCTCTAGCTGGTCTTCCAGTCGGGATATCTGCGATATGGACGTCTCCTTCAGCTTGGATATCGTGCCTTGTAGTCTTTGTACTTCTTCAACCAAATGGTTGATCTGCAACAAGAGCAAATCAATCAATTGGAGGAAATTTAGAAGGTCGTAGACAAACGAAACCGAGACGGACTCACGCGCTCTTTGTTCTCCATCTTGTCAGTTTGTTCAGGCGCAGATAACTGAATCCGTTTTAAAACGATAGGAATAATTAACATCATTTCTAATTATTGTGTAATAAATACATTAAGGTATAAATTATATTCATAATTGTGTCAACAGCAATGATGAAGACGAGCAAACAAATCAGACACATTATCTTTCTGGAAAACACAATCTTCAAAAAAATAACACTTGTAAATATTGAAGTAACCTGAAAATAATAAATCTACTGAATCAAAATTTACGATTTGGAATTAATCCCGCGCTGATAACAGACAATCACTGATAACAAACGTAATGGCTGCGATTAAGCAAATAAAATGGCGGCGACGGTGCGCAAACAAGCCACGCCAAGATGGCACCCGAACTGTCAAATCCCCGATTCGAGTGGGTTTATTGCTCCGATTCTATCTCGAAAATAATATGTGGGAGTCTTGGACGAAGAAAAAGATTCGACGATAGCATAGTTTTGGTCACGCAACGAATGCTTTAATAATGGCCTGACGAAACACCAGATTTGAATTACATTGAAAAGCTGTGGAACGCTACTGAAATTAAAAGAAACACCTGAGGTCACTGGAGTGATGTCATGGTGCGTTGGCCCAAACATTCGTGTTTCGTCCAATTTACAACAAAAACCTTTTCGAACTCATTAGTCAAAGTCGTACCTTCCCGGTACCACATTTCTTGCATTATCTCCTGAAATTTTCTAGTTTAGCCCGTTTTTTCTACCACCGGTACTACCTTAGTTACACGACACTAGAAGTACTACAGTAGTACTTTTCACCTTGATTTGGAGAAACTCGAAACTAGGAGTTAATAACACAATTTTGCAACAAATTTCATCTTCAGCTTTCGCTTAGGCGCCGTTTGATCACATTTTCAGACAGTTTCAAAAGTCTACACTGTAAATAATAAAACAAAAGCTACACGTGGTAAAACTTGTAATTTAACATATATGCATCTATTTGGAGATGGTACGTACCAACAGTACCACCAGTTCTTGCAGAAATGAGCAGAATTGATGACACAATCACTAGTTACTTAAATTTAAGTAGTTGTAGAACTGGATAAACACTTTACTTAGGAGGCGTTCTTGAAGAAGTTGATTTTGAGAAAGTTTCCGATTACCGAATTGGAGCCAGCAATAAAAATATCCGACTTAATTAACTCCAAGAATCGCAAACTCCTGACGTTCCCGCCCCCGCACGTATCTAATTTAAATATTATATCTCGTATTTTATCCCAATCAGTCAGAGATCCCCAGCGAAAGGGGTGAGTTTCCATATAGCTTAATCACTCACCCCCCCTTACGTACGTCTAAGCTCCCGATAATCAATAATTATACTGAAATATAAAGAGAAAAGAGCCGGCGATGCCGATTTGGCGCTAATGAGAGCGAGGGAGAGAGAGATCGGAAGCGAAAGGGATGAAACGCGACTTGTTTCGACTTAGGATTTCGAAAAAACGCTTGGCGGGAAAAATGCACCGCGCGAGGATTGATTGAAAGGGGTTGTATATATCTGGCATCTCGACCGCATTCTATATTTCGGTTTCGGCTCTCAATTCGGCCACCCTTCGGCCCCCTCCCCCGCTCTGACAATTAGAGTGATACCAACTAAGTCTGAGCAATATCGATTGATTATTTCCCGTCTCGCTTCAACCCCTGATTGACATTTTCTTGTCTTTGTTTCACATACGGATTATTCATTTGCACGTTCAGTTTGTAATTTCGCCCCTGGAAGAAGCGTCTGGCCGCGCGATTTTAAAAGTACCGCACAGACACGCGCCACTCTCCCATTGGCCCAAAATGACGTCACTCGCACTCATCAACCGACACAGTCTAATCACGTTCAGGTGCGACGTCACACGGCGGGGAGTCCCCGAGGCGAAGCCTAATGCCAGATTTAAGACACAAGTTCGGATTGAGTATGCGAGATGGAGCAATTATGCGTGCAATGGCCGCCATTTTGATTCAATCTATCGGGATGACACCCGAGGGATTTGTCGCCAGATCTTACAATTCGCTACGTCAAAAATCGCACAAATCATTTACTAAACCGGATTCGAAGTCCTCTTCGCTGACCTTGCCGAGTGATGTATGAGAAATAAAAAAACTTAATGAACTATTTCCTCTTTTAGCGATCATCAGTGCAGCCATGAGAAATATAAAAATGCGTGGAAATGTTTCTGACGTCAGATCGGGATGCAAATCGATCCCTTTAATCAACCCTTGCATGCGTTTTTCTATGAACACCCCTTTTGGACATATTAGAAAAGGGTTAAGGGATGCAGTGGGGATTTTTAAGAGAAGCCAGTTGTATAAACTGACACACTGGACTCGTCGTCACTTCATAACAAATTTTACTGTTCCTAAAACCATCCTAACCATAATTCTTGAGCGGGTACCGACACTACAAATTTTCATCAAACCATCTCTTTATCTCTTTTCTGATAAAATTTTTATTTTCTTGTCCGCAACTCAAAATTTGAATATTTGGTTCATTTCCCGTCAAAAGGCACATATTGTAATTGATTGTCATTGAATTTGAATTTTGAAACACCTTGTATAGTCAAAATGGTTACCGTCACTTGTAAAATTCTGATAACCTTTCCTGAACATGTTTTTTTCTTCTCTTAAACGAGCTAAAATAGTGAGTTCGACTCTGACCACTCACAATTTCAATCTTGGCTTAATTTTACGTAAAAAGGCACTTTTTGTGTGAAATTGGCTGCCTTGCACAAACTAAAAAAAAATATTTCATCAAACCAATATATCTCTTTTCTGGTATAATGTTTATTTTTTGTCTTAGAAGAGCGATTTCCAAAACTCAAAATTTGAATATTTGGTTCATTTCACGTGAAAAGACACATTTTGTAATTGATTGTCATTGAATTTTAATTTTGAAACACTCTGTATACTCAAAATGCTTCCCGTCACTTGTAAAAATCGGATACCCTTTCTTGATACATGTTTTTTGTCTTCTCTTAAACGAGCTAAAACAGTTAATTTGATTCTGACCAATCACAATTTCAATCTTGGTTTAATTTTACGTGAAATGGCACTTTTTGTCATTGACATTTCTTATAACGGCTCTAGTTAAAAGACGAGCAATAAAATATTAATAAAATATTTTTTGAGTAATTTTGAAACACCCTGTGCTCAATATGCTTCCAATCGCTTGTAAAAATCGGATTCTCAAATTTTTGAGTACCTTTTCTGATAAACATTTACTTTTGTACTCATTAACGAGGCAAAACTTTAATCCTTAGTACATTTCACGTAAAAACAATAATTTTGTCATTGATGTTTCATGTTTCGGATAATTTGAAACAGTCTGTACACTCAAAAAACTTCCATCACTTGTCAATATCGGAATCTCAATTTTTTAGGTACCTTTTGTTCTCTTAGGCCGGCTGCACATTTCCGATTTTTACAGCCGATAGTCGGAAACGATTGTCGGATACGATTGTCGGAACCGACAACCAAGTCCTAAATAGCATTATAACAACCGATTATAAAGTCGGTTCAGACTAAAGGATCCGGTAGAATTCAATGTGCGCCTGCGTCGTACGCCCGGATCAGACAATCGTTTCCGACTATCGGATGCAAAAATCGGAAATGTGCGGCCGGCCTTAGACGACCAAAAACACGGTCTCGACAAGTCAGTATTTGAACCCTTGGTTCATATTATGTGAAAAGGTACTTTTTGTCATTGACCTTTTTAGAAGGGCTCTAGGTGAAAGGCGAGCGAGAATAAACATTTTTGTGCATAATTTTGGAACACCTGTGTTCTCAAAACGTTTCCATTCGCTTGTAAAAATCAGATCGACAGTTTATCATAGTCAAACTTTGGGTGCCTTTTCTCAAAAAAATGTTGTTTTCTTCAAAGAGGTAAAACAGTTAGTTCGTTTCTAACAATTTTTACATGAAAAGGCTATTTTTGTCATTGGCCTTTCTTACAACGCCGCAAGTTAAAAGACGAGCGAGAATAAAACAATTTTTGAATAATTTTAAAACAACCTGCTCAATATGCTTCCCACTACGTGTAAAAATCGGATTCTCAAATTTTTGTGCACATTTTCTGATAAACATTTACTATTGTACTCATTCACGTGAAAACAAAAATTTTCTCATTGATGTTTTATTTTTCGCATAATTTGAAACAGCCTGTATACTCAAAAACTCAAAATACTTCCATCACCTGTAAAAATTGGATACTTTATTTTTTGGGTACCTTTTATGATAAACAATCACTTTTGTTCTCCTAAACGACATAAAACACGGTCAAAATTTGAACCCTTGGTTCATATTACGTGAAAAGGTACTTTTTGTAATTTAATTTTTTTGGAAGTGCTCTAGTGAATGGCGAGCGAGAATAAACATAGTAATTTTAGTATGTTTAGTATAGTAACGAGTAATTTTGAAACACCTCTGTAACAAAATTCGCTTGTAAAAATCGGATCGACCGTTCATCATACTCAAAACTTTTGGGTCCCTTTTCTCAAAAAAATGTTCTTTTGTTATCTTCAAAGAGCAAAACAGTTAATAAGTTAGTTCGTTTTCGACAACTCAAAATACAAATCTTTGGTTCATTTTAAGTGAAAAGGCACTTTTCGTCATTGAGATATTTTACAACCGCTTTAGGTGAAAAACGACTCAAAATAAAAAAAAATTTAATTAATTTTAAAACACCCTGTTTATTCAAAATGTACTTCTCATCACTTGTAAAAATCAGATACGCAGATTTTCGGGTCTTTTTTCTTGCGTTCTCTCAAACGAAGTATAACAATTAGTGCGTTTTCGACAACTCAAAATTTAAATTTTTGGTTCATTTCACGTGAAAACAAACACTTGTGATGATTCTTACAACGGCTATAGTTGAAAGACGAGCGACAATAAACGTTTTTTTTCTATAATTTTGAAACACCCTGTATACTCATTATGCTTCCCATCACTTCTAAAAATGAAATTGTCGTCAATGCTCAATTTTTTTCGTCTATTACTTGTTCTATTAAGCAAACAGAACAGTTCATCAACTAAAAATTTAAATCTTGGTTTTTTCACGTGAAAAGGCACTTTTTGTTTTTTTAACTGCAAAAATGAACATTTTTATGAATAATTTTGAAATATGACTTGTAAAAACCGGCTACTCAAATTGTCGGGTCTCTTTTTAAAAAAATAATAATTTTTTTCTTTTTTCTTAAACGAGGTAAAACAGTTTGTTTCCGTAAACTCAAAATTTAAATATTTGGGTTATTTCAAGTAAACCATTTGGTCATTGTTGTTTCTTACAACGGCTAAGGTCCGCGAATTAAAAAAATTGAATAATTTTAAAACACTCTGTATATTCGTTAGTTCTTCAATCACTTCTAAAAATCGGATTGAAGGTTCAACATACTCGTATCAGTTAAAAACGCCGAGTGGAGATTTTCCCTTGAATTAGCTAAGACAAGCAGTGACGGAATTTATTTTTGACCGCATCTTCACTTCTCCCTCTCGTTTGCATTAACAACGAAACGGGATTAATCTCGGCCCGGTCCTTACCCTCGATTGTTTTTCCCCTATTAATCAAATTAGGGCCTGCATAATTTCGATAAGTGATGGTGCGTACACATCGAACGTCACGTGATTAGGTCCGCGACGGGCAATGGAGCGCCTTTTTCAAACTCGTACCGTTTAAAAAACACCCCCGAATGAGATATTTGCATGCGATGTTGTATGATTGGATTTGGCATTAAGGGAGAGCGCTTAAAAGAGAACGGGGGCTGTCATTTTACTAATTACAATTTCTCCCTCATGTGTCGTTATTCCCGGACTAAGATTAGACAGAGGAGATAGATGAGGAAAAAAAGCGACTTACATGCGAGACGAATCGATCACCGACTGATTGTTTGTGTATTCGAATTGAATTTTGATAACCTTTGGCGAATTTTTGGCGGTACACTTTGGGAAATCGTCGGAGATTTCGCAGGAATGCGTCAAATTTCTGCGGATTTAGTTAGAATTTTGGAAACGAACCGCGTGTACGATTTGGGTGTTGCGGAAGTTCGTCCTGAACCGAGGAAGAGGAGCCAAAACGGGACGAGAAGGAACCGAGTCGAGGCCAACAGTGCGATTTTATTATTTTGATAATTTTATTAATTGGCGAAATTTATCGAAAGTCGATGAACTGTGATGTGTCGTGGAGCCGTAAGAGGGCGTCTCGTCTAGTTTTTCTTTCATTATGCCGATTGGAGTCGTGAAAGAGCCCTTATTAGCAAAACCTGCAAAGGTAGAATAAAAGCAACCTCGTAGCCGCCAGCGCAAATTTCAATACCCCTTTGTTTCCATATGTAAGATAATATATAAAACCTTTTTCGTAATTATTACTTTTCTCGAGCGGCGAGCGTCCGATTTCCACCCTTCATCCCTCAACCCCTGTGAAAAGGTCAGTCGATTTTATTCTTGCCCGCGTTATAAGGATTTTTTGATGGATTCGCGCGGGGATATTGAATATCGTGCCCCGCATTGTATAATTTCGCTAATTTATTACTCGGTTTTAGGTTGCCTGCCTGGTCTCAACCCTTTCGCCTGGTCATCCCCTTCGCGTTTTCACCCTTCCCTCTATGCCTCATTCATAACTTACCGACGATTTAAGGACGTTTGACGCCGGCTGCGATTATTACCATAAATTTTTTTTTCACACCAAAAGTTGCGTTACGTTACTATTAACATTTGCCGTTACGTTACAATGCCATTATCTATGTTTAATTAGTATTGTAACAGCTTCGAGTCGTGCGATTAATTATCAAAATTACAACGACTTAACACAGTTTACAGCAATTGTGCTAACGCATTGTGAGCGTAGCTTTATAATAGCGTTAAGACGTACTTTTACCTATGACGTTTAAATTTGTCGCAACGTAATTATGTTGATTATAAAAAATTAAATGTGCAATGAAATGTTTATGAAATTACGACAAACCACAAATTGATAAAACAAGCTTAAGTCTTATCTTATCACAGACGCAAATGTCAAAACAAATAAAATCGTATGTACTTGCCGAATTATTGTAAATAATGTGTTGCGTTACGTGTGGCGTTACGTTACTGCCATTGTATCAGTAATTTATGTTGCGTTACGTGGGCGTTACGTGCCGTAACGCGACCAAATAATGAATGGGTGTGAGAATTTGTTGACGACTCGATGAATGGTAAAGTGGAATGTAAAAAGCGCCTCCACGGTTTTTGTTAGCGACTTAACGCAACGTAACGTAAGAAAAAGATGGTTAATGTGCCGTGATGTTATTAATGTAAGAATTTTTTGTGTTCGTACATCTGGCGCAGCACATGGTAGCGTTTCGGGGAGCGCTTTTATTTTATCTCGTTGGTAAAAATGAATCATCTGTGTATCATTTAAAAAGTAAGAGACAGCAAGGGACAGCCGTAAGTACGAAGTCTCGTCGTTAATTAGCTCGAACATAAATAATGGATTCGGTCCGGCCTCTGTTTATCTCGGCGTAAATCGTCGATTCTTCGGCTGCGAGTTTCTATTATTGTAATGCGCGTCCGCGTCGACTTAACGTAACGTATCTTTTCACCCGCTCTCGAAAATAATTAATTTCGCTTATGAATTTTAACGCGGCGGCCGAGCCGGCTCGTTGCGCCTCCGAATCCGTTTTTATAATTAATCACTCTTCAAAATCCGCCAAATAAATAATGCAGATCGCAGTTTTCGATAAAAACGCCATAATTAGGCGATGGGAAAAATCGGGCGACGGAAGCGCTAATCGAACGCAAAAAAACAACAATCGAATGCTCGGCGTCGTATTTAAATTTTGACCTCGCACGGATCAAATACCGGACCGAGAAATATGTGACCGGCACTGGTGGCGTAAGAGATACAGAGATGGCTCGAATGACGTATCGATGATGCTTATCGTCCCTCGTAAATTTTTCGCGCCCTTCCGGATTGCCACATCGAAAAAAACTCGATTTTTTATGTTGCGTTATGTTACGTTACGTCATACTGTCTCGCCTACAGTGGAAATGAAAAAAAATGTCTATCCTGGTAGCGATTTTTGGTTTGTTAGTTTGGTCACAGTGCTTATTAATACAAAAGTTAGTTTTGTACTCCTATTTTACATCATCCGAAAGTTTCGTACGTTACTCTACATTACTTTACGTATATCTGTGCCGTGATCGGTTACCCTACGTTACGCTACGTTGATTAGTAGCGTATTTGATCGCAACATAGTAATTTATTCATAAACAATAAATTCAAGTCAGACAAATAAATTATGTTACGCAACGCTACGTTACAAGTATGCGATTTTACTTGTCTTCTTTTTATGTATGTTAATTAATAAATTAATTAATATATTAATTACTAATTAATCAATTAATTAATTTAAAATACGAAGTACGAAAAACGTGCATAGAAAAAAAAGAAGTAGAGTTTTGCAAAATTTTCATGTTTAGAGTCCTTTTAAGTTTCGGTTTCAGTTAAAATTGTAAATACACAGGCTGATCCAGAGGTAAAAATATCACAAATATCACAAAATATCATACACATGATGTACAAATATGTATTATAAAAACAACAAATATATATATTTTAAATGAAAAAATCCCATTTTGAATTCATTTTTGACTTCTACACTAGACATAGCGTTTTTGATAAGTTTTTCAATGATATGCGGTTTGCAGGAATTTCTATTTTCTCAATGACTTTTTGAATATCTCAAAAATGCTATAGAATGGTCCAAAAATATACGGGTTCCGTTTGCACCATTCCGTAGCTTATCAAAAACGGAATAAAATTGTGTAAAAATATACATTGTTTCATTTGAAAAAAAACGAGTTTTTGTAATTTTAGTGATAAGGAAACACAAATGACAAAAACTCGATTTTTTGAAACGGAACGCTATAAAATTGTGAAAAAATGCTGGCTGTTCCGTTTGAAAAAATCGAGCTTTTGTAATTTTTAGTTATGATGAAATACAAAAAAACTCGATTTTTCCAACAGAACAACCTGTATATTTATATATATATATATTACATTTTTCTTTACTTCTCAAAAACGCTATAGAATGGTGTAAAAATATACAAGCTGTTCCGTTTGAAAAAATCGAGTTTGTATAAGTTTAGGTGATTTGATTGTTTCCAAATGGAACACTTGTATATTTTTGCACCATTAAGTAGCTTATCAAAAACGGTATAAAATTGTGTAAAAATATACATTGTTTCATTTGAAAAAAATCGAGTTTTTGTAATTTTAGTGATGAACTACAAATGACAAAAACTCGATTTTTAGAAACGGAACAGCCTGTACATTTTTACATCATTCCATAGCGTTTTTCATAAGATATATTTATATACAGCTTATGAAAAACGCTATGGAATGATCTTATAAATATAAATATATTTAAAATGTGCAGGAGAAGCACACCAATCATCCATCACAAAAATTATAATAAGTCCATACCTCAAACAGAAAAAAGTTATGTAGCTTTACAAAGCTCTGGGCCACCTGTATATGTATAATTACTTAATTTATTAATTTTAGATTTATTATTCGCTCTCATTTTATTTCCATGTTTGTACGTTTTTGAATATTTTTTATATTTCTAAATTCTTAACATTTTCTATCTTACACATGGAACATCTATCTAATTTATATTTATTGTGTCGTTTACACTACTGTCTTACTTTACGTACAACATAACATGCACAGAAAAGAACAAAGAAGTAGACCGTTCAAAGTATAGCAAAATTTCCATCTTGGTCTGGAGAAATTTGAGGTTAAGATCTCTTAAGTTCGTCCCTTGTCTATCTAGTATGACTTTGCGCATATTTTTGGTTGACAATTCCATGATTCCAAGTAAAATTAAAAAATCTACACTGTAAAATAACAATAATGTGTCCGTTTTTGAATCCTCACACACGAGAAATGAAAATTTCAACGACTCACAAATAATTCGTACCTTCGCTACATTTCATTGTTAAAGTTAGCATAACGCAACCACTCCACAACCACTACAGATCACACACTGATTCCCCTGAAACGTTTGTAATTTTAAACTGAACGTGATGTTTCGATTGGAGACAATTAAAAATAATATAATCGTGTGGGAACTTGCACGGAGCGGCTTGATAAAACAATGTAATCAGTGTTGCGTTCACATTTACGTTATCGTAACGTATCGTGTTACATTTCGATTATTGCGTAGTTAGTGAGTCAATCCAATCGCCTTTTATCCATTGGGCTTAATCAGCACCTAGCAATTTCACACTCGTATCAAATTTAAAACAACTGCAAATGTGGAGGCACATACGATACCTAAAATAATACGTGTCTCGGCGTAACGTGGCGAAAAAAAAATTATCATCATACAACGTATTAATTATGACTCGTCAAAACTCATATTCACGAAATGTATTTGAGGCCCAGAAGCAATATAAAACATATTTTGTTTTATTTTTTACAGTGTAAATCTTTGACATCTGAAGATGGAATTTGTTGAAGAAGACACTAAATGTCTTATAATAATAAAACAAATAAAATAAAATAAGAACTTATGCATCGTGACCGAAAATATTGTCAACATAGAACTAAATTTCAGGATGAAGTTTTGCTACACTCTAACGAACGTGTAAGTTATTTCATGGCCTCCCCTGCCTGGTAATATCTTTGTACACACGTTAGTTTGTTAAATGTAAAGTAATAATAACACAACGCAACACGACGTAACTCAACGTAGAACGTTAACGTAACGCCACATACGGTAACGTAACGTGACGTAGATGTAAGTGAAAATGTAGGACGTGGTGCGTTGCACAATCAAGAATTTCTTGGAAATGAAGCATTTGAATGTAAATTTCGGCGATTTGCAAGATGATCAAAACATTTGACCTCTGCGGCAGAAAGCGTCGGGTTTAAAATAATAATGTAAAGGATATGTTAATCGTCGACGTTCAGTTAGCGAGTCGCGTCGATTTGGATGTGGGATCGGTAATTCGGGGCCTGTTTTCGGTTCGATACAACAAGACAGAGATCAAAGAAAAAAGAATAATTGAAAATGGTTCGGTAATTAATAACGGTGTTTTCTTTGTGCACGGGGGCTTTCCCCTGACGTAAATTCGATAGCATGGCGTTATCTTCGCGATAAAACACAACTAAAGACTTTGCGTGATTTTTCCTCCCTCATTGTTATTCGTCGGCGGCGTTTTTCGGGGCCAAGGGAAAAGAAGCGGAAAAAAAGGTGACGATTTAAAAATATCCAGAAGACACTTAATCCAACCGCGCGACACTATTTTCGTGCGTTTCGGGCGTGCGGCGTATTTATAGAGCGGGCGACGTTTCGACATCGCCTTCATCATCAATCGCTCGCATATTCATGAACGGGACGCGCGATTATATTATTTTTTTTAAGTGCACCGTAAAAATGTTAATACGAGAATAGTCCATTAAACACATCCGTTGTTAATGCAGAATTTCATTTGTTTCACGCATGTGTGATCGGACGTTTGTCAAAATTACAACAAACAAACAAAAACAATGACACGAACGATAAGCTTTTTCGATAAGTACACTGTTTCCGTTTCCTCCTCCGCAATTCTTCGACGAATACACGATAATTGCAACTATCTAAGTTCAATGGCACTCGGCTATTGATTAGGGTAATCAGAAGCGAACGATTGGCACCACTCTACTTTGCCCTTGACGTGGAGCATGTGAGCGGAGCACCTGCCTTGCGATACGGAAGCGCAAACGGCGCTTTACATATCGCATAATAATTGTTTGGCGAATTAATGAACCGAGCTTAGTGCTATAACTTAATAATAAGACATTTTCGGGGTCTAACATTTGCGTTTTTTTTCAAAAAAACCAAGGTGGGACACCTGGCTGACCTGATTTGACCCCGCTTCACCCGACCTTAAGTTAATCTTTACTTCAGCGTTATTTTATAGAATTTGTTCGGATGAAGCTCCGGGAAATTAGGTAACGCAGCGCGACTTGGAAAACTTTGCAAGTACCATACGCGGTGTCGCAAAAAAATCCATAATTGCGCCGCAATCTAAACTTCCACATGATATTGTTAATTACTCGGCGTCGTAATTATGCAAATAATCGCCGACAGTTATTGCATACCGTCTGTGTTTTAATTTCTTCGTGCATTCTACAACTAATCAAATTTAATGACAACAATGACAATGATTAATTTACGACAATGTTCGCGGCGAACCGTTCCGCGAAGATAATAACAGACGCCCACCCTGTATATGTGTGGAAAAAGTGAAAGTGGCGGGATGGCTATTTCGGTTTTTGGCGTTTTAATTGAGCGAGCTCGACTCGGACGGCATTTATCGGAAACGAAAATAAACAAATACCTCGGTAAATACCTATAGTGTCAGAGACATTCTGCCGTTATTTATTCCCGCATGTGGCGTCCTCGTCTGGGGGTCCCCGGAGCACGGGCGCGACGAAGACGCCACCAGGGCAGAGCCGGCGCCGAATATTTATATTTGTATCGATGCCAAGACACTTTTCGTCTCGAAAAAGCGATTTAATCGGGAAAAATTCGACAGCGCGAGTCCGTGCTGGAAGCGGTATTTAACCGGCGGGGTCTTTGTTTATTTCCACCGGAAAGTTGGCAACGGCGTCGTTTTTCATCGATGCCGTGACCGCCGCGATAAGGCAAGGCAAGACATCGAAATGTTCGTTTGTTGCCGAACAAGCAACATTTAGAAGAATCTCCTTAGAAAATGCAGCAACTCATAATTAATTGATGAGAAATTAACAGCTGCGAGGAAATAAATATTGATAACTCCCCGAGTAAACTCAATACAGGAGAATTCAATTACGGCTTAAAACTCGAATTCATCGTTTATAGATTCTGCTTGGTGTTTTTTCTTTGCTGCCAACATCTTAAGTAGGATTAGGCGATTCTCGACGGGATTTTGCCCCACGTCAGAGACGGCGACGACGTAGAGCGGAACGAGCGGGACAGGGACGGACGATCGCAGGTCCAGGAAGAGTGTTATAGATACACTTGTTCTCTGCATAAACCGATTACACGCCAAAGCAGAAAATAAATCACTTTAGACGGATTTTTGCCGCTTGGGGGACCGAAACGGAAACCCCACAAATTGGCCGATTCAAAAAACTGAGCGCATAAATCACCAATCGAAACGCGGCTTTCTGACATAAGTGGGCGGAATATAAGCGTATCAGTAACGCCCCTCACATATGCATACGCCGACTTTTTTTGTCATCTTCAGAAGAAATAGAACAAATAAAAACAATATTTTTAATGGAAACATTTGGAATACATTCACGAATAAGTATAATGTAGTGGAATTTTAAAGATAATTTACAAATCGAATAAAAATGACAGGCAAAAATAAAACACAAAAAAGGCACAACATTTTTAACACATAAAATGTATTACATATCATTACAATAATTTTTATTTGACCTGACCTGACCACCAGGTAAATATTTTTCAATATTCTCCAGTAACAAATTTTGCCTTTTATTGGTAAATATAAATAAAAATTTCCACATCACAAGATGTTTCCCGTGCATATTTTAACATTGCTTTTTCTTTAATTGTGAATTTAATATCCTCAGCAACGCCGTCCTCATGGCCACTTCTGTCATAATTTGGTAGTTTGGATTTTTTTCATTTATATTTTGAAAAATTTTGACAAAAAGCACTAAAAATTAAATAAAAATCAAACCATTTTAACATTTAAAATGTATTTAAAAACTTACATATCATTACAAATATTTTTATTTCGCCACCAAAGGTGATTAAATCTTTTTCAATATACTCCGGTAACAAATTTTGCCTTTTATCGGTAAATATGTATTTATATTGTGAAAAAGAACTTTCCACATCACAAGATGTTACCGGTGCATATTTTAACATTGCTGTTGCTTTAATTGTCAATTTAATATTCTCAACAACGCCGTCCTCATGACCACTTCTGCCATAATTTGGTAGCCTGGATTTTTTTGTTTTATATTTTAAAAGTTTTTGGCTACTTTTCGCTCTGTGCCACCAGGGACCTTTTTAATCATTGTATCCACCGTTTTAAATAATTTCATAGAGTCTTTTTTCTAAATTGGTAATTGTTTCTGGTAAGTTGGAAAAGTGAGTTTTTATAAAAATTAACCCTCTTTTTAGGGCAGGTTCTTAAAGGCAGCTTGTGCTTTTTGTATTGTAAGCGCTGACGAGGCATCAAAACCATTAACCACCTTATGCTTAAAATATAATATATAAATTAAAAAGATAATTTTCAAATTGAATAGAAATGTATGTAAAACACCCAAACGCATCAGTGGAAATGAACCACGTGAAATTGACGAGGTTACGCTTTTATGACTTAAGAACGTATAGTCAGGCAAAAAAAGGCACAACAATTAGGAAATAATTGTTGCCTTATTTCCTTATTTTGACAAAGAGGCACTAAAAATAAATAAAAAAAACATTTTAACATTTAATATGTATTTAAAAACTTACATATCATTACCATTATTTTTATTTCACCACCAGGAGGTGATTAAATATTTTTCGATATTTTGCGGTAACAAATTTTGCCTTTTATCGGTAAATATGTATGTATGTATATTGTGAAAAAGAACTTTCCACTTTCCACTTCTGCTATAATTTGGTAGCCTGAAATTTCTTGTTTTATATTTTGAAAAAATTCGGCTACATTTCGTCCTGTGCCACCAGGGACCTTTTTAATCATTGTGTACACGGTTTGAAATAAATTAATAGAGTCGTATAAACCCCCTTTTTTCCAAATTGGTAATTGTTGAATTGAATTGAAAAAGTGAGTTTTTATAAAAATTAAGCTTCTTTTTACGGCAGGTTCTTGAAGGCAGCTTGTGCTTTTTCTATTGAAAGCGCTGACAAGGCATCAAAACCATTAATTAACCACCTTGTAATTAAAATATAATATATAAATTAAAAAATAATTTACAAATTGAATAAAAATGTTTGTAAAACACCCCAACACATCAGTGGAAATGAATCACTTGACGAGGCTACACCCTTATGACTTAAGAGCGTAAAGGCAGGGACAAATAAAACGCAAAAAAGGAGGAAATAAGGCAACAATTTTTGACAAAAAAAACACTAAAAATGTAAAATCAAACCATTTTAACATTTAAAATGTATTTAAAAACTTACATATCATTACAAATATTTTTATTTGACCACCAGGTGATTAAATATTTTCAAAATTCTCTGGTAACAAATTTTGTCTTTTATCGGTAAACATGTATGTATTTATATTGTAAAAAAAACTTTCCAGATCACAAGATGTTTTGGTGCATATTTTAACATTGCCTTTTCTTTAATTGTCAATTTAATATCCTCAGCAACGCCGTCCTCATGGCCACTTCCGCCATAATTTGGTAGCCTGGATTGTTTTGTTTTATATTTTGGTAATTTTCGTCTTTTTTTTAAATTTTTTTAATCAGTGCGTCCACCGTTTGAAATAATTTCATATAAACGTCGTATAAACCCTCTTTTTTCTAAATTGGTAATTGTTTCTGGTAACCACCTTAAATAAAATTAAATAGATAAAACTGAATCAATTTATAAATAACCGAAATAATTGTTAAATAGTATACAGCCCTTTGATTTCTTCAAAACAAATAGCGTAACATAAAGGTTTATTGTTTTTGTGATTAACGGTCAAAACACAGTTCCTAGAAAATATGTTCGACTTTTCTAGTAACCTGCTAAGCTTCCGTTTGAGAAAATGTTTTGACAAACACCATAAAAAGGCAATAATTTTTTTAAAAGCACAGATTGCCAAAATATACGAAAAAGGCAGGTATTAGGCTTTTTACTTATGACGTTAGTAACCACCAATCATAATGCAATGGCAGATAGGCGTGGTGTAACTTGTACTTTCTTATATACATATTTATGGACTTAATACAACTTAGACAACTTAATATGATAAAGATAAAAGTTATAGTCATACTGAAGCATATTTTGATTGGTTTATAAAAGTAAGTGGTGGGTTTTGTTACTCACTTCTTTGTCTTTGGCGGCGATTTCGTTTTCGAAGCTTTGTCTGTCCATCGTTCCTCCCTCCTTGTTTTCGCAATTGTTCGTTGTATTGTTGGCAATCTGCTCCTTGAGCGTCTTCACCTCCTTCTCCGCCAGCGAGGCCCTCTGCAAAGCAAAACGGGCGTAAATCTCCAAGCCCCGACAAAAAACCAAAACACACATGTTCGTCGTCATTTAAAGCCGTCGAAGGCCGCCCCTTCCGCACGCCCCTGCCGGAAAAGAAGAAATCCACATCCGATTCGACGATCGTTAATTCGATTAGAGCGGAGGAACGTCGGAATCGGAAAATCTAATAATAAACTATCTCAAGTTGCAATTAATGAAGTAATACTGGGAATATTTCAATATAAATTCCACTCGATTATTTGTCACGGTTCGAAAATTATTCGAGGAGGAGTGGAAGGGGTGGCGGAAAAAACAAACACACGAAAGGGGAGGAAGTGAAGAAGTCGCGATTACGTCGAAATCGTCGCCGAGCGGCGGGACGCACTTAGTTAATTAGAAGATGTAATTAGTAATAAAGTTATCGGTTTCTTTAAGCGGATTGGCTTCGGAAAAGTTTGCCGTAATTATGCTTACAGTAAAAATCCCGGTTCGTTTTGATCGGCCAATCGCGACGCGCCACGTGAACGCGATCGTTCAGAGCGCGGTCCGCTTAATTGCACCTGGTTGTCGTTCCTTACATAAATTCTAAGGTCTGAGCATTCTGGCGGCCGGAATTCTGTGCATTCCGCGGACTTGTCGACGTTTTTAGGGACAATTAGTTAGGGATTTTTTTCGGGCGGTCCATTTTTCATATTCACCGGGGAGCCGATTGCTTTTATTAATTGTCACCGAATACGCGGAATGGATAACAAAAATAGTTGATTTAATTTATAGAAAATGGGTTCGTGTCCGATCCTTGACGATGACGGCTCGAAGGTCGCAAAAAGCGAGGGTTCGATTGAAATCTGATACCCTTACGCGCGGTCAATATGCAAAATAAGCGCGCGATATAAATCTACCCATATATGAGTAAGTCAGGGGTGCGTTAGCGCGAAAGCCACCCTTATAACAGAGACAAAACCGGCTCCTTAACGGTCGTATTGTTTGAAATTTTGATCGGGATTTATGGCTTCCCCGTCTCGATTCAAATCGTCGTATTTTTTTCGGGGCGCGATACAATAACTCTCCTTTTTATTAATTATGCAAAGACGCGCGGGGTGTGTGTGCCCCTCCGGATTTTGTCACTAGCCAAACTCTTTGATAACTAATTAGCGATACTGGGGGTTCGGCTCCCTTATTTTACTATTGCTAACCCTTTTATATCATCCTTGTCGCGCCACCCCTTTTACTTGGCGCTAAACTGCGTCCTCGACGAGCTTCTGTTGCGTTTCAGCCCTCGACTTCGCCCAACTTTTACCTGTAGCATTCGCACCGAACGGGGGTGGAAATAAGCGAACGCCACCGAAAACCCGCCCCGAACGCTGATATCGAAATATATTTGTGAAATATTCGTCGTCCTTTTGAAAGGAACACTTCAGCTTTGCCGTTGAGATAATCAGACAAGTTGAAACCCACCCCTTTGAATATTTCTTATTGATCCTCCCCATATACTATATATAAAATTAATGTAAAAGCCAAAATTCCGCAAAATCACAGCCGCTATTCAAAGCGTCGAATTATTCAAACGTTACAAATGTATATTGAATTCGCCTTTGTCTTATTATTCCCGAAGAGCTGTCAAATATTATTAATACGGTGCTGCAGAAGTAGTGCTCGGCTCGTTCCCCATCCATCGGAAGAAATCGCTATTGATTAATTAATTACCGAAATGTCAGAGGGCGTCCACTGCTTGCGAGTAGGGGACGGTGGTGGGGGTAGATGGCGCGTCACCTACTCGTGGTAATTGCGTTTCGAGTCTTGACTTGTAATGGAATAAACGGCGGAGTCGAACTCTCGCCAGTTCTGATCGGATTTTAAACACTTAACTCGGTTAGGGCGTAATGGAGGATTGCAATTGTTTAATGGACGGCCGCCGCAGACGCGCCGCCATCTTCCCATTCATCCCGGAATTTTTTATTTTTTTTTCCCACCCCCGCGCGTTCTTATTACGTGAAATATGCTCGTGGCCACCTTTCTATACCGCACAGAGTAATATCTCAATGTTATTATAAAAACAATAGCTTCGCCTCATCCTCGGAGTCCCCCTTCCGAGGCCAGTGGCGTGCGAACCCCGTTTCAGCCGGCGACGACCTACAAACGAACAGCGCCGCTCTCACGACCCGCCCCTGACTCCGTACCTTATTAAACCCCGGTAGGGATATATGCAAGGCAATATATTTTGATTTTTAATTCAAACTCAGACACTGTTTTATGGTATATCAGAACGGCGCCGCTGATACCCAGTAATAATCATTCTTATATATAGGCGTCGGGGAATGGAAAATCGTAATCAGTGTTTTAAATTCTGACACCCCATCTCTGGGTGTAATAATCGCCACGTCATAGGTTTTCGGAGGTGAACAATGCCGCGCATTTGTCACCAGAATTCAGTTAACGGTGCACTGCCATGCAGATTTTATTTGATCTATCTGTGTTGACTAATACGCCGGACAAGGGGTGGTTTTATTATGAAAAAAAACTGGATTTTGGGGTGCGTTTTTGACATGTGTTCGTGACACGCTCTTGAAAAAACTGTAATAGTTGTTATTGCTCAATATTTGAAGTTCGATTTAACCGGCACGGAATCGTTAATTGACAATGAAATTCTGTACTAAACACGGATTGAGGTGATATTGTAGTCTTGACGTGATTACGCTCGCGGTTTGGCCTTGAGACGTACTAGTGTTTAATAGTTTAAAACAATTCAGTTGACCAAATACGAAATCGATTAAAATAGAATCAGAAGTATAATCAAACAAACCCTTTTTTATTCGAAGGTGTAAAGGTTATTATTTATTATTATCCCTGGCCAATTCTCTTCCTTCTTTCCTGATTTTGTTCTATTCTCAGATTTTCCACTAATACCTGGTGACTAAATGATTGACTTAAATTTAGTTGATTGGCAACAGTGAGGAATTGGTACCAGATTAACTGTCGTCGTGATTTATGTCAACTAACTTTTTAGGTTAGAATATTTTTGACAAAAAGTGTAACTTACAAAATAATGGCGAACGAAAAGTGACAAATAACGGAGGAAATAGTTACAGCGAGTGATCGAAAAGATCTTCCAGTTGTAAAAACCATTTTTGAAAACAATTCCGATAGGGGCAATTTTTAAATTTGACGTTTATATGACAATTTCAACTTTGAAAATCAGTATACCCAATAGAAGAGTTAAAAAAGATTGCCAACCTAACACAAAAAATGTCAATCATTTATAGTCACCCGGTACATCGTCCCATGTTTTCTGTGGTCTATCTCGTATTCTATTTACCGTTGTTTTTGCCTGCCATATGTTTTAATCTTCACTTTTGTCTCCTCTTATTATTCCCTAACACCTCTGACATATTTCATTTCCACTGCCTGCAACTTACTTTTGGCTTAAATGTTTTGAATACTGTCATCTTTGCATTATTTGTTTTTTTCCATTTTCCTAGTGAACGTATTATTTAGTGAGTAGTATAGTTTTGTTGCGTTTTCTATTCTGTTTTTTATTTATCCCTCGTTATTTCTCCATCACTTTGTATTTTCATGCCATGTCATTTAAAACGTTTCTTTGTTCTAGAGGGTCATTATAAATGATTGTAGTTGAAGTGTTCTGTGCTGTGTTACCGCTCCATATAAACATATTTGTAATTTAGGGTCTGGACTGTCAATTGTCGACTCCTAATTCCTGTCATAATTTTTTCCTACATGAGTTTAGTCGTTTGCGCGTTTTTCTCTCATCTACTGAGGTCTTTTGTTGTTTTTCGTTAATTAAATGAGTAATTTAAAAATATCATTTTTTTTTAACACTAGTGCGGAGAACGATGCATTATCACAATGAAGTGGCACATAAAAATTTTACATTAAGATCCTGTATCCAGGTGACATTGTATATCTGTATTGTTAATCTTTGCTCGTGTCTGTATACAGTTTTTTCTTATTACCATTAATTATGTCTATTTTTAGATTTCTTTTTTTGAGTGCTGTATTCCATATCTCCGAATTTTGCTGCAGGTTTTTCTCGTTTTTGGAATATTATATCAGATAATCGGCGAAAGTCTCAGGTCCTCAATATACTCTTTCCAGGTGACAGGGTTTACGTAGTTAAATTTGTGCCATTTGTCTTTTTTTAGTGTATTTAGTAGTGTATTTAGTGTAACGATTGAGTCTGTTGGTTATAAAACCATTTAAAAATACGTTTTTTTATATTGTAGTTAGCAATCCGATCATAACGTCAAAGTGGTAAAACTATGTTATGTATGTACATGATGTTCGGAATAGTTCGGAAATGGGCCATTCCAATAAAAATGTCAAGTTCGAGATGAAAAACCATTTTTATTAAATAAAAATTAATAAAAAGTAAACTCTTGTAGTCCAAATTTGCGTGTAAATGTCAAAACTGGCATCCAGAAACATGAAGGTAGCGGTATTTCCAATGTTGTTCAAATTTTCTTTGTTGGTATCACGCTGTAGAATAGTTTCTAGTTTCCGTGGCTATCCTGTTCAATTTTTACTGCAAACTTTTCCCATGATATTTCACCAAACCCTCGCGTTTTATCCTCTGCTTTTTGTAGGTAGAGTAGCTCTCATTACTTTTATTGTATACCACTTACACTTTTTAAGCCTGATTTCCATTTTGATTCTCTGGAGATCTTTTAACTGGCGTTTAGTAGTTGCTCTGTCATTTCTGGGAAATTTGGAACATTTGAAGGGGTTAAGAGCAAAAGGGTTCAAGTGTCAAAAAAAAACGAAGTACGTATTTGCACACTAAAAACTATGAATTTGTTCGTGTCAAAACAAATTAAGTAATTTTCGCACTTGGTGGGGAAAAAATCGCAGTGAGAAAATTTGATTCAACTTTTTACCTTTTGTACTTCCAATTTACCGTGGCCAGACGAAACTAAAATCACTAATAAAAAATTTCGGAAAAATCAGAAAGCCAAAATAAAAAATTAAAGCTGAAGAAAATTTTCATCGTTCCGTACCGATAAGTACATTATCATTTTTTATACTCGTATTTTGTGTTTCTTTATGAGTTTGTACTTTGTTCTACTTCAATAAAATATTATTTTACTATTCTAAAATAATGTGATTTTTATTGAATATTTTTTGGAGGAAAAGGAGTGCATTTTATATAAAAAAATGTAACTTAATAAAGTTTATATATATAAAAATAAATGTATGTTTGTTTGTTTGTACAGTATATACTCGGAAACTACTGAACCGATTGCGCTGAAATTTGCAGGTTATATATGATTTGATGCCGGGATCATTTACAACATAATTTGGACATGTAAATATATGTGTGGGACGAGTTTCGAAATTTTAACTGTCAATAAATGTCATTTTATGACAATTCCCTTCAACGCCACCTATCGGCAATTGACAACAACTATGCTCCAAATCTTATGACATAGAAACCTACTAAGAGAGGATTTTCAATCCCTAAGACAGTGATATAAATGTTTATATAGAATAAAATAAGTTTTTATTTGGATTTAGTAGAAACTTGTCACAAATACTCTCCAAAAAAATTAAATATGTATTTTAGCTTTAAACTATCGTGTCAAAGCCGTAACGATTGAACGCTAGCTTTCAATAAATACACTTAAATATTGAATAAATATTGAATGTAATCGTTAACATTTTGGATATAATTTTATTGTCATTTAAATTATGTAATACAATAAATTGATTTTTATAAAATTGTTTGTATTACGTGAAAATATTCAAAATATAATAGTATTTTTACTACCTATAAAGAGAGGAGAGACTATTTAAATTTGCCACAAAATTTGATCGATGCGCCATCTGAAAACTGTTACATAAATATGGAAACGAGTTAGAAACATAGACGCTACGCGGTTTTGAAAAATATGAATCAAATTGTTTTTAGTCGAAAAAATTTCTTGTCACAACAATCAATCCACATTTGTATAATCGACTATGATAAATTCTGGACCTGAGACGAGATTAAGATAAGGTTCCATGCCATAGATAATTATTTTATACATCTATAATCGATTTTAATAAGAACCACCCTCTGCTGCTGATAGCCCGCACGCCAGTTGATGAATTTTTTCATATAAATTGATAAAGCGATAAGCTTATTAATCCAATGAATTTGCCGCACAAAAACGCACATGTGCAGCCCAGACACATGCATTTATAATTTCCCATCCGAGTCGTGCTCGCGGTTCTTGCCAAAGTTATCAATCAAAACCTCCCGGTAAAAGCCACCACAAATAGAAGAAGAAGTCGTCTTATAGAGATGTTAAAAATCATTAACTCCGTTCCGTTTTACAACTGTTCTCGTGCTCTTTGACGCAAAACTCGGCCCTAAACGTCACATGCATAAAACTCCTAACCGCTTCGTGCATGTGTGCATTTAACAGCGAGGAGCAGTGGCTCTGGTGAGTCTTGGAGCGTTCGGTGAGCTCTTCGTCGGTGAGAAATGAACGCACCGCCCGCACCCGACGCCTCTAATACCTGTTAGTAATAATTTACTGTTGAATAATTATCAATTACTGGCGATTTTAAATGGAGGCGAGGAGTCTTTTTCGCGCTTCTTGCAGCATTCAAACTGCTCAAAGAACGCATATCTAATCGTTCACACATCCTTTTCCGCTTCATTTAAGCTCGGGATTGAATGACAATCGCGCGCACACCCACGGTTTTGTTTTCGTGGACAATGGCTCTTTGTCGAAATTGGTCCTTAGAGCGGTTTCCTGCGTTTTGAACCCGCGACACCCCCGACTCGGGTCCAGGTGAATTCGCGTGGCACGCAAACGGAATATTTCCCACACACGGACGACGAACGCTCGAAGATATCGCTTTCCCATCCGTATTTGTTTACCATATGGTTCTCGTCGGCGGGGGTGTTTTTTTCGTCCCTTAAAAAGGCGTCGTTAGGGCCCAGATTCGATCGGTGTTCGAAGCCATCTGGTATTTATTAAGAGTCGGATTGAAATGTTTATGGGTGTTTTGCTGTTTTGGGGTCGCTTTGCACTAAAAAACGGGACGCGACGGTTTTCGCCCGTCATTTCAAGGCGTAATTTCACTATCATTCCATCATGGAATGGAAGAAAAAATGTTGTGCAGATATCTGTATTCGTGCGTCTATTGAACATTTATTTTATGAAGTGGTCGGCTACGGTGAGCGGTTTCGGGGTGTTTTTTCGGGCGTCTGGCCCATAATATATTGTAATTTAAACACAAAGCAGTTTAAAGCTGCCTACATTAAAAAATACATCGAAACGATCCTATTGTCGTCTGCTATTAATAAGACGTAGGAGGTCCACGTGATTGCGGCACGGGGGTTGTTGTACAGACTCGGCGTAGGTGTCGTCGTCTTGAATGGAAATCGTGCAATGATTCAACGAAGGCAAGGCGTGGTGGTCGACGTCGTCGTCGTCGAGATAACCGGGAGCGGACCAGCACAAATACACTTCTTAGATTACGGCGACGTCGTGGGATTTATCGGCTAGGAAACGCCGCGGAATTCCGTCGACTCATGGAAGAATCTAATACTCGCGCATTTATTATTGTCGTTTAATAATAAATGCAGCAGATAAGCCCGAATTGTTTGTAACAGGCAGTACTAAGACTGATAACGCGACGGTTAATTAATATTCCACGTTTGACAGATTTCGTGGAGAAAGTTTTATAATTAAAATGAACAAAATGGTCGGGCGGCACGCGTTTTTCGATCAGGGGATGGTTAATTATTTATGTTCGTGGAAGGGTTGAAACCACCCCAACTTCTTTAAGTGGGATTAAGTGATTAGAAGACGATGCCGCAAATATAATCGCCAAACGTTAATGATCGGTTTTTAGTCTTTGTTGGGGCGAAGACGCTGCCTCCAAACAATAAGTGTTTTGCATTGATTTGCTTAAAAAGCCGGCGAACAAGATCTCGTAGAGATTTAGAAACAAATGTTCATTATATTATACATTTTAATAAAAGTTTGAAATCGAACCATTGTATTATTCGTTTTATTTAATATTTTTTATTTAATTATTATACTAACGAACCCCTCCAACTCCCCCCCGGTATTACAAGACACCTGTATCGCGACAGTTATCAAACAATAAATATCAAAAAGCATTCCATAAAAATTAAAAATAATTTATTGAATATTAAGAAACAAGCGATCATTGTATTGAGTAAGTAGGTAAGTAGGTAGGTATGCAATAAATAAAAGTGTGAAATCAAACCATCAATTTATTTCTTATAACTAATTTAGATTTATCTACCAGACATCTGTATCAAATAACTTATCAATCAATATCCAAAATCAAAATTAAATATAATTCAATTAAAATCAAAAACATTTAATCAATATCAATAATCAGTATCAGAAGGGGAATGGGATTCAAAATTAAATATAATTCAATCAATATCAAAAAATATTTAATCTTTATCAAAAATCAGTATTACAAGACACTTGCATCAAGACTCTTATCAACCAAGATCAAAAATCATTGAATTAAAATTAAAAATAATTCAATCAATATTTAGAAACAAACGATTATTGTATTGTACAATTAATAAAAGTGTGAAATGAAACCAGTGAATTATTTGTTATAACTAAATTTGATTTAACTAACCAAACCCGAACTGGTATCAGAACTACAAGACATCTGTATCATATAATTTTTCAATCAACATCCAAAATGATTGAATCAAAATTAAATATAATTCAATCAATATCAAAAATAATTTAATCAAAATTAAAAATAATTCAATAAAAATTTAGAAACAAACGATCTTTGCATTACACAATCAATAAAAGTGTGAAATTAAAACGTTGTTTTATTTGTTACAACTAATTTAGATTTAACTAATGAAACGCAAATTAAATATAATTCAATCAATATCAAAAAACATTTCATCATTATCAAAAACAGTATTACAAGATATCTGTATCTAGATACTTTTTATCAATCAATATACAAAATCGTCCAATCAAATTAAAAATTATTCAACCAATATAACTAGAAACAAGCGATCATTGTTTTATATAATTAATAAAAGTGAAATCGAACCACTGATTTATTTTTATTTAATTTTGATTTAACTAACCAACCCAAACTGGTATTAAAACTAGAACACATCTGTATCAAATAACTCAATAAATAAATTAATGAATCAATATCCAAAATCATTGAATCAAAATTTAAAATGATTCAATAAATATTTAGAAATAGTGATTATTGTTTTATACAATTAATAAAAGTGTAAAATCAAACCATTGATTTATTTGTTATAACTAATTTAAATTTATCTACCAGTATCAACTGGTATCAGAATTATAGGACATCTGTAGCAAATAACTTATCAATCAATATTAAAAATCATTCAATTATTATCGAAGACCATATATGTCGTTATCTATAACGAGTGATCAATTTTTATGTCATCGATGACAAATTCTTGAATTCTTAAGAATGAAGAAAAGTTATTTAAGAAACAATCAATCAATAATCAATATCAATCCATCAATATATTTCACTGATCGATTTCAGATTAGGGGCAAGTTATGAAACGAGTGAATGTTTAGCAGGGAAGGTGAATAAAAAATATGGGGCACCACCGACAATCGTGTTGTAACTTTGTAAAGAAAGCACACAATCCAATATTTGCAAGCAGTTAGTTCTGTGTAAACACGAAAGAAAATCAATCAAATTCTCAACTCCCGGCGCTGTTATTACAAGCCGGATTCCCAAAATAATTGATCCTAATAATATTTTTCTTGATGGGAGTTTGATAACAGATCATTACGAATAATTGGGATTGATTTTGTGAAATTGTTTCATTGCTGCTCTTAGAAATTGATAGAAAAGTTAATTTAGCGATCAAGTCGCTGATAGCGGTAGTTCAATTTATTTTTCTAAGTGATATAACGATTTCCTAATCATGTGACAAGTCACTAATCACTAATGAAATCAAAACGAAATGTTTCAGAATTGTTCAGATACAAGTAAATGTTTTATAATTTATCCGTTTCTGTTCCATAATATAAAATAGTGATATATCATTTGATTGTGTATTATTAAATTTTGAAGAGTGTATCGAGTGCCTCTCATCCCTAACGCCCATGATAATTATTAAGTAATTCACAAGCTTCAAGAAAAAATAAATCAACCTTCTATAACACGTAAAATTTTATTGTTTCGATTATTGCAAATCGATCGCAAATTAAATGATCCGATATTCTTTTGTAAAAAAATAGTGACCTGAGTGAAAAGGCAGGCAAGAGCATGTTAAAAATTAGGTTATTTCCTAAATTAATCTATTTTATTTATAGAGATATCAACTAAATTTTTTACAGCCTATATAGAAACTGTGTACACGCTCTTTATTCGTATTTTATTTAAGAAAACCTTTATAAAGAACACGAAAATTGATTGAAATTTGACATTTTTACATGATATAACTCAGTACTAGCTAGATAAGAAATCCAAAAATTTGTCTATGCACAATACAGATTAAAATTTACACCGCTCTAGGAAATTCTATGGTTGAGTAAAATGTCTGGGAAAACGCGAATATACAAACAATATTTTCAAACAGACAAGTGTGTTGTTGGAGTTATTCTTAGCATCGCTGATGATGTCTGTCGAAGATATAGACGAAACGTTTGGAAATAAATTCGACCAGGTAAATATTTTTCAAACTTAAGTAGTTGCCATGAAAATGATGGGAAATCAACTATATTATATTATATTATATTAGATTGATTAAATTTGATCAATTCACTCAAACAGTTGTACACTGATCATGAAATCAATAAAACTTTATAAAATGTCCTACTGAAATGATCATGATTATCTAAACACATTTTGCCGGTACATTTTACTCTCATATTGTTGAACACAAACTTATCACGAACTCAATCAAATTTTTCGCAAATTATCATCAAAAAATTGGCGCAGCAGAAATAGGATGAATCTTGAAAAATCAATTAAATTTTATAAACTGACTGTAAATTAAGCAATACGATATGTTTTTGCTTGAAGCGAGAATTGATTGAAATTAGGCGATTGTTTTAGGGCTCGACATGGTTCAATAAAAAGCTGACCAAATTTTGGTGATCAACTAAAATTGATTATATGTACTTATGTTAGAGATCAGTTCATTATAAGTTCATTTCAGAATTACATATAAGTATGTATATTATTAAATCGGGAGTATGATCAGCTTATATTATAGTTTGATCTGATCTGAAATCACAAGTGATGCACTAAAACACGCAATCAATGAAATATTTTAGATCAATAATGACTTCTTGTATTCGTATTTCACCAGAGTATTAGTTCGAATTGACCACTTGATTAATTGCGGTTATTTTGGTTGGGTCATCAAATTTCGCAACAGATATATTTTGACAATTGACCTCAAGCACGAAATAACTTTTAGAAATTGTAGCTGTCAAAAGTTATGAAATGTTTTAGTTTGCATTGATACAGAAAATTTTGAAAATCAAAAAATGAAAATAAGCCGTAATAAATAAATGTTGGAAAAAATTAGAAGTTTCGTTTTGTTTACAGTTTGTGTAGATGAATTAAGCTGGCTGCAATATTTAATTACATTATTAATTATTAATACAATATAAGATAAAATTAAATAAAAAACTTACAATTACTACATGATAACAAATTAAATAATGGGAAATATTATAATTTGATAACAAAAAATTTCCAAATATTTTTTATTGTGGTAATTCGTGAGTTAAGAGACGACGGAGCAAGATTTATAAATATTTTGAACCATGATTGATTTGTTATGGAAGTGCTCAGTGGAGAGACATCTGTTAGCGTCACTTCTTCTTCTGTTTTAAATTTACCCAAGATCTTGTAACAGATCGTTAAAATTGAAGCATTAAATTCGATTCGTTTTTTTGACATCCCCGTATATCGGAAGTGTCTTCCGCCGATACCAAAACAAAAGCCGCATCGCGTACTTCTGGCCGCCGCCGCCACACGTCGCTCCGCTCGCAAAAAAAACAACAGAAGGTCCTCGTCCGTGGATGTGGCGTAAAAGTCAAAGAGGCTGTGCATCTATCTGCTATCAGATGCGGAGGAGGGAGGAGTGATAGGTGGGACTCCGTATCGGGCCTCCCACTTCGATAACCCTTTTTCTGCTGCCCCCACTCTGCACGCGACACAATCATCGAATTTTATTATAGTTTGCGCATCGGAGCGATTTTTCCTCTTTGCGAAAATGTGCTTTCCGCCGGCGGGACATGTGTCCCGTCGAACGTCCGGTTTGGGTTCGCCGCCGACAGATGGCGCGACGCGTCCCAAAACCGCCATATTCACAAAAACGCACACGGTGCATTCGCAGTTTCAGGAACGGGCTTTGTGATGAGCTAAGACTTACGTCGGCATCATTTCCAGAACGGCCTGAATAGTTTATCTCGGTCGGTACCGAGAAATCGAGATTGTACGACTCCAACTATTTCGCTGCTCTATTGTTTTCATTATTGGTGTTAGTAAAACTATCAAATTTTGCGCCGCTGTGTGTTTAAACAGATATTTACTTAATGACATAATATCTGTTTTTGTACGGGGTAATTCGATGGAATATGTTGTTGATACAAGAAGGAAGAGTTGGTTTGATAAATAAACACTCGACGCAGGAAAAATGATAACTACACTAACAAAAAATATCAGAATTGTAGCAAGTCAAGTGGGTGCAATGAAAAAGAAACTTTATAAATATTATGTTCCAATATTTTGTAGATTGATGATTTCTCTTCGAAATTGTAGAAAGTAACGAACGGGAAGATACGTTCACTTGTAATAATTCATAATATAAATTACTAAATTATTATCAATTACTGAAATTTTGTATTTTTAAACGGCGAGCAGTGCATTAATTGAGATTTATGATTTTATAATAATCGGCCACTAATGACAGGTCCTCGCGGAGTAATTGAACATATTTTCTTAAGATCGATCTATCAGTAGGAAGAGTAACAGGTAAAATAAAATAAAATAAATCATAATGACTTAAAATAGAGCCAAGGATACAAAAATTCTTGGCTTTGTCTGTTTCCTCGGACTGAGAAAATTAAAGCGTTTGTTGAATTTTTTGGTACTATTGTTAATTTTGTAATACATTTTTTATTTGTAGTAAATTGTAATAATTGCATTCGATTAATATGATAATATTGAATTTACAATGGTTTTTAGCTTCCTGGTGTCTGAAATTAAAAATAATTTTCTGTAATTTAAATTTATAAAAATCAATTGTATATTTTTTATTTGGAGGTGATCTGAAGGGTGTTAAACTGTAGATTTTTTTCTAGCACACCAAGTTTTTGATGGATTTACAATATGTATGTGATTACGAAATTTAAAATTCCTCTGTTTTAATATTCTACTTCATTCAAGAAATAATTTTCCAAATTTTAAATTGACATAAGTATTTTTTATTTCATCACTGTACAAACACTTTCAAGTTTGCATTTAATTTTATGATGTTTAAATTTTGATCATTTTAGGTTAACGACATTAGAAGATTATAAAGAAAAATACAAATCCAATTTAAATATTTTGGAAGAGTCTTGGTGAGTTAAAGAACCTCAATCAGTTTATTTTGTGACTACTTCTTTTTTTGTTGTCTGAAGAATAACAATGTCCATTTTTATTGTTTTAAATAAATAAGGTCCAGAAAATGAAATAAATTCACATATACAATATGCTGAAATGTAACCGAAATTCCCTAATGTAGAATGCGACACATTTTCAAGATTTGCTGCATCTTCGATTCACTGTTAAAACCTTTAATGATAAATTTTTAATTAGCAAAGATTGGGAAATTGAATTTACAGAGTGGAGTAGGATACATGGAACCGATTTTATACAACAATCTTCCTCAATAAATAAAATTATTAGATAATTCTAAAGTACAGTAGGATACAGTATTGACGAAATTGTAATTCAGAGTTTATTAATTAATTAATTAATTAATTTATACTTATGTGCTTTGGGTTTTGACGTTTTCCATATTATTGTAAAATAATATGAAGAAAATAAACATTATTATTATTATTTCAAATTTTCAAAAATGTGTTCTTCAGTTTGTGATAAAAGCAATATTTGTTTTCCTGTGCAGCCAAAAACTTATTTAATCCAAAATGTATTTAAAAAAAATTCAAGTGGTTATCGGAATCTTCAGTTTACTGAAGAAATTTACAGTGATTTTTTGCTTTTTACTTTCCTCCGAAGAAATTGAAAGCAAAACTCAGTTTCGATTTTTATTACTTTTAATTAGTTACTTACCGATATTTAAAATAGTCCCGACAAGAAATAAAATGAATTTTGAATGTTCAATTCTTCGAATTGAAGAATATTAGAGCAGTTCGTAAGCTATCTCTTTGCTTCTTCACTTCACTTGAAAAATATAGCCACAACTTTGTGACTTTTTATAATCTTAGGAAGTTAAATTTACAAACAGAGTTTCTATAATTTTCATCAATTTATTCTTGATTGTGATCAAAGCAATGTATACTTTATTGTGCAGACAAAACAAAAATTCAAATTTTATAGAAAAAAAATTAAAAATGAATCAGTTTATTAAAGAAAGTTACGGTGATTTTAATTTCTGCATTTTTGCTTTTTATTTTCCCCGAGGAAAATAAAAGAAAAAATCAGTCTCAATTTTTATTAGTTGTTAGATATTTAATAAACGAGATTTTAAGTATTTTCGACAAGAAATAAGATGGATTTCGAATGTTCAAGTTGTCAGAAAGCTTCACAATATTTTTGATGAATATTAAACAGCTCATAAGCTTTCTCTTTGTTTCTGTTCACTTGAGAAATTTAGCCACAATTTTTTACTTTTCATAACCTCTTGATTAAACCACAAAATTAATCATTCTGATTTTCAAACACCTATGATCCAGGAAATCGTGGAAATCAGTATTTTGTTTTTATTTTTATCGAAAATATTCGAAATGATTTACAAACTGGAAAGTGGGATTTATAGAGCGACTCCTGTTATTTTGAAAAGGTGAAGACTGACTCACGCCATACAAACACCACATAAATTCAATTGGCACAGTATTATAAAAATTCTTGACAATATCCCAGAGATTATTGGTACTTTTCAAGAGCTGTGAAAATACTTGTTTATGTATGACGAAATGTTGATGTGCGGCACATATTTGAAGAAGTAATCAATTAACGAGCACCGAAACGAAACAATCAGAGCACAATAATTTCCCCAACAAAACTCAACTGGGGCCGTTTCCATATACAATTACGCCGTCCAAGCACCGGAACCGTTACTTAAAAACTTACTTGAACCACGTTACTCTTTCGGAGGCACCCCAAATTCGTAATTTTCTGGTGTGAATCGGTCTCTATCGGCGAATTATCAATTATGTTGTTTTTCGTCGTAAAAATTACAGTAAATGCCATTACGAACACTTGTTTATGCGAATCATTGCAATATGTTTTCCGAAGGCACTTATCTTGGCATGGGGTACAAGTCGACCACAACGGGAGTTCTTATATTTAAACTCCCATATGAATCGACTCTTTTTTGTACTGCTTTTAAATATCAAATTTATTTTATAACTCTCAGCCGGGCAGACAAACATTCCACAGACTGAATCCCTCGTCCACATCCACTCCTCGAGTGTTCTGCCGCGTTTGTGCATATGTGGTGTGTGTTTTGATTAATTGGTTGTTTGTTTTGGGTGGTGGTTTCGTGTGTTATATTAAGAACTGTCGCATTTTTGTAGTTTGGGATAAAATTTCATGGAGCCACTTTTCACTTGTACGGGGATGTTAGACAGGTGCAGTTCGTGGCGCCATCTGTCCCCGATTGGTTTAAACAATTCAAAAGTATCGATGAAGTAATGCTCGAGTTAATTGGCTGAGTCATGGGCTTAAGATTGCCGTCGATTGTTTTCCGAAGATTCCTTCACGTCGCATCTGAGGACTCATTCCTCCACGAGCTTTGCTCAACAATCAATTAGGACCGGAGAGGCGGAAGAGTCAACCAAGGCGGAAATCAAACATTTTAATCGAAGGGCTGATTCTTTGTTCTGTATTCTTTACTAATTCAGTTCGAAAGTTTCGGTTTACAGAACGATTTATCCGTTTTAAGTCGGCTAATATTTGACGAAGAAGACGAGGATGTAGATGAAGAAGATGAAGAAACGCGCGGGACTTACCGGATTATTGGTTAATTAGAGGAACAGAACCGGACCGGGGTCGACGGGCTACTAAAACGGGGCCCGCTCCTCATCGCGCCTAATCTAAAGAGGATGTGGCCATCATCATCGATGGGACCCTTCGAACCGCTTCCGGCCTCGGGACAGGCGAGAGGAAGCGCTCCGAAGCCGGCCCTGTCCCACCAACAATCAATTGAAACCATTACTTTGTCCCAATAAACGCATTATTCACTTCAGTCATAAATATATGATTGATGATTAGAAAATTGTGATTGCGTCACGTCCGGTGCTTCTGGTCGTCGGCGCAGGTCCGGCTCTGCACCGCGACGAACAATAAATCTGCACTATATTGTAAGAATCATCGGAGCATAAGTAAGCCAGTAATAGCGAGAAAGGGTGAAACGTTAAACATTCGGAAACGTTTAGGCGACAAGCGAAGTTAATTCAGCCGGAATTCTTACATTACGTTCCTGAATTAAATTATATCTCGATGCTGAAGCGCACCGAACAGATTTTCAGGCACAGACTCTATCATTTTAAGTTTAGCGGTGGCAAAAGACAAATTGCATTATGGCGGAATTCGCAGACAGACACCTGCGCCATCTGTCTACTCGCAACACCATTGGTTCTTTCTTAAGTCACGTGGTCGAGTCCTATTGGCCCATCATTGCGTCATAACGCTGCTAGGTCCTATTCCTTCGTTATATATGTTTCTTTCATTACTTCTTTACTTCTTTATTTTGCACTTTACTTGTTGCTATTTCTCAATCTTATATTGTGAGCTATTGATCCTGTGACATATTCCGCCACTTATAAGCTAGTAAAAAACTACTCCTTGATGACTATAAATGATTGACTGAAATTTATGTGATTGGCAACAGTGAGGAATTGATACCAGATTAACTGTCGTCGTGATTTATGTCTATTAACTTTTCAGGTTACAATATTGTTGTCAAAAAGTGTAAATTACTGGACAAATAATGGAGAAAATGGTTACAGCGAGTGATCGAAAATATCTTCCGGCTGTAAAAACCATTTTAAAAACAATTCTGATATGGGCAATTTTTAAATTTGACGTTTATTTGACAATTTACAATTTGCAAATCAGTGTACCCAATGGAAGAGTTAAAAAATATTGCCAACCTAACACAAAAAAATGTCAATCATTTATAGTCAAGTGTTTATATTTATTATTGCTTCAACTGGTTCTTCGTATTGTACGATTTGTTCATTCGTTACATTTTGTGTCATGACATCATCTGATTGATTCGTGATGGGTTCATGGTCCTTGGGTCGTTTCACAAACCATTCTTGGTCCGATATTGTCAGACGTTCGCTTAAGTCGCTCTTGTTTTATTAACAATTCGCGATCATTTGTCATTACGACCATGAACACTAACCCATACAAGAAATGTAACAGTTTCAGTTTTCAAGCGATTCGCAGAAAATTTCTTGTGAGAATCTTAGCGACTTGTTGGTCTCATGTTGATAGTAAATTCTTGCACATTATGATAACGATAACAACAAACTTGTTGATGAATAACAGTGTCAAATGACATGCAAGGTGCTGCGTCAGTCATTGGTTTGTCGTTACGTCATCGCGACTCCCAGCCAATCGCGCTAATTCTGACGCTAATAATATTCGGACACATTTTTGAACGACTCAATGATTTGTCAAAATTTAAATAACGTGAAAGGATTATGCGAGATTTTAAACTTGTAAAGCTTTTAAGTTGTTAAGCAGATATACTGAGGATGATATCGATGAAACGTCTTACAATTAATTGTAACTAGTGTCGCGTCCAAGCTGAATTTTAATAACTTTATTCTAATTTATACATATAACTTTTATAAATGAAGTGGATTGGCAACACTGAATAGTTGGTGCAACACGGTACTGCTTGTCACTTGTCATATAATTTTCTAGGTTAGGTTAATTGACAACGTTAAATAGACCTCAAAATAATCAACAAATTTTACGAAATAACACGAATTACAAATAAATTTAAAGAAGGTGTTGGAAGTGTTGGCCTTTTAGCTATAAACAACGTAGAACTATATTGCTTAAAATGTTTGAAATTAAAAAGGGCTATGTCAACAATGTTGCCACCTTAAGACCTTAAATTTGTTACCAACATAATAAAATAATTGTCGGTATTAGTAATGATGGTGATATTTTAAGGCGTGGCCAACAGATAAATGATGCGATTGGTCGGCTGTTAGGTCAGTGTCATAATCAACCAATCACGTGATCGCAGTACTGTCATTTCCATGGCAACCGCGACTAATGTACACTAGTTTCCAACTTAGTAAAACTGCCAAATATGGGTCGATTAAGAAATTATGTGAAATTAGTGCCTGCAAAATGACTTCTTAAAACTCACTAAAAACTAGAAACGAATTGTAGGAGAAGACTAAGTGGGTCATTTTGGAAGTGAGCATAAAATCTAAGTGTAATTCTGAACCGCGTAGTAATTTTTATGTGGTCATAAAATCGAGGTTAATGTCATTGGGGTGGTGCACGGGTGGTGATAAGAAGAAGGTGATAAAAAGGTGACGTTGAAGACGCGGCCTGCGTCGACCTACCCCAATCGGAAAAAAGTTCTTTGAGAGTGTCGGATTTCCGGCGTGAAGCGAACCGATAGAGACGAACCGGGGGTGTTTTTTACCCCCGATCGGTGATCGAGAATTGGGGAAGAGTCTAGACAAGAAAAAAGAAGCCGACTGAGTCCATCTCCGTCGTCTGCCGGTCCGAATTCTTCGTATAGCTTTAACCCACTTTTTTCGTGGGAAGTCTCCTCGCACTCGGACGATACATTTTCGCCATCATCGTAGGTCGAAGATTGACTTAACAGTTCCATCTATTGATGGAATGATTTAATCAATTTATCAAATAAAGCTCGTTGAATCACTTGAGGCAGCGGGCTTTGTCCGAAATCAAAGACGTGCGTTGGCGGTGATGGAAAAAGGGCAGGAAAAGGGTGGAATTGTGATGGCAAAAAGTGACGCTCGCGCGCTGTATCTGAAATATTAAATCGGCGTATATGAGATGGTTCGGAATCATCCCTCGGATAAGTTCAACCCTTTTGTGGGCTCGCGTTTTGTGCCCTGATGGAGATTTCGGCGGAACCTTCAGACCGCTCAAGTTTTTATGACCGGACGTAATGGAAAATGCGGCCTTATGATAAGGGTGGTGCCGCCCCTGTACTAACGCACTACTCCCGTTTTTATCATGCTCGGATCCAGCTGTACAACTTCCTTGCTTTGACAGATTTTCGCACGTTTCTAAAAATCCCCACATTTTTCGTTTACTCTCAACTGTTGTTGGTACATTTTTATGAATTTCACTATATAGAAGAATAAAGAACTAATAAAAATAATAAAGTTGTTTAAAATGCTAAATTTAACTCGTTGACATGTGTAGTAGTTGTAAACACTAGGATTTATATTTTTCTTTTCTTATATTCTGATCTGTTAGAAAACTATGAAAACTTGTTATTGTCCTACTCGTTATCAATAAAAATTAAATTATGAAAAGTTTGTCTTACTACACCGTCCTCCGGTTCCTTTTTACAAAAAACAAAATCTTTCTTATTTTCTTCAAGTGTTAAGTTTATGTCAAAGTTAAATCTTGTTCTAATTTTTTCACCCTGTCTGCCTGCCTCAAAAATTGAATAAAAATACACGCTACGTTTTTGATATTTAGTACTTATTCTGCTGCATTTTTCATTCTTAACTATAGATAAGTTGTCCCAGCTATTGTTTTCTTTGTTCTACGCTCCTATTAAATTTACATTTGACTGTTGCTGGTGAGATTTTGTCTTTGCGAAAACTGCGCATTACGATATTCCTAAAATTATTGAAAATTTCTGACACCGAATTTCGATAAGGAAACAAGCAGTTTGGGCTTATCACTTAAGCGATAATCTGCGGTTGTTTAAGTTGCTGTTTTTAATTTTAACATATTTTTAATATTCGTTTTAGGACGTTTTATTCGTTTTATAATGCGCTGTTTAGTTTCTCTAGTGTCTTATTTTATCGTTTTTGTGTGATTTTGCCATTTAATAATCGACAGATTAGGCGATAATCTTGCGGTTGTTCAAGTTGCTATTTGTGATTTTAACATATATTTTTAATACTTGTTTTGTAAGGAATTTTATAATCAGCTTAAAAAAACAAAAATTGTTGTTTAGTAGCGTCCGAAAAATGGTACAATTTGACAACGAGTCCAAACACCGTTTCTCTACTGTCTTATTTTATCGTTTTTGTGCGATTGTCCGATTTAATAATCGATAGATTAGGCGACAATCTTGCGGTTCTTTAAGTTGCAATTTTTGATTTTAACTTATTTTTAATACTAATATAATATAATCCGTTTAAAAAACACAAAATTGTTGTTAGTGGCGTCCAAAAAATCGTACAATTTGAGAACGTTTCTGTGGTGTCTTATTTATTAAGAATTTCCGAATCGATTTTGTGTGATTGTGCGAATTTAATTGTTGATGATCACAGAATAATAAAACAATTTTTCAAAATATGCGTATTTCAATAAATTTAACTATATTTTTTATTACTCGCGTGCAGGAACTTGCGGTTTGTCTCATTTTTTAACGACTCACTTTGACATTTTATACGTTTTTAAGATGTTTTCCGAATAAATAATAAATAAAAAAATGGTGATTGGAAATTTTAAATTTATTTTCGAAACTTCACAAAAAATTACACTGTGTGAAACGAAATAGAACTTCTGGACTTTTTAGTGTTACTTCAAGTTTGTTGTTTGAAATTGAACTAACAAATTTTAGAAGTAAAAAACATATACATATTAAAACTTCTAATCAGTGTGTTTTTAAAATTTGTTAAAACGGCTTATTGTGCTATTTCAGACAATATTTTGTAATTTTAAGAATTAATTTTTTGGGTCAGAAAAATACAGCAACTTTGAGTAGTGTTTTAGGACTCGGTAGTGACTTGTAAAATTGTTAGATTTAGTTCTTAAGAAAATTTTCGTAGTGTTTCGTGCGCTTTTACCTGGAGGCATCGGGCATTTAAATCCCCATCAGAATAAAAAAAAAATCCGAACTAATCACCGCCAATTCACTAGCGCGCACCCAAACTGAATCTTCGGCGTCGCGACGTCTCAACATCTTAATTCAAAACAGGTGTTAAGGTCCGACTGACCTGCTGCCAGAACTGCACCAGAAGAAAGAACCTCTCCTTCTTGAATACCCAGTCCATGGATTGCACGGTCTGCATGTCCATGTCCACGCTGGGCGGGATGGAAGCCGTGGCCGAAGGCTGCATGCGGAGTCGGTCCTCTAGTTCAGCCACGGCGACGGTTTCAGCCAGGAACGCCGTTTTGATAGAGTCACTGCACCCAACACATGTCACCAAGCACTCGTGTCAACACTCCTCGTCGTCGTCTACGTCGTGGGGTTGTTACATGTCGCGCTCTCGCTGACGCCGGCGTCACGTGTTGACCTGGGGATTGTTATCCCAACACTGAGTCACGGCATGCATGGTGCATCGGAGTAGGCCGCCGCTGTCCTTCTTCAGTCGTCTTCTGTTTCGGACAAGACTCCGCCCCCCGTGTTGATCGTTGGCGCCCTCTGGCGGCGCCGCTTGTTTTGTGCGCGTCTCACTCGCACGCGCCTCTTCCCCGCACTTGCGTCTTCGTCGCACCGGCAGCGAGATAGCGGGACCAATGCTGGAGCACAAGTAAAAGGCAGATATATATTCTTTTTAGTTAAAAATCGAAGTATAGTCTATGTGCGCATTTCGTACCCCTTCCACGCCAGTAAGGGTTTTTCTAGTGAGTGATGTTTAGAGGGATGACAGTGGGGCGCATGTGCCGCCGATTTGACGTTTTCTTGGGGCGCTTTTCTTGCTCCCGGTTGACCATTTGCGCGGAAAAGCGGGCTTAGGTGGCGATTTCCCGATTTCCACGGAAAAATCGATGAGGAAACGTTTGATAATGTGCTTCTATTTAAAGCGCACGATTAGCACAATGCCGCTTGATCTGTGCTACACTCACGCGATTCCTCAACAATAACGATTATTGATAAAGAAAATGAAACTTTGCAATATTTCAAGATTATCTGCTTCGGTGGAATAATGCCATTGTTTAGCTTTTATTTTTATAATCGGTAATTACAGGCCGACTTTTGTGACATTCGATACAACGTATCCGGAGTTTTACTAATTTCAGATAATGTTGTGAGTTATCAAAAAAAAAATGTAAAGGAAAGTATCAATTAAACCGATTGCGTGCAGTTTTCCAAAAAGAAGAGTTTTGGACGTTCAAAGCTTCAAAACTTTTCGTCAGACTTAAATTGTGCGTAAATATAAAATATATTAAATAATTTAAACAATTTTTGGTTTCGTCGATTAGTGTGTAGTAGTGTGTAAAAAATGACACAAATTTTAACATTTGCCGGGTTTTATACTTATTTTGATGTCATTTATACATTTCAATAGCGCCTCATTGAAACAAGTGAAATAAATATGCTATACAGTCATTCTTTTGGTATCAAAGACGAAGGTTTGTGTTTTCGTGTCTCTTCATCTTAAAATTGATTCGCTTGTAATTTTATCCTTAAAATTAGTTTGAGCGATCTGACCAAAGTATTAAGCACATTTCGTTTCAGATTAACTTATGAAGCTGTTACCAATAGTAACATATATTTTTTTTTAAACTTTCATATTTAACATGTCGAAGCTGCCATCAAAATATACTGAGGATGTGCGCAATTGTGGACCGCAAAAATGTGATGCAATGACACAAATCGGATACATAGTTACAACGAAAATAAATTATGCGGGTTTTATACTTTAATCAAACGATAACAATTCGGAAAATTTCAACGAAATGATTGGGGAATATTTATCAACATTTTAAAGTTATTCCCGATATAACGACATTTTGTAGTTTCTGATAAGGATTTTTAGGACAATGGGAAATATAAATACTGGGCAAATAACGATACAAAAAGTTTTATTACGGTTTTGGTGAATTTATAACAATTTTATTGCTATTTTTGTCAAACTAATGCTAAAACCCACAAAACACGATAAAGTTGTTTTAATCCCATAAAGGACAAATTTACAAATCGTACAGTGAGTTTGGAATCCAAGGATTTGGCATTACACAGAACCATTTGACTTGGACTACAAAAAACACTAAAATATAGTAATATTTATAATATTAAAGCCGTCTGACAAATTTTATACAAAACTTGTATATAAAATCTGTGCGTGAAATACTTTGAAATATTTTTTTATATATATCTGTACAGAAATTTGTGAAGCAGCATTCCAAATTTGTGTATAAAAAATTTATATAAAATCTGTACAGAAATTTGAGATGTTGCTTTACAAACTTATGTACAGATACGAGTATATATAAAAATTTATTTCAGAGTATCTCACGTACAATTTTATATAAAAATTTATATAAAATTTGGTCTTTAAAATGCATTTTTGGTGTGAGGTAACTGATTGAAACTTTGTTACTTGTTTGGACTTGCTCTTCTAGTGGTGGTAATTGAATTTTTTTATGTTAGGTTGGTAGTGTTTTTTTAGCTCTTCAATTGAATATCTACAGTGATTTTCCAATTTCAAATTGTCAAATTTATTTTTCAAAATGGATTTTACATCTTTACCTATAAAAACATACAAATTATGTTTGTTGTTTATCCGGTTGTGTTCGTCATTATTCAATTAATTACTATTTTACAATTCACAATAACGTGAAAACGAATCCCGATAAATCAGGATCATAATTGATTCGGTACCAATTCGTCAACGCTTCCAATCAACTAAATTTAATTCAATCATCTATAGACACTCGTTATAATGTTTCACGAAATGTGATTTGTTTAAAAATTTTAACAACAACCGTTCTCTAAGTTTGTTTGTGAATGGGACCGCCGCAAACCACAAAGAAGGGTGTGGGCTCCCTACGACGTCAATGCTTGACCTCTGATGGTCCTTCAAGAGTTCAAATTAGACTGTTGTGGCCACTCCAGATTTGCCACCAAGCGATTAAAACATTAACAAACAAAACAAACAAAAGGATTATGTAAAATTCAAATAATAAAATATAAAAATGCTGCAGGCGATTGTCATTATCGTTGTTTTGATGACTGCTGAATATCTTGATCACTCTGTATATAAATTTGTTGACTATCGATTAAAACTGACTTTAAATTAACAAAACAGATTGTTGGCAACAGTTGCATCCACCTTCTAATATCTTTGTCACTTTTACTTAATTGACTTGTAGATTTATTGTGGACGGGCCAAAATGTATTGTACGTAAAATAGTAAAAACAGACACATCCTAGATCCCCGACTTTTTTTTCTTGATTACTCTGTATATTAAATCGACCGCCGATTGTATCGTTGGTGTTAAAATAAAATAGAAACAATAATTACCACAATAATATCCGTTTTATACTAACGTGCGTACAAATAAAAAATGATTCAAATTGGAATTCGTTTGCCTTTAAGATGGAAAGATTTGAAATTACGTTTCGGATGCGTATTTAGTCTCATTTTTAACCAATTTCTCTCCAGGTTTAGAGAGTTTAGACGTCGTTTATAGCTGACGGTTTCTTTCAAATGTCATGATATGACAATGTCAACCGTCTACACTGTAAAAATAAAACAAAAGCTAGAATTTGTGGCTTATTCTAAATCCTTTATTATTTGTATGCACCTTACAAACCTCACAAGACTGAATTGAAAATTATAAAAATCTAATTTATCATAAAATACATATATTTAGTGTCTTCCCCAACAAATTCCATCTTGGCCTTCGGTATTGTCATTCAGCTTCAAAAGTCTATACTGTAAAAAGAAAATAAATGCTAAAATCCTTGGTCTACTATCAACTGAAATATATTGTCATTGTCATTGTTTTGATGATTGCTGAAGAAAGCCACGAAAATATCTTGATCACTCTGTATATAAATTTGTTGCCTATCGATTATAACTAACTTTAAAATAACAAAACGGATTCTTGGACGAAGTTGCATCCACCTTCTAATATGTTTGTCAGTTTTACTTAATGGAATTGTAGGTTTATTGTGGACTAGCCAAAATGTACTGTACGTAAAATAGTAAAAACAGACACATCCAAATCCCCGACAATTTTTTCTTAATCAGCCTGTATATGTTAAAATAAAAAAACAACAATTGCCACAATTCTATATGTTTTATACTAACGTGCGTACAAATAAAAATGGATTCGGTTGTGAATTCGGTTGAGTGTAGAAAATGTTTGAGTTTAAGATGTAGAGATTTGAAGTTAACTTTTATATGCACATTTAGTCTATTTTCTAACAAATTCCACTCCAGGTTAGAGAGTTTAGACGTGGTTTATAATTGACGGTTTTTTCAAAGGTCATGATATATTAATGTCAACCGTCTACTCTGTAAAAAATTATAACAAAAGCTAGAATTTGTGGCTTACTCTAAATTATTTTTTATTTGTACGCATCTTACAAACAATGCCTATTCACAAGACTGAATTGAAAATTATAAGAATCTAATTATCATAAGATACATTTAGTGTCGTCTTCAACAAATTCAATGTGTGGGCTTCGGTTTCGTCATTTGGTTGACATCTTCAAAGGTCTATATTGTTAATAAGAAAATACTAATATCTACTAAAATATATTTTTATTTGTGGTTGTCTTCATTTATGCGATTTATTATGTTGGCAAGGAATTCCGGCGGACGAAAAATTCTTGTACGTGTCCGTGTAACACCGGATCATTGATTGACTGAATTGTGGGAAAATCGATACAATTTTTTGACCACCCAGTGTATAGTATCTGACAATCGATTGCTCACATGATTAACTCAGGCGGGCCAAAATGTTTTGTACGTGACACGACAACAAAATTTTTGTCATCGCAGTACTGGAATTGAGGGTTTAGTACTCGACGAGTAAATGCTTATTTGGCATAATCGATAAAATGTTAAATCGTTGAGATAAAATTTGAAAATGTGTATCTGGATGACATCCCATCCCCAGCCACCTTTGCGCAACTCGCCGTTATGTCAGCCTCGTTGGGCAAAAAGTAGGCAACGCTCGAGATGGCCGCGCATTTCAATTGTTATTATTTCCAGAGATTACAGCGATAAATACGATTATTACTTAAGCCGAAACAATTGAAACGACGTCGGTTGGCTGTGTGTCGAAGAGTTTATCTATTTTTAATTTGCGTTACTAAACATCCTGATTTGTGCGGCTCTTAGAATAATAATCTTAGAATTTTTGTGCCGCAACGCCGACTAATTGTGTATTGTGTTGGGGTTGTGCAAGAATTCCCAAGATCAATCGGCGTGAGGAGCGCAATTACGTCGAATCTTCAGGTAGAAGGGGCGGAAGAGAGCGAAAAAACGCGCGCTTGTTTGCATTCGAAAGGGGTGAAATCGGCCCCGGCCCAGACTAAGTGTAACATAAACACAGACCGGAAACGCAACGCTAGCGCAACCGAAAAATCCGACGACACTTGATGGATTTTATTGGGTCATATTAGGTCGGGGTGCGTGACAGTTTAAGGGATGAGTTTTGTTTTCACATGCTATGGAAATTGAAGAGGTGCGGATGCAAACGATGGGAACTATAGTCGGGGTTGGATTAGACGACTGAAATATCAATCGGACCAAGTCGAAATTTCCCCCCAGACTTTATTCCTTAAGTTTGTTTCTTCATGCTCCGCTGACGGCCACGCTCGTTGCCTCATTATTAATGCACCCTAATTAACGAATCATCAAAACTTGCGTCAGAACTACATTTAACTGTTAAAAAACGCCACAATGATGGGAAATTCACAATAAACGAGCACAAAATGTACCCGTACAAAAATCTCCTTTAAAACTACAGGTGCTAATGAACGTTTTAATTTTCGTGGGGCGCACTCGCTCCATCGATTTTCACACAGGTTAAAATTCAGCTGATAAGAGATCACGCAAAAGTGGCGACCGGACGATATATATGCGGTAAAACGCTGATAAGGACACGTCGGCTGAAGAAGCAGAAAAGTACCCGTTATTGATTTCCAAGAAGTCCATACAATCGTTCTCGTGCAAGCGATTTTTGTGTTGGCTGCACTTTTCCGGGATTTGATAAACAAACGGCGGCGAGGCCGTCCGGAAAACTGCGATGTTTCCGATTTTCCCGGAACGGCACAAGTCGCCGACGAAATTAACCGGAGTATAACAATCAGTACTTCACACTTTGAAAGCATCAGTTTGTGGCCACGGAATCGTTTACAAACTACACAGCCGCCTAGATGATAGTGTGTGTGGGGAAAAAAGAGAGGGAGGCGAGACGCCGGCGGTTGGGCGTCGCGACGCCGGTGCGAGCGAGAGCGAGGTAGTTAGGACGTGGGGTTGCCTTTTCGACAGCTACTCAAACATTCAAACGACCACAAGCAAGTGGTCTTACACTTAGGTGAGAGAGTCGAACGGCGGGGGGTGGATTGGGCCACCCCAGACCTGATCTTTAATAAAAGGTGAGATGTGTATCGAGGGTTGTACCTGAGTTCGATTATGTGCACAAATTTGTTCGGAAAAAAAACGCAAATTGGTACCGTCTGAAATTAGTAACTTCTTGAATGGAATTGTAAACAGGTGTTTAAAAATCTACACAAAATATGAGCATTTGACACTTCTTTCAAGGAATTTATGACAGTGTAACCAAAGAATTATAAACACAAAATGAGTACCAGTACCCCATTAGAAACTAGTATGTAGGTACATTTTTTACCAGATTACGTCAAATAATTTCAAAATTAAGAAAAGTAACAAAGTACCATAATTTACGAATTGAATTACATATTATGTACAATACAAAGGTATTTTTAATAAAATTCTAATATGTATTACAAAATTGACGAAAAAAACGAAGAAATTTATTAATTTCTACGATTTAAGCCAATTAAGTGCAAAAAAACAAGTAGTACCATGAAAATTATTTTTTTAAATTATTTAAGCCATTTTACAAAGTTTTACAAAGAAATGTGCATTTAGGTATCATCAGCATTCCACATTTTGGGTGGAAATTTAATCAAATATCTAATCATTTGTACACAAATTTAGTAGTACCTACCGTCAAAAATCAGTAAATTTTGACGTAGATTTATATAAGTAATAATTGGACAGAAAGCCACCCGAAATTAGTAATTTTTTAACAGAAATGTATACTCAATTTTACAAAAAAATGAGACGGAACCGTGGGCAAACAGTAACGGTTAGAAATAAATTTAAGACCAATAATGTAAAAAATTCAAAAAATTATAAAAATTGTTTCCTTGGAATTGTATTTTAAATGATACAATATAAAATAAATTATATAAAATGTATCACACTATCAAAATGTTATTAACAAATTACCAGAAAATGTTAATGTTAAATACTAGTATATAAAACATGATATGTTTTAATAAATGTCTAAGCAAATTACGTGTGTACAAAATTATACAAGAAATAAATGATATGTTATAATGAATTACTAAGCAAATTACATGTCTACAAAATTATACAAAAAGTAGCAAAATTGGTACCGCCCGAAATTAGTAATTTTGCGAACGGAATGTGACGCAGGTATCTAAAAATCTACATCAAATTTGAAACTTCTCGAATATAATCTAAAGACAGCGTAACCAGAGAAATGTAAATACAAATACCAGTACCCGATTAGAAACAAGTATGTAAATTTTTTACTCGAATTGTAAGTACACTAATTTCTAAATTGAAAAAGTAACAAAGTAGTAGCAAAGTATGTACAATATATAATTATATTTAATAAAAATTATTTCGAATTATGTACAAATACATAATACAAAATAAATAATATGTTATAATGAATTACTAAGCAAATTACATGTCTACAAAATTATACAAAAAATAGCAAAATTGGGACCGCCCGAAATTAGTAACTTTGCGAACGGAATGTAACGCAGGTATCTAAAAATCTACTCCAAATTTAAAACTTCTCGAATAGCAACTAAAGACAGTGTAACCAGAGAAATGTAAATACAAAATTAGTACCAGTACCGAATTAGAAACTAGTATGTAAACTTTTTACCGGAATTGTAATTCAAATAATTTATAGATTGTAAAAGTAACAAAGTATGTACAATAAAAAATTATTTTTAATAAAATTTATTTCGAATTGTGTACAAATACATACTACAAAACTGACAACAAAAAACGAAGAAATTTATTAGTTTCTAGGATTTAAGCCTATCAATTGCAAAAACAAAGTTGTAACACGAGATCAAAATTTTTAATTTGTTAAGCCATTTTACATGGAAAATGCGCATTTAGGTATCAACAGTACAGGTATCAACAAATAAATAAGAACTTTTAAAATACAATTTAAAGTAAATTGTGTTCAAAAAGTTGTTATTAAAACCAGTACAAAACTGAAAAATAGCTCAGCATGTAGTGAGAAATAAACAAATTTCAAAAATTTTTAGACAGTGAAATACATAATTGAAAAAACTAACAAAGTATCAAAAACTATTTTAAGCAAATTATGTATCAAATAATTTTTAGTAAAATTCAAATGGAATTATGTACAATATTGAAGTGAAAAACAACGAAATTAGTATCTACTTATCTAGAATTTTAGACAAACAAGTGCAAACTACAAAGTAAGTGTTACCATGCAAACCGATTCTTTATTTTAAGCTAATGATGCATTTTAGAAAATTTTACACATCAGAGCGATGCATCATTTTAAGTAAAATTTTATGTTATTTGTACACAAATTTGTGCAAAATTGTACTGTCAAAACACAAAACAAATTCTTTATATAAAATTTAAAAAAATATTTTGTACAAAATTGGAAAGAAAGTAGTACTTTCCGAAATTAGTCATTTTGTAATAGAAATTTATGTTGACCATATACAAAGTTTTACACAAAAATTAACACTGCGGTACATTATTTTAATTCAACGATTTAAAAAATTTTGCCTAAAATGGGTCACTTTCAAATTTGATAAAAAAATTAAAAAAAAAATTGCAAAGCAGTACCATCAGAAATTAATATCCTGTAAATTATATATAAATTTAAAAAAATGTCCCAAAAATACACTAGAAATTAATTTTTTAATTAGCATTTGGTGCAAATTATGTACAAAAATTCAACAAACTACATTACTACAAACTACATCTGAACTTAATTTAATTAAATTTAGTATTTATTTAAATTTTTTTTTTTTATTTGGCCACATACAAAATTTTACTTCGCACTATCGGTAACTATCCTCATTTTGGATACTATTTCGAATAAAATATGTAATAAACTGTACATAATGGGTAATGGCATTGGCTTATAAAAATTAAAAAAGTTGTGAACGGATTTTTCAACTAATTCGTTAAAAATTTGTACACAGAAAATGAGCATCGTATTTACTGTCAGAAACAAATAAATTTCAATAATTATTTCAAGTCAACTGAGTACAAAACTGAAAAAATAAAGTAGTAAAGATAGCAATTTTTTAAAATTTTAATATAAGATGCTAAATTTTGGTATCATCATTAACTGGCAACACTTACCATATATCACCATGAGAGCATTTAGATAATTGCCAATATAATTTTCTTTTAAACAAAAAAACAACTTTGATGGTACCATTAAAAATTTTGTAGCATTTTAAAAAGAACTAAAGGCCCCTGAACATTTTAGAAAAATGTTTAGGGATTAGAACAGCGAAATGAAGCATAAATTGCACCCATATAGTACCACATGCAGTACTTGTAAAACACCAAGATGGTACCATAAAAATTTTTTAACATGTTCAAAAGAACTTTAGGCCTTTTCATTAGAAAAGTGTTTAGGATTTGGAATAGTGAAATTAAGCATAAATTATACCCAAATAGTACCACATGCAGTACTTGTAAAACACCAAGATGGTACCATTAAAATTTTGTAAAATTTTAAAAAGAACTTTAGGCTCCTGAACAATTTAGAAAAATGTTTTCATTTTGGGAACAGTGAAATGAAGCATAAATTGTACCTAAATAGTACCACGTGCAGTACTTCTAAAAGACCAAGATGGTACCATTAAATTTTTTAACATTTTCAAAAGAACTTTAAGTCTTCACAATAGAAAAGTGTTTAGGTTCTGGAACAGTGAAATGAAGCATAAATTGTACCCAAATAGTACCACATGCAGTACTTGTTAGACGCACAGGTGGAAGTAGCAAGTGTTTCCCCGTGTTCGATAAACCTTGACTAACGAACCGTCTTCCAATCCGAACCCACACAAAATGGTCGGACTTAACGGATGGGTGATTCGTACATAACGAAAACCGAATGCATCGAACTCGTGTGTGAATCGCCATCAAAGTGTATAAAAGTAATTACAGAAATTCTATAATATTATCTCGGCGGTTATCGGCAATTTGAACGCTCCACTCGAAACAATATCAGAATACATTAATAAATTACGCATTAATTACGTTTTAAACAACTGACATCTACGCCGAATCAATTGTTAAAGCGAGACGTGGATTTTTCAGTACGTCTCTGTCGTCTCCTTAATGGAGAAATGGACGGGAAAAGGCGCGAGGAAGCGCATTCAACCATCGCCGGATGTGACTAGAGCAGTCATATGGACATGGTAGAGTGGACAGACAACGAGAAGACCATTAAAGCGACCAGCAACGCCAACTCAACGCCGACCGTTTCGTCCTCGCTCTATCCCACAAGGATTAGCGATTTGATCGCAACACGACATTAATAAATCAAGTATCAATAGTTCTCGACCCTTTTTTCTTCCGGACCCATTTGAATGGCTTAAATAAACAAATTATGGAGCGAAATGACGGCGCAGATGCCGATCCTCGGTCCCACACTTTGCATATTACCAGACGATGGTATTCAAATTAGGGCTTAGAGCTCAATACATTCGATGATATATCGTGAATGGTTTATGTCCTTGAGGCTATATGAAAAAAGAAGATTTTGGTCGGAATTTGACCCCGTTTTCATTCAGCAGCTCTTTATAATGATAGGACATACGATAGGGTTCGATACAGGTACGAAGGAGAGGGTTGGGGATGGACAAGACTTCTGCACGTTTCACATTTGAATAATCAAAGGGATTTGGTTGCAAGTGAAAGCGGATAGGGAACAAACCACACAAAAAAATTTAAAAGACACTGGCAAAAGTGAATTTGGGCACTAGTATACGTATCACAAGTAGTACCGAATAGTACTACTCGTTTGCATAGAAGCAACAAAATCCAACAAAATGATTTAGTTCATTTTTATAACAATTTGAACCAATTAAACTAATTGACTTATAAAACGGTACCATATTTTAAGAAAATAAACAATGATCACTCACCTCTCAGCATTTAATTAAAACATGTTGCTTTATTCAATTATAAATCAAATTAATGAACAGCGAGAAATTATAATTGAATTGTCTTCGATCCAGGTGGTACATGGACTTGGTTAGTACCATTTACTATCAATTTCAGTCAACTAATATTTATTTTGTATCAGTGCAAGTACGACTTATTATTTAGTCGTTTACTTTATTTTCATTCAAATTGGTCGTATGTTTAAAAAAACAATGCACACGATACGATTTCGTCAACATTTTGAAACGGTACCACTTAGTACTATGCGAAGTGAAAGTTCCACACGCATTGACATTATATTATTCTAAAGCAATCGTTTTATAAATATTTAATAAATTCGCGTTTAAACGGCGACTAAAATTTGCAAGTACTAAAATTGGGCAAATGGCCAGAAAAACGTTACCAGAACAATAATTTAACATCGCTTGCTGTAACTAAAAGACGAGATGAGAAATTGTGCAATTCACACAAGAATAATAATAATAATTCTATAATATGTATATTTCGTACCGAAAAAAGTACTGTTACTACTCTAAATACTGATTTATGGAAGTACCGTTCGTATAGTTTTGTTTCAAACGCTCAATTGCGCCACTACTAACAGTGACACAAATTTGACACAAAATACATAAAATTCAGCCTCGACAACCGGTACTACTTTAGTTTAGGTACTTTCACATTCATATTTGCACATTAATATTAATTCTGAAATATTACAACAAAATTTTATTAGTGCTGTTTGACATGAAATGGACTTGGTTTAAATGGTACTTGGTTTGTAAAATGAAATGTTTTAGTTATATTGGTAAATAACAATATACTCGTAATACAATAATATAAAAGTAATACAGGCGACAAAGCTCACACAATATTTTGGTATTGCAAATTTTACTAATTTTTAATAATGAATGAAATGAGTGGAGAGAAGAGTAAGTACTGTAAATGATTGACTTAAATTTAGTTGATTGGCAACAGTGAGAAATTAGTACCATATTAACTGTCGTCGTGATTTATGTCTATTATCTTTTCAGGTTAGAGTATTGTTGTCAAAAAGTGTAACTTACTGAATAATGGCAAACGAAAAGTGACAAATAACGGAAATAAATGGTTACAGCGACTGATCGGAAAGATCTTCCAGTTGTAAAAACCAATTTGAAAAAAATTCTGATATGGGCAACTTTTAAATTTGACGTTTATTTGACAATTTTTTATTTCAACATCAGTGTACCCAATAGAAGAGTTAAAAAATATTGCTAACCCAACACAAAAAACTTCAATCATTTATAGTCACCCGGTGCTTAGATGTTTAAGATACAAATTGGTTTAGAGATGCTAATTTACATTTCAACAGTTAGTTTCAGTTAGTTTTGTCTATTTCTGATGTAAAATCGAATTAATTTTTAATATACCAGAAATACAAACAACGAAGGAGTGGTACCATTTACATATTTAGTGTACCACTTATATGATATAACAAATGGACATAGTCAAACAGATACCAAATACAATTTATTTTCTACTGGTAAAATTGAAGCAATATAATATAATACTGAAAAACTACCATTTACATATTAAATTATTAACTACTGTAATTTGAAATGTTCTGAATCGATTTTTTGCAACAAATCAGTTGTGAGAATAAAAATGCGTTTTTAATACAAGAGTAGGTGTACAGTTTTGGGAATGTTGAAATTTTTGATAAAAAGTGTGAAATGGGTATAAAATGTAAAAAATCTAACGGAAAGCGATTCTATTGGCATGTTTAGTACCTGACGATCGACGATACCCAAATTTGCATGGAAACGGCACCAACGATCGAAAATATGCAAATGTATTAGTTTTTGGGCCGATGATTTACAACCTATATCTTCCACGCCCGATCCAAAGAACAAAAACAATTTAATGTTAATGCCAATGTCCCGTAAACTATTCAAGACACTACTCGTTATTAATTATCGGTAATAAAAACCGTCAGAACTGGTCGATTAAGTGTCTATTTTATAGCACCGATTTGAAGACGTGCCCATTACCAAAAAGGTATAGAATCTGTGGCAGCTGCCGATGAGGAGTAATGAGCAGCGAGTGTTTTTGAAAATTCTTAAACGTCTCCTTACGTCTTTCTTTTTTTTGAATGGGTAATTTATGTCACGAAGACGAAACGAAAGAACGTTGCCGGCTTTTAATAGCAACGATCGGTCTTCCACCTGTTCGATATCTATTGATGGGTACTGACGTTTCCGGTGGTTAAAAACTGTTTAATTCCCGCGTATAAAAATACATCTGTTGTTATAGGAACTTGTGCTTCTTGTCTTTATCGATTGTTGCGGTTAGTCGTTAACGGTTAAGAAAGCGTTTTCCGTTCGTTTTTCTGCATGAATCGGGGGAAAAATCGTCGGGGGAATGCTGCATGTCGGTGAGTCGATGTTTGTAATTAATTTTCCACTAACCCTAACCTATAGATGTCCGTTAGATTATCGCGACACGAAATCTCCAAATGTTAAAAATTGGACAACTGTCGTACATTAACACTGATATCAGGGGCGATAAGAGCAATTTTATATTCCAATAATTATTAGCCGAGTATTTTTCGCCTTGTTATACCATGAGCCCTTGCCTTATGAATATTTATACGCTTTCGAACAACATTCGAAAAAAATCAATGGTTCGGGGAAAGCGATCGCGTGGAATATTTTTAGTTTATTATTGGTTATTTGGTGCGGCGATGCGGGAAAACAAAGGGAATTGTTTCAATTGGTGAAAATTTTATTCGGGTGCGTTTACACGCCGGGAAATTACCGACGATTTATCACGTGCCGGAAAATTTGGGCGCCAAAATTTACTGGAGATTTGGATTTTATGATAAGAAACGAATGAAGAGGAAATGGGGCAACGGACGAAGCACGAGAAAGCGAACATTTAAATAAACTATGATATCTTAAATTTTGTGTGTTCCATTGGAATAAACGGACGTTTCGTTTACATCTGAGGTATACATCTTCAGTTGCAGTGTGGTTATGTAGACTTCGCTCGTTACCAAATTTCAAAAGAAATCCGGTCTGAAAATCCACATCCTTTAAATTGCAAACATTTCACTAAATATTAGAAAGAAAAAAATTAATGACTTATTTCTTGAAGTAAGGAAAAAACAAAAAAACAAGAAATTCCTAAAATTTAATTCAGGATTACATGAAATACAGAATGCTTAAAAATACAACAGCTTCAATATATTGAACTGTGAATTTAATCATAAGAAATAAAGGGCAAATAAACAACAAGTAACAACTAAATTAAAAAATAATACATAAATTGTAAACAAACAAAGACAAATTTATTTTAAATATTTATGTTTTGGTTATAAGGTAAATTAACAACCGATGACAATAAGTTCGCAGTGTTTGTCAAAATGACAGAAGGAAAACTATAGCAAGTAGAAAGTAAATTTAATGATGTGAGTGATGAGTAAATATAACAACGAAATGCAGAATCAGAAAGCAGAATTTAAGGTATAAACATTTTGCCACAAATTAAGTCAAACTAAACTAATTTTAATTAATTATTAGGAATGAAATACCTCAACTAAATACTCTATAAAGATGAAATGTGAATTTAATGACAAGATATAAATAAATAACAAATAAGAGTAAATAGAGCAGCAAACGAAACAGGTGAATAAATTTAGAACAAATTTACCATTATTTAAAGATTGAAAGTAAAAACACTTTTAAATAAGCAAAAATTTGTATAAAAAAAAATTACAATATACATCGATATAGCAATTTCAAGTAGAAATGTGTGTTTAAAGATAAGAAAAGTAAATGGTGAATATAAGAAAGCAAAACCTAGTAAAGAAAAATGCTTAAATAATTGTGAAGGACGTAATAATAATTCTAAAAATTAAGACATAGAATTTAAATTAATGTTAATAAGGTGTAAGAAGAGAACGCTCTCTTTCTCAAGAATAAAACCAAAGAACCTACAAGTAGTAGGAATTTTGATAAGTTGAAATAGTAATAAGAAATTTGTGAAGAATATACGGAACAATGTGCGGAATTATCTAAATTAAATAATGTATTAAAAATTAATTAAAAAAAGTAATTATTAAATGAAATTAACAAGAACTGCAGAATCTAAAAAAAAACTAAGTTTAGAGGAAAAATCAAAATTCAAAAAAACTTGAAACCAATACAAAAACGAATTAACTAGACATGAAATTAAATTCATCAGCGTAATATTAACCAGGAATAGAATAGAATAATAGAAACTGTCCAGGAAATAAAAAGAAAAAATCCATCACTACTACAAATTAATATATTAAATAAAGATTTAGCAATAAAAATGTATTGAAGACTAGACAGAAAAACCAGCGAAGCACAAGAATGTAAAATTGAAGAAACTTTAAATTTTTTCAAAATTTTGAGACGATTGTAATTATTATCAAAAATAAAATTAAATAGAAATAACACAAGTTGGAAAAAAATTCGTGCTCAAAAAACTAATTAGCTACATAAACTTGAATTAAATGGAATATGAATTCCAACGACAAAATTAATAAATGTCTAATAATTAAGAAGTATAAGAAGCGAATAAAAATATCAAATTTATAACAAATAATTCGAAAACAAATTTAAAATTAACTAAAAATAAGTGCAGTGTTCTTAAAATGAAGCTGTCAATGCAACAATGTCAAAAAATATAAAAAATTACAGATTTAGACATGTATTTAGAACAGTATGTGAAAATACAAAGTAGTAGCAAAAAATTCAGAGTATAATAGACAGCGAGTAAGTCATAATAAGAAAGATGGAGCTACAAAAGTGTAATAATTTGGGTAACTTGAAAAAAGTACTGTACAAAAAAACTACAAAAAATATGACAAATTAATAAAAAATGACGGAAAAAATACAGCATATTCTTGAACATGAATAAGAAATGAGTTCTGTGAGTTTAATAATCAGAAGTGAACGACGTAAATGCAGCAAATAAAGCATATGCAACTAAAATTGAAAAATTGTGAAATACGTGTTCGTCAGAATTTTGATGAAATAATGTTAAAAAATTAGTGAAGAATATACATACATAATTTACAAAAAAAGAAGCGAAACAAACGTCTAAATTGAGCAAAGTTTGAAAGACAAATACTAAGAAGTATTTAGTAAAGTTGAAATGAACACAACATGCAGCATTAAAAAAAAACTTGACAGGATACAAAAGCAAATTGGAAGACAAATTTACTAAAAATCAAATTTATCAACGGAGTAAATAGATAGCAATAAAATTAACAAAAACTAATCATATAATCAAATTTAAAAAATTGAATTTTGATTTAATATTATTTATTAATTTTAAATCAAAAATTAAAAAAAAAGAATTTTGATTCAAAAATGAAAAAAATTGACGAGAAATGTCAAGAAATAAATACGTAACGACTACAAATAGTAAAAAAGCCGATTAAAAAATACGAAATTGGTGAAAAGAACAGAATAACGAGCACAGTAAAATAAAGAAGCTGTAATTTTTTTCCACCCAACTTAAACGAATTTGAGATTGTAATTTTCAAAAACAAACAAATATACAAATTATTCGAGTATCAAAATAAAAAAATGTTATGATCAGATAATGAAACTCTAGCCTCTGCATAAACAGAAATATGAGTTTAACGACAAAATTAATAAAGGATAAAGCAAGAAGTGAAGCATAAATAAATTTGAAAAAAAATATAAATAAATTTGAAAAAAAAATCTAAATAAATTTGAAAAAAAAATATTGCCACTATCCTAATAGTTGCCATTTAAACCAAAAAAAAACCTTTTTTGAAAATTGCTACTCCCAAACCAATGAGAATTTTAGTTTGATATTTTGACAGAAATCTTTTTCAGAAAAAATTTTGAACAAAATGATAATAGGTAATCAAAAAATATACAGATTGTAAATCAAAATTAAACTTATTTAGGAAAGGAATAATATTATAAATGCGAATGTTTGGATGTTTGTTGCTCAATCACGCTAGAACGGCTGAACGGATCTGGATGAAATTTGGCACAGAGACAGATTATAATCTGGAATAGCACATAGGGTACTATTTATCCCAGAAAAATGTTCCCGTGGGATAGATGTTTATATTTTTCCTAGAGCAAGCATGATTTTTTGCATAGTTGTATATTTTTTACGTATTTTTTAACGTATTAAGGACAGGATTAAAGAGAGGAAAAAGTAGGGAAAGAAAGGAACCTTCTCAATGGGAGTTTATAGATAAATAAATTGAGAAAATATTTAGATATTTCGACCTGGAACGAAAACCCTTCAGATCCTTCGTTTACATGTTAAGAACTGTATGTAATGTAGTACACAGAACGGTATTGTAATAAATAAAAAAAAAGTCAATCAATGAGTTACAAGTTCCCTAATTTATATCATACAGTTCACAAACATACACATCAAAATTTCCACGCGAACGAAGTCGCAGGCAAAGGCTAGTAAATGAATAAATGCAACAAGAACAAAAAATACAAATAAAAATAAAATACAAAATACATTTTGAAATTACAGATGGGTACACGAAAATTGAAATAGCAAGAAATACAGATATAACAAGACAGCAAAAAGGCATAATAAGAAAGATGGAGTTACAAAAGTATAATAATATTTACGTAAAATATAAAAAAAGTAAAACTACACAAACCGAAAGCAGTTAAAATCGAATTTAAGGATACATTTATCAACCTTAAAATTAACAAGACAAAATAATAAAAAATGACGAAAAAGACATAGAGAATGCTCCGGATCATAAACAAAAAAATTAGTTGTGTGACATTAATGATGAGAAGTGAACGAGATTAAATGGACTAGCAAAGAAAGAATATGAAGTCAAAATTAAAAAATTGATCAGAATTTTGAAATGGACCGATGTGACTTAAAGTTGTAGGGATTTCAGTTAAACAATAAAATGATGAACGAGTGAAGGGTTTGAGATTTTTAAGTTGTTGGTCAAATGGTAAGGTATATCTTCTACAAGTCGACATTGGAACGTCGGCCGTTGTAATTAGAGCCCATTTGGACTATGGGCTTCCATCAGCATAACCCAGGACTATTCCGCAATTCCAGTCCGCGATATATTTTCTCCGACTCACTCGAATCTACCTAGAGCAGAAATAGTTGATTACCATTAACCCGGATGCTCATTCCGTCCCCGAAGAGTAAAAGTGAATTGTTTGGCCGCCGCCATTCGGTCCCGGAACGCTGCGAATCCGGGATAGAGGACAGGACAATAGACACAAGTGGCGACTTTTGAAATTTACGGTCTTAATGCAATTCTCAATTAGTGGGGGTAATAGCTCGCCTGTACACTGTACTAAATGAACTATAGCCGGGGTGGAATTTAGTTTTACTGTCACTCGACGATTTATCGGCTTTCCCATTAAACACCGCGACCGACGCAAAAATCATCGACGCCGTTTTAATTAATTTGCATTCAGCCCCCGTAGATAATTCGGCAGCTGCTTGGAAGAAGAAACTTAAAGGGTTTGCCATCTGTTACTCGATATTTTACCCCGCGCGACGATCGGTCTTCAATTACAGGGGATGAATCGGACTGCTGCAATTAACATATCGGACTGGTTTATTTGCATATGTGCCAAATACAATGCTCAAGGGATGTGTGGGAATTGCCAAAATTTATTAACAGCCGTTGAAGACGATCGCCACCTGGACTCGGATCGGCGCCGTCTTAATCGCCGATACCCCGTCTTTTTCAACCCCTAGACGTCTAACCGACCCTCCTTGTAATTAAGAAATGTATTTAAAAAATGGGCAGATACGAGAAAAGTTGCAGCCATATATATTCTTTATACTTTATAGGAAATTGCGGGCGATGTTCCCGCGTCCGCAACTCCCATCTTCCTCGTTCAGCTGCCCCCCGACTTCGGCAAAAGAAAGCGGAAAGATAACGTGCCCGAATCATCTCCAGACAAAGTCCTTATGTTCGCTTCTCTCTGATAATCCATACTTATTACGTGTTCTTATTCTTTTCCTTGCGTTCAGCCGATGATAAACGATAATTGGTCGAGGTAAACGATAGATGTTGGGCGGAAAAGTGTTTTCGGAAAACCGACCCCACCATCGCCGTTTTGTCTAATTATTGCGTTACCGGTCCAGTGAAGATCACCATGTCCGAACCGACATTTTTCCCATAAAAGCGAGCCGACCGGAAAATTAAATTTCGCAAATGTTCCACGCACGCTAGTTTTTGTTTGGCGACAATTACGACTAATGTTTATCGACAATCGTTTCGGGAAGATTATTTTCATAAATCGGGTACGTTCTACCTGTGGACCGGTGCCAGGAGCGCACACACGACGTTTCGGAAAAATACCAAAACCGATTTTCGGAAATGTGGTGTTCGGGTTAAAATTAGCAAATCGGTGGTGGGTCTTGTGTTCAAAGAGCGTCGAACGAGCGTTTTGATGGATTTCCAACTTGTTCAAATAATTCTAACAAGCGTTTTCACAATTTTCCGGGAATCAACAGAAAATATAGGAAATGGTCTAATTAATATTTGTCTTTCTACCACTTCCAGTCATTTTTATACAGCTGTCTTAAAGGAATCGATTTGGATGTCATTCTTAGTACTTTCTAATAAATATTGATGCAAAAAATATTGTTAGAAAAAAACTAACAAACTAAATTTTGAAAATTATAAAAGGCAACGATTTGTTATAATGTAACGTCTAGGAGTGGCGCGCGCATGCGCAGTGGGGAGTGGTGGGGGGAGGCGTTTGGGTAGGGGGAGGTTGGTTTAGAAACGGCTTATTATTTTTCCCTCTACTTTCATTTTCAGTGGCAGTGCGTACGTGTATACGCCAAATTTCAACAGGAATCCGGCTGTGAACTGTGAACATCCACATTCTTTATGTGTGGATACATTTCAGTTAATATTAGAGATAAATAAAACAATTAAGTCTTATTTCTTCAAATGCTGAAAAAAAAACCGAAAAATTCCCAGAATTTAATTATCAGGAAATCGATAATTTAAATAAACTATCAAATTTGAAGTTTTGTGTGTTCCATTGGAATAAACGGACGTTTCGTCTATATTGAAGGTGTACATCTTCAGTGGCAGTGTGGATAAATAGTTTTCGCTAGTTACCGAATTTCAACAGAAATCCGGCTGTGAAATTCCACATTCTTTAAAGTGAACCCATTTCACTAAACATTGGAAAGAAATAAAAATAATAAAATTAAAGTGTTTGTTAAGTTGAAGTAATAAAAAAACAAAACAACTAGAAATTCCTAGAATTTTATTAACAGGATAACACAAATTACAGAATGCTTAAAAATACAACAGCTCCACTAAATTGAATTTGAATTTAATCATATGAAATGAAACGTAAATAAACAACAATTGACAACTAAATTAAAAATAATTCATAAATTGTAGACAAACAAAGACAAATTTATTCTACATGGTTATAATTTAAATTAACAAGCGATGACATGCAGTTCACAGTATTTGTGAAAAGAATAGAAGCAAGAACTCTGGCAAGTAGAAGGTAGATTTAATGATGTGAGCGATGAGAAAATATAACAACGAAATGCAGAATTAGAAAGCAGAATTTAATAAAGTACAATTTTGCTACACACTAATTCAAACTACAACTAATTTAAAAATGTTTTTGTAAAAATTTTAATTATTTCTTAGGGATGAAAAACCCTAACTCTGTTACTCTATAAAAAAGAAATGTGAATTTAATGATAAATAAGTAACAAATAACAGTAAATAGAACAGCAAATAAAACAAATATATAAACAAATACATATATTCAGAACAAGTTGACAATTATTTACAAATTTAAGTAAGCAAAAATTTGAATTAATCAGAAGTAATTTAAAATATACTTAGTTACAGTAACTTCAAAAAGTAGAAAAGTGTGTTTAAAGATAAGATAAGTAAATGGTAAATATAAGAACGCAAAACATAGCAAAGTAATTTCTTAAATAATAGTAAAGGACGGTGTAATGATTGTAAAAAAGAATTAATTAAAAACTAATAAGAATTTTAAATTAAAATAATGTTAATAAGATGTAAGAAAAAACGCTCTTTTTCTCTATACCTAATAAAACCAAAAAAACAACAAATAGTAAAAATTTTGATAATATGAAATAAGAATAAGAAATTAGTGAAGAATATACCTACAGAACAAAGTGCGGAAAATAAATATCTAAATTAAACAAAATGTAAAGATCAAAAATATTTTAAAAAAGAAAGGAAATGCGGAATCTAAGAAAAAACTAAATTTAAAAAAAAAATTAAAATTTGAAAAAACTTGAAACAAATACAAACACTAATACGAATACGAATAAAGACGAATGAACTAAACATGAAAATAGGAAAATAGTAGTAGTCAAATTAATCAGGAATAATAGAAACTGTCCAGGAAATTACAAGAAAAAACATAACGACTACAAATAAATAGGACAAATAAAGATTTAGCAATAAAAATTTATTGAGAGTAAACAGAACAACGAGCGAAGCACGAGAATATAAAATGAAGAAACTTTAATGTTTTTTCAAAAGTTTGAAATGATTGTAATTATTATCAAAAATCAAATCAAATAGAAATAACACGTTGGAAAAAAAATAGTGTTTAAAAAACTAATTAGCTACATAAACTTGAATTAATTGAAATATGAATTCAACGACAAAATTAATAACTGTCTAATAATTAAGAAGGATGAAGTAATTAAAAATATAAATAATTTAAATTATTTATTAGGAATGAAAAACACTAACTATGTTACTCTACAAAGAAGAAATGTGAATTTAATGCTAAAAATATAACAAATATAAACAGTAAATAGAGCAGGAAATGAAACATAATAAAAATATATTCTGAACAAGTCTACAATTATTTACAAATTAAAAGTAAAAACAAATTTAAATAAATAAAAATTCGAATTAACAAGAAATAATTTAAAATATAGTTATAGCAAGTGTGTGTTTAAAGATAAGACAAGTAATTGGTAAATATAAGAACGAGCAAAACAAAGTAAAGAAAAATTTTTACAAGCCGGGGATTTATTACGTGCCGGAAAATTTGGGCGCCAAAATTGACTAGTGACTTGGATTTAATGATAAGAAATGAAGAGTAAATGGGACAACGGTCGAAGCATAAGAAAGCGAAAATTATAATAATTTATTATATCTGAAAATGTAGGTGTTTCATTGGAATAAACGGACCTTTCGTCTACATTAGAGGTATACATCTTCTTGTGGATATGTAGATTTTGCGCGCTACCAAATTTCAACAGAAATCCGGTTGTGAAAATCCACATTTTTTAAAGTATATTTCTCTAACTATTAGTAAGAAATAGAAAAAAGAAAAACAGTAAAATCATACTCCTAGTTAAAAAAAAAACTAAAAAATGTGAATTTAATAATCGGAAATGAACAGGAAATAAACAAGTGACAACTGAATTATAAATAATACAGAAATTGGATACAAACACACGCTCTTTTCAAATTTCGACTGGCTTAATGGAGGTTCAATGTCTGAGAAACGCTTTATAAGGCGATAAATGTTAAATCGAATATTTTAAGGCAAGGAATGCAAATTCAATCATTTGCATTCTCTCCTGATGCCTACCTGGCTTTTTGATGCAAGGGTTTGGGAATCAATTTTTGCTTCTTCAACAGTTGCATATTGTTCCTGATCTTATCTCGATGACAACTCTTTTAACACAACCCGGCTTACTTTAAGCTCGTTCTTTTGCAAATTTTCCATTTTTGGTCTTACTCGCCTGACTTCTTCAAGTAACTGACCGCCGATGCGTCCCTAATTCTGTCTCGCGGTTTGATTCGATTAAATTCCAAATATTTAAGAAGTGTTTTCGCTGCTAATTGCCTCAATTGTGCGGTGGCAAATTACACGTTCCGGCCGAATTTCGGCGAAAAACCTTAAATCAATTGTTCGTGTGTCTGAGGTCGTTCGGTTGTTTTGAGCGTCCCGAAATGGATTCTGGTTATTAATGCACGTGAAGGTGCAGTCTGTATGTTATTGTCTTCGATAATAGCTCACGGCGACGTCTGCCAAGAATCCGAATCGGTCCACATATAAAGTGGGTGTACGACACTCAATATTTTATTTATAAATAGTCGGTCCTCGGTATCACCCATGACCATCCACCACCAATTCAGGGATTGTTTTTGCGAAAGGGCGAAAGGGGAAACAAACGCCTCGAGCGCTGCTCATTAGGACATACTTCATCCGATGGAGAGAGCGAGACTCTTCACAATTGTGTCTGACTGACTACGAGAGATCTCCTCCAGGCCGCACGACACTTGTCTCTTTTCTCCCGCGCATCCATGGAGGAACCCCAACGACTAATTACCTTATAAATCTATACGACAATACGAAACGCTTCCGGTGATAATATATCGCCGGTAAATAAACCCGTCCCAGACGAGGAATCGCACAACCATCGACAGCCACAAGTAAAACACTCAATTACGCACACACGCAAATAAACTGATGCCATCAGTGAGTATTGCGACTCATTACGCACGAGCACTAGTCGAAGACGCGCCTAAAACAATCAAAAAGCATATTCCCGCTCGCTCGAATTAACCGCCTTGGAGAATCGAGAGGGAGCATCCCCAATTTCTACAAATCATCCACTTTTTTCGATGCAACCCTTCCACTCCAGTTTTAATTGTTTTAAAGCACATTGCCAATTTCTGAATTCCGAACTCTTGAGGCCGTTGCACACTGTAGTAAAATGTTACAGCTCAACACTTTCGGGTTGTTTTGGTATTTGAGTTCTTGGGGAGGTGTTCCGAAGAGTTGTTGGTGATGGTTGGGGGTTGGGGAGTGGGTTTGATTTGATTCGAAGTGTCGGGGATTGATTGAGGGCGCAAAACGATTGGTTTAGTGTAAAGCGGACTTTACAGCCCCCGTGCAATAACAATAATGACAGCATATGGAGTTAAGAATTATCCGGCTTGTTAGTGACGACTCCAAGGGATGTTTTTGTTTTTTTCGTTTTGTCTTAGCTGTTCGGACGCCTAATTCGGATCTATACAATAGAAGAGCAATTTCGCAAAGTGACAATAAATATAGCGCCTTCTCCAGACGCCATCCAAGATATGACGATATTAATTCGACGGAGAGGAAAAATGCAGGGAAGCCGATGCGGATGAAGAGGAAGCGCCATTCGGTGGAGGAGTTTTCATCTAGAATCGACCTGGATATTTACCATAAATCTGTCAGGATGAGGTGCTATTTTTAAGGCCTGATATATTGCTCGTATCGGTATAAAAATTAAATTCTACGCTAAGAATATTTATGTTTGTTTTGTTATGCACGCCGCCCTTTTCTCACAAGACGCCGGAAAAGCCGACACGGAAAAATTGCCTCGACTTATTCCAAATTACAGCTTCCATCGATTAAATTTAGTGGTATGCAGTTGTTTCTTCCATCTTCATAATTTCTGCTTTTTTATTCTTATAAATTCATAAATTAATTAAAAAAAATGTAATAATCAAACCTTTATTTTATTTTTTGCCCATTGCCCATTTATTCTTATCATTTGTTAATACTTTTTCTTCTTTCCACAATTTGTTCTTCTTTGTGAGATTTTTCACTATTAGCTCGTTGTATTTTTTTTTCTTCTCTTTATTTTAGTTGCTGTCGTTTACTAGTGTCGATTCTACTTTTAATCTCTTACTATTTTATTGCGTGTTTTGTCTTTTCTTTTTGTTATTCCATGACACTTCTGAGATATTTCATTATTGCTGCTTGCAATTTACTTTTCAGTTGTTTTGAATGTCCCGCTTTTGCATGCATAAGTTAGTATTGGCTTAAATATTGACTGAAATAATAAACATATTTTTCCATATGAATGTAATATTCAGTCCGTAATATAATTTTGTTGCGTTTTCTATTCTATTTTTATTTCTTCCTCATTATTTTCTTTGTATTTTAATTCCTAAGTATTTAAAACTTGTTACATGTTCTATATCTGTATTATCAAGATTTACTTTTGTCATCTGTCGTTGTTTCCTATCACCATTATCTTTGTGTTCCTTCTTAGATTTTTTCTTATAAATTCCAAGTTTTGCAAGTTTTATTTATTTATTATATTTATTTCCAAGTTTTTTGTCTTCCTTGTTTTTGGTATGTATCGGTAGATCATCGGCGAAAGTACATTCATTATGTATATTTGTTCGATATGTATATTTGAATCTAATTTTGTAAACTCTTAGCTTTTAGCTTTACTTCTTTTCTTACATCATTTAAGCACGTAGTTTCTTGTATATTTGTAGGTATATGTATTTTCAGACTTATTCATATCGACTTTCATGATACTTTGTCAAATGCTTTTCCAAGGCCTATAAAATCACGTATGTGTTAATAATAATAATAATAATAAATTGGCTTTATTTATAAAACAAATATGTACAATTAAATAACAAAATAAAAATAAAATAAGATACAATAAAGACAATACAAATAAATAAATTACAAATGTACAGAACAAAAAGAAATTTCAAGAATTTTGCACACATATTTTATAAACTAAGTAAATCTAAATCTTTTTCTTCTATTAGAGGATATCTAAATTTTTTTCGATTGAACAGAAATACATATTTTGCTGAAAAAAGTTTGTTGAGTTAAATGTTTTAACAACTTTATGTCAAGGATTTTTGAAATATTGCTACCTTGAATTTGGGCATCCAAATATCCAAAACACAGCAAATTTGAATATTAGATATGAGAACTGGTACGTGAACGAAATAACATTCTAAGATTTAATTTTCTAACATTTAAATACAAATAGTGATAAGTGATATTTATAGATTCGAAGTCAATCCAACTCCTTATTTTTAGTGAGATCTGATAAAAAATTGTAATTTAAAAATAAATAAACAGGAGTTTTGAATTTTTTGCAAACGATATTTGGGTTGATTATCTAAACATGAATAATAATTAATTAGGCGGTAATTTCAATTAGAAAGAACTAACGATTTACAACATGTTTTTAATACTTAAATTCAAAATGGCAATTTGATAGTTTCCATAAAGCATTTTTAATGTAGAATATTATTCTTTACGATATAATTTACCTACATTCTCCTTAAATAATAATTTTTTTATACATGTTACAACTTTAATTTGTACAAGAGTAGTTGGTCATAAGATTAAAATTGAAACATTAATCATATGACTAATTTTTGTATTTCTGGATTACATGCAGATAATATTACATTACATTTATTTTAATCCTAAATATTAAGTTAGAAAGAAGTCTCATTTGTTTTAAATTCTCAAAAACCTGTTTACAAGCTTGTTCAACATTTTTTGGATGAAAATGCTACTATAACTATGCATCGTCCGTAAAAGCTTACAATTTACAGCACTTTACCGAATTTAAAATATAGGCTGTATGTATATTATAAATAAAAGTGGGGCCTAAAGTAGAACCTTGAGGGACACCTGAACTGATCGAACCTATTTGCTAGCACGAGTTTCCAATTACACAGCTTGACTTAGATTTAGTAAAAAAGACTTTCGTTAATTTTTTCTACCGTACTCAGCAATAAAGTTGTTATTGTCGTTGTCGTTGTTATATTGTTGACAAAATGTTCGTATGCATTCCATTAACTTCTTGGCAGTAGTATACCATCGGATAAAAATTTACTTTGCCCTGTTTAAATTTCCGGTGACTTAGGATCTATATTTTAATTTTTAATTAATTTAACACTTCTGCTGGCAATGTTTTTACAAGAGTGACATAGCCTCAAATTTAGAAAAAATAAGCTTCCTTTAAAGCATTATTTCTAAGGTCCGGAGCATTTCACAGGATATCCTGTTGTTTCCTACTGTTTAACCTCTTTTTAAAATTTTTACTGCTTTTATTTTTTACTTCTTCTTACTAAACTCGTCTTGGTCAAACTTTTCTATCACTTGCTCTGTATTACCATTTTCATCTTCTTCTGTATTTATTGGTTCTGTGTATAGTAGGTCCTTTAAATACTTTTTCTAGCGTGCCAATCTATGATCATAATTTTTCTATATTCTACCCTCCTTGGATTTTACGTAGTTGCCTTTTCTTAGTAGTGAAGTGTTCTTAGTACTTTAAAAAATAGTTTACGGTTTCTGTGGCTATACTGATACATTTTTATTCCGGGATCTTTCTTTCGCTACTTTTACCAATTCCTTGAATGCTTTTCTCTGCTGTAGAGTAACTCTAATTATTTCTACTGTTTAAGGTAGCTCTGCCACTTGCGCTTTTTAGGCCTTATTTTTATTTTTATCTCTTCGTTCCACCAGTTTGTTTTTTGTTAAGTTCTATTATTTTTAATGGGCATGTTGGCTTTGCTGTCGATAAAACTGTACCTTTAAAACAATTTTATTTATATGTAAAATAACAATTTAAAATCTCAATCAGTGGGAACGAGAATTAGCGAGTGAGGCGTCCAAGAACAAATCATAGGCAATTGGTACGATTAACAGCTCGAAATTGTCAACTCAATAAATCAAACACTTCTTTGTGGTTGTATTTAGACGTTCTGCGCGAAAACATACCGGTACTATATTCTGGTCTGCACCTGCCAAATCGTGTATCATCCTCGGCAATACATAACCCAATCTATGCCGGTGTCTTGTCCAATCATCTCCGTTCTAATCAAAGACCGCTGCTAAATTTACACCAAGTAAGACGCAGGTGACAGAGAATTCATATTCCACTTAGAGCTCCGCACGGTAATAATAAAATCGCACTAGAACCACCACGGAAATGATGGCGCGTTTTAAAAAAGTTTCATTAGAGATAATTCGGTTGGATGTGTCAGTTTCAGTCCAGAAATAGGTGCAAATGCTTTTTTCTCCTCATCTTGGAAAGCTTTAACGTGTTGGGGGTTCGTGTATCTGGGAAAAAAAGTATCGGCGAAAGTAAACAAACCACCCTTATGCACAACCCTTTAATTAACAAAATCAACGCCGGACACAACTTGGCGACCATTAAACATTCATCCAGCTTTGTTTCTGGCATTGTCGGTCCGGCTTTGTTCGATTCCTCCGACTCGGGGCTTATTAAATTATTACTCTCGCGTTTTTTTCGCTCCACACTTGGTGCCTTGGCGGTGTCCGAGCAATTTGCATGGGAAAAGGAATTCTTGTGTTTGTAATTCCCGTTTTAAAATCCACTAATGAATTTAGGCGAGACGTTATTATATTTTCATTTCGCGTGTGTGTACCCTACGTACGTCTACCTACGTGGTATTATTTAATTAGGGCCGCCGTTTGTGTTTGTTGGTCGGGTTTGCAATGTCTCGGCGAAAAAAAGCCATCGTCGTGCCATTTAAATTGCGAAAACAATTAAAACCGGCATAATTTCCGGCTAATTATTACGGCCAGGTAGAGATCGTGACGGGCATTTCGCATTTTTTCTATTTTCAGCGGGGAAAGATCACGACCGGAGCTTACAGCTAAAACGTACGTTTCGCGGATCCAATCCGACAGTTCTGATGAACGGAGTTGGCTTTGACGGGCGGAACGTCATTCGTGGATTGGTTCGACTCGTGTAATCTCCTGCTACTCATCTTTCAACATTTTTATGTTGTAATTGTTTTGTCTTCCTAATACTTTCTTCACTCGTCTGATTCATATCACATTAATTTATGCCAAGTTATGCTTCTTGTAGTCTTGTAGACAAAGCTAATAATTCTAGTTCAAAATTTCCATTTTTTTTTGTATTATCTCAAAGCATCACTTCTTGTAATTTGTACAAAATGTATACCTTTCTTGGGTCACTAATAAAATTTTCCTTTTCTACAGTTAATTTCGTTTCGTTATATAATTTAAGCACATAGTTTCTTGTATATTTGTAGGTATATGTATTTTAAGACTTTTCAATATCGACTTTCATGGTACGCTGTCAAATGCTTTTTTAAGGTCTATAAAGTCACGTATGCGTTAATAATAATAATAGTAATAATAATAAATTGGCTTTATTTATTTATATAACAATAATGTACACTTGAATAACAAAATATAAATAAAATAAAATAATAAAGACAATAAAAACTCAAAAAATTACAAATGTACAAAAAAATACAAGAATTATGCACACATATTTTATAAACAAAGTAAAACTATATATAAATATTTTTCTTCCATTAGAGAATATCTAAATTCTAAACCAATTGTTCTTTTAGAAGCTCTGCTCAAAGCTTTTTGCATTTGCCCTAAAATATATTTTAGCTTCCAAATATTTTCGTGTTGTTTTTGTTTCTTTGAAGCTGCATTTCTTTTAGTTTATTCAAGCAACTATATTTAACAGTTTCCATTGATTATGTCAAACGATTATTGTGTTTTGAACAGTTTCCTGAATTTCTTTGCAAAGTTTGTCTGCTTGTGAATGCTACCAAACTGATCTCGTGGATCAAAAGTATTTGAAAATCTTGTTGCAATTTGTTTGTTTATAGTTGATTCTTCGCTCAACTCGTACAGAATTTACATCCTTTTCGTGTTCAACGACATTAAAAGGTTCTGTTATAATGAGCGTTAAAAAAACGGATGCACAGGCGGCTATGGAATCCAGCTTTTGTTTTATTTTTTCCAAGGTAGACGTTTGAAACATTCAAAAATGTTTACAAGTGACTTATAAACCATGAGCAGGAGATGGAATTTGTCGAAGAAGGCAGAAAAAGTACCTTATTTTTATTATACGGTTATTAACAATTTCTCCAACTCAAGGAAGAAATTTAGCCAAACTTTTTCGAAAGTCAAAGTTATTCCATGGCCAACACAGACTCCGTTTATTAACGCTCGTTATTTTTATTTGGCAAAGATAACATTTCCTGTTTTTTCACTGAGTAATTCAAGTATAGAAATTCTTTATTGTTTCACTTCTTGGGCAGAATATAATTTTTTTTTTGATTCTGATTTTAAAATCTGTGATGCTTCATTTCTTGTGCAGGACATTATTTCGTTTCATAATTATTTTGTTGTAAACATTATCTCATCCAAATGCTTTCTTAATTCATTTTATCGATAATTTATATTTTGTTTTTTTCTTTTATTAATACCTATATCAGTATTAGGCTTGACTTTTGATAGATGTTGCAAAAGATATTCATTTGCCAAAAGTTTATAAAAATTAATGTGCTGTAAGCTCTGCATTTTTTAAAATATTTATTATCATACAATATATTAATAATAAATAATACTTAATTAATTTGTTTAATTTTTCCAGAATGCATTTCCTTTGGTGTTATCTCCTGCCAAACGTTTCTTTTTGTTACTACTGCAGCTAACATCTTTGGACAACGCTAATAATAATAAAAAAAATATTGCCAATGTTTGTTTAGTATTTTTTTACATATTTTGTGTACATCATCATAAAAGGTATTTATTAAATAAATTAAAAAATAAATGTTATAGGTGCGCGTTTTTCAAATTCTTTCCCTTGCTTAGTTTATACAGAATTTACTTACTTCTCTTCGTGTTATCGCTTGGTAAAAGTTCTTTTTAAAACCGGGCTTCTTGTGAATTGTGCAGCTACCTTTGTTTTTGGACAACGCAAGTTTTTAAATTTTCTGTGGAAAATGATTGTTTTACAATGTATTTCTTTCACATATTTCGTTTCAACTTCGAATTTCTCGAACTTGAACTTAAAATTCCCTTTTTGTAAATACTGCAACGGTCGAGATAAATGTTGTAGCAACACGTTTTAGTACATTTATATTTTTTGTCATTTCCGGCTAAATCTTGAAGCTTTTGCAGTTTCCATGCTCACATCCTTCTGCTGGGGTTTTATGTTTCATCAATGGCGATTTGAAGCTGCGCTTTATTTAGATGTTGCGACTTCTTTGGACAACTGTATCGTGTTCCAAATTATTCTGTTATAAACGTTTCGTCGTGCACTTCTTATTTTTTCTGAATTTTATCCAGAATTTTGAACGTGGACAACCACAAAAATTGCCAATTATTTCTGTTGTAAACGTCTCAATATTTATATATTTAGTTCTTTTGTGCATTTTTCGGGTGATGCTATTTACAGGATATCATCGATATTTTGTCTTGTAATTTTTTTAACCAATTTTTTTTTAATTTGCATCGTGTAGACGAAATAATTGATTTTCTTTGTATTTGCGTGATTTCCTGCTGGTATGACAATTTAAAGTATACTTGTATTTCTTCAAGACAATAATTGTATTTTCTAGTGTTTTTATTTATAATCTCGATCTTTTTTGAATTAACCTTTGGAAGCTTCCAAAATTTTGCAGAATATATCTATATTCTTGTAGACAATGCCAAATTCGTATAATTCTTTTATTGGTTGTTTTCAGATTGTGCTTACCTACATACATTCGAAATGTATTTTTTATGTTTTTTGCACTTCAACTTTTGTGTGTGATTTCTTGCTGGTATAAAAATTTAATGTATAGGTACTTATACTTCTTCAGGACAATTATTTTATTTTTTAGCGTCAATAGTTTTATCTAGAATCTCGACCTTTTTTGAGTTAATCTATGGAAGATTCAATTCGCTTCTTGTAGATGTTGCAGAATATATCTATATTCTTGTAGACAATGCCAAATTCGTAATTTTTTTTATTGGTTGCTTTCAAATGGTGCGTACCTACCTACCTACACTCAAAATGTATTTCTTATGTTTTTTGACTTTTCTGGACAACAATAAGGGCCTCTTCTTGACATTTCTTTCTCAACTCCTGCAGCATATGTATTATTAATTGTTTGACTATAGTATTTTCAATACTGCCGAAGATATATTCTTGTAGTCAACAACAAAATTTTGTAATTTCTTTTGTTGGAGCCGTTTTGTACTCTAGCTGTGTTAATTGTGGTGTTATTTGGTCTAGACAACATACAATTTAGTGCACTCTCACTTTTTGCTTCTTGCAGTTTGACCACACTCAAGATACATTTATCTGTTAGCTTCAATTGGGTGATTGGTAGACGCAAAAACCGAACGACAACATTTCCGATAATCGTCGCCTAAATCTAATTTGGTCCAATCCGTGACACACACACAGCCTATTTCTAGATCCATGACAAATACCTCGACCTCCCCGACTCCCTTCCTCCGCCGATACGTGGTGCGGGTGAAACATGTGACTGTCTGATATTAATTGAGCGCACCTCCGATCGCCTCCTGCCAACTTGGCTCCGTACCGAAACAAAAGACGGCGGCGGCGACGCTCCCGCTGGTGGGGGGAGGCCGCCGTCGGTGGACTTTACGCGCTCGACTGTTTTAATTAACACACGGCCTTCTTGTCGCATCGCGTATTCCGTTTGTCTTGTTGTCCAATTAAAAATTCGCTCATTAGAAATGGCATTGTCGAGGACGAAGGAGCCGGCCCACGTCAAAAATCCGAATCCGGACGGCAATCGATGATTAGCGCCTCCGACGCTCGGCAACTTGTTGATTTGTTGAATAATTTAAGCGAGCGCGAAAAATTAACGCGATCTGGGTCAATGACATCGAAGCAACAATTATGAAAAACAGGTAAAACTAAAAGTGGAACGGGGCGCTTAAAATAACAGCTTAACAAGCTGGCGTGACTTGATCTTATCCCTCCTATTCGCTTACGCCAATCACGGGTGGCGAATGGGTCACGTGGCCACAAATTCCTAACCTCAATGCTTGGGTCCGCCAATCACAATTCGTCAATTCGTCACGTGATGCACTAAACAAGCTCATTCGATTAATACTCCAAAATTTTATCATTGACCAACAAAAATATGCTATTGTTGTTGCGTGTGCATCAATCGCATTGCTTGAACGTGTCACCTGACTAGTCACGTGCACCAATCGCAAATCGTGAGTGGATCACGTGTCGTGTCACACTTGTTGTAATACAACGCACAAACGAGCGGATTTATTCGTTTGGCGATGGTAAATTTGTACGGAGCGCGATAAAATCGTGGATGAAAGAGAAATCAGAAGTCGATCTCGCGCGAACGATATAAAAACATGCGAAACGAAAATTACGAAGACTATATGAAATCGATAGGCGCGCTAATCCGAAGAACACACGCGTCGTTCGGATCTGACTTATAAATAGTGCGAGTGTGTGTGTGTGAGAAATGTTGACTTTTTCGCGAGGACGCTGGGCGTCTCCCAACCGGTCCGCTATAGACGCTACAGCGTCGGCGTCTGCAAAAATCGAACATCTATACTTGTAGTGTGCGCAAGAAGTCGATCTGGGGTCGAGAGGTCACAGGTCATGGGGGATGGAAGGGGGTCACCTCCGATCACACGGGCGCGGGGCAGTCCGTTGATGAGGTTTTTTACGATATCCAACCCTGTTCGATATCGCCCCCTCTACTCTATGTAATAGCGACGCCGCCGCCGAGACGCTTTTACATAAGAGAACGCCGGCCCACCGATATCGCCGATAACGCACGACTTGACCGATCCGAACGCCGAACCCGGACCGAATCGCGACTCCGCAGCTCCAGCCTCCAACTCCCAAAACGATAACTTTGAATAATACCCAAAAAGTCACTCTCGCATTAATCAGAAACCGCTTCGATTCTCAAACATTCTGAAAGATGTTACACATGAAGCACAAGACACAAGCAACGATTTTGCAGAACAAGAAGAGGAACTACTAAACAGATAACAACAGATAAGTTTGCAGCAGGTAATTAGCATTAATAAAGGAACAGCTCCAAAACCCAAAACAGTTAGCTAATAAGTCGGACATATACTCCTACAACCAAAAATCTTCTATGGAACCAAGAAAAACTGATCTAAGTGTGCTTCATCCGAAACAAAAACTCACTTCCATTACCAATTTTCGAAAACAGTTAGAATGGCAGAAGCAATAGACAAAGATTCACAAAAGAATTGGCGGAAAATTATTAAAGAACATTTGTTCGAACAAAGACGAGGAATTCAGCAAATAACGTGCGTAGGTACAATTTAAAAACGGTTCACAGTAGGCCACGAAATCTAGCTTCGGTTATATTTTTTACAGTGTAGACGTTTAACATTGATGTATCAGGACATTTGACATGAACTGTCAACCAAAAGTCGAAAGACATCTACTGGAGATAAAATATCTTGAAATAGTTATTTAAGAAACAAGAATGTTAATAAAAGCGAGTAATATTTGCGACAGTTTAAATCAGAACGAGTGTTTTTAAAATTGTCGAAATTGATTTCAATATTATTTCGTTAATCGTAAACTCTTAAGCTTTTCTAAGACGAACAAAAATAGTTACCACTGAAAAAATCATGCATTAATGTGAAATTTTGCATTAATGACCTACATTCATGAACGATTTCTGGGCCTTTTAATAAGCGGTCGACGAAGAAATACAATAATAGTACTTATATCAAAGAACGAGTTCTATAAGACATGTTTTACTGCACGAGTCCAAGTTTATAAAACGACCAAAAGTCGAAGAACGTCTACCGGTGATAAAATTGGTTAAAATAGTTATTTAATAAACAAGTATGTTAATAAAGACCATTAATATTGAGTGAGTGTCTTTAATTGTCGAAATTGATTACAATATTTTTTCGTTAACCGTAAACTCTTTTAAGCTTTTCTAAAACGAACAAAAACAGTTACCACTGAAAAAATCATGCATTAATGCAAAATTTTGCATTAATGACCTACATTCATGAACGATTTCTGGGCCTTTTAATAAGCGGTCGACGAAAAAATACAATAATAGTACTTATATCAAAGAACAAGTTCCATAAGGCATGTTTTATTGCACGAGTCCAACTTTATAAAACGACCGGCGAAGGACGAGCGACATAATAGCGTAAGGAACGAGTCTTTTCTCCTAATTTTTCTACTTCGCCTCATTTATGCACTTTTTAGTACAAAATTGGCGATTTTAAAATTTGGGGATTTTGCATGGTTTGGTTGGCATTCGTCAAAATTGAAATTTCGATTTTCAAAGGTAATTAGCCCGCACAACAGTTGACGGTGAAAATAATTTTCAGCAAAAAATTGTGGCAAGCAACCTACTTAAGTGCTCAAGACATATCCAACGTAACGATTAATGTTTGTAAAAATTTGGAAAATGTTATTTAAATTAAAACTATTGTAACGTTTTGTGTTGGTGTTTAGTATGCCGTTTAATATGACATTTAGGATCATGGCATACCATTCTAGAAAAACTAAATTACACTAGTTCTATTATGAAACTCCAAAAAGCTATTAACGCACTGAATTGAGTGCTATAATAAGTTCGTTATAGAAAAATTTATTATTATTTGTCGTATCTGAAACGGCTGTCAAAGAATTTACTCAATAAAAAATTGTATGATTTATATTTTTGATTAAAATTAGGAGCATAATTAACAGGAGAAATGAACAGGAGTAATAAAGCCGGAAAAAAATCATATCTACCAGTGGCGGCTCCTGATCATTTTGTTAGGGGTGGCAGAAAGTTTCTTTAATGGGTTAATAATGACTTTAAATTTTGTACTTTGATTTAATTTTCTGACAACCTTCTTTTCAGTTGAAATTACTGCCAGTCACAAATATTTTTCTTGTCCTATTGCTTCCAATTACTTTTTCTAAAAGTAATTCACCTGACTTCTAAAATGATGTGAAAAATGTATAAATTCATGCATTGTTTAAAGTTTATTAATTAATTAATTTATTTCAAATGTCTACATCTCAAGATCAAACATTGTCTACCTTCTATCGAATTCCAAAGTGTTTCCATGGCCTACTCTGAATAATTTTTTAATTGTACACACGTCATCAGGTGCAGGAATTGTTCAAAACCCAAAAATATTTATTTGCCAGATAATTCAAACATGGCACTGCTAAAAACATGATATGAAGAATTAGAGGAATACGACTGGAAAACGCTTGCACAATCAAAGATGTAGGCATTTGCTGAAACCAACTCACAATATTCCTATGAAACTGATAATAAAATATTACAAAAATCATCCGACTAGGACTTGTAAATGGGACACAAGCACAGCAAATATGAAAAGCAAATTGCCAAAATTAAAATAAGTAAGGTGTTGGCTTGTGACATTTGAAATCGTATTCGTTTACTTATTTTTTTTTAAATGATCTGTATTTATTTCAGTGGTTGAATTTTTATTTCTCTGTTGCCTAATAAGCAGACGGTTGATTCAAATGCTTCAAATCGAAATCAGAAATTTCTGAAAATCGGAGTAAGAGCAAGTAGGAGTAACTGCTAGCTGAATAAATACATACACCACAAGAAGTGGTGAAGACAAATTTGAAAAAATTGTAATCTAGTGGTGCATTGCTGCAAAATAAGAAATGGTAAATACAAAAAATTGAATTGTATTTTAATTAGTCGTGTGAAGAGTAGGTACAAAACAAATAAGAAATGGTTAGGGAACACAATTCCCTCAACTATTTCAATTAACTAATTAAAAATACAAGTGGCGAGTTTTCTAAATGAACTATATTTTATTTCTGAACGCGATTGGAAAACGCTTGCACATTCAAAGAAGCAGGCATTTGCTAAAACCAACTCACAATATTTCTATGGAACTGATAATAAAATATTACAAACATCATTCGACTAGGACTTGTAAATGGGACACAAACACAGCAAAAATAAAAAGCAAATTGTCTAAATTAAAATAAGTAAGGTAGACTTGTGAATTTAGGAATGGTATTCGTTTACTTAATATTTTAAAATGATCTGTATTTAATTCAGTGGTGAATACAAAGACGAGGGTCGAATGTTTTATTTTTATTTCTCTGTTGCCTAATGAGCATACGTACGGTTGATTCAAATGCTTAAAATTGAAACCAGAAATTTCTGAAAACTACAAAGGCGAAAGTAAGAGTAACTGCTAGCGGAATAAATCAGTACATACTCACACTACAAGAAATGGTGAAGGCAAATTTGAAAAATTGTAATCTGGTGATGCATTGTTGCAAAATAAGAAATGGTAAATAAATAATTTTGAATTGTATTTTAATTAGTCGTGTGAAGAGTACAAAACAAATAAGAAATGGTTAGGGAACACAATTCCCTCAATTATTTGAATTAATTAATTGAAAATATGTATATACAAGTGGTGGGTTTTCTAATTGAACTAGGTATATTTTATTTCTGAACGCAAACTATGAATTCATATGTGAAATACCAAGACGCAGAATGAGCATATTAAGTAATCGATTTAATATGCTTCGTTATAGACTTATTAGAAATTTCTGGAGAGTGCAGAATCAGAAATACGCAAACGCAAGTATGTATTTATTCTTATTTGTCGTCCGCCGCGTACAGAACCCAGAAGTAGTGCAGCGAGCAGAATCGGATAACAGTAATTGAAATTAACAGTCGCGACAGCAAGCAGAACGGGCGCGAATCTTCTGACTTGGCGCGCCCTTGTTAATTTGTACCGTCGCTCGATTTTTCCTTATTCCGATGTTTATATTTCCCATTTCCTCACCCGTTTCGAAGGGTGTCTCGCCGTAAATCATCGCCTCAGATAAATTCGCGCCCGGTATACACGGAAAATAAAAATCCACACACACACACATAATTTATTTAAGTTTGTGCGGGGCGACAACGAGCGACGAATTTAAGAAAAGCTATCATCTTAAGTACGGATATATTTCATATCACGGCATTAGGGGAAGAGATCGCGCAGAAAACGTTACCGACGAAAAATATTGCGTGTCGTACTAATACACGAATAAGTTGGGCTGTAATTTAGGACTTGTTAAGCCGAACGACACCCGAGATGGGGTGTTCCGCGCTTTGTGTGTGTGTTGGTGGGGTCCGCGAGTGGTCCCTTCCTTTTGGTGGTGATGTGAGGATGCTATTCGGTCTGGTGCCGCGTCTTCATCTTCCGATTGTCTGAGTCGAGGAGGAGAGGACCTCCTGTGCGATGTCATCCCGTGCGGTATCGATTCGGGACTTGTCGGGCGTGAATCGGAAAAAAATCGATGGGGAAGCGCTGGAGGTACATAACAGCGTAAATGGCCTATATACCGGCGCCGGTATTGGTCGAATATCGTCGATAGGTAGTCATCTATAGCAATAGAATTGCCAAGTATCGATTCTGCGCCGTTCGTCGACCAATCGGCTGAAGGCGAGACGAGTGGGGAATTGTGATCGGAGCGATCGGTTCGAGGCCCAGAACCAATGCATCTATATCCTCGACCGTATTGGAAACTCATTCTTATTGAATCTGGCGGTAGGGGTCAGGGACAGGTGGGGTTTTTTTTGCGAGCGACGTGAACGTTCCCGATTCGGTGCGTTTTATTAAACAATCGAAGGCGATGGATGGTGGGGTTGGTGGTTGACCTCGTTTCTTTGCGGACGATGCGTACTCTGTCATACGGCAGCGTCCTTATTGATTATTAGCCGGGGGTGTTTTTATCGTCGTCGGAGGATAAGAAAAATACGACGGGCCGGTCGATACGGCACGAACAAATAAAATCGGACAGGGATGAATTGGATGGCGGAAAGCGACGGTCTCGTCGTTGGGTTTCCTACCACGGAAACTATCAACCTAGTTTATTAATTTCAGACTTAAGACTTTTATGAACAAACAACGACTTCATGGCCGGGTTTTCCACCAACAGTTTTATCAACTTTGCCATTCTCAAAACACTGATTAAGCGATGGTACATTTAAAGTGCCATGATACTTGTTGAGTTTCTTAGTACGGAAACCATTTCCAACCATTTTCACCATTCCACTATTTTCAAACCCTTTCTATTATAGAAATACATTTTGTCAGTGCATTTCTCACCATGGACTACTTAACAAGATTTTATAGTCACAGACTTAAACACCATCGAAACTACCAACTTAATTAATCAATTGAATTATACAGGGTGATTCGCGTAGACCGTTTGTTAGAAAATTTTGATTTTCCCGTAAAGTTAGAAAGTTGAAATTTGGTGCATGATCATTACCGATCATTCTGAACCGGAAATTGACATCAACTTTGTTATTTTAAATGGCAACCATCTATTTTTATGCACTCGTTCATTTGGACACTCAATTCTGAATAAAATTCATCTAGATTATCGACACTTACCTCTCATAATTTTTGAAATATTTTCTATTTAATGCTAAAATTTGGAAATACAAGGATCTTTGTAAAAATTAAGTAATATATCTTCATTCGTTGGATATAATGCAATAGGTTTTTTTTAATTGTTTTGCATAACTTCAGAGCATAATCTAAATGTACTTTCTATAAAATTTGAATGTCTCAAAGGATTGCTGTGATTTTTTAAATATGATAATAACAAAATATCAAAAACTTATTTTTTCAAACAGCAACCCCCCAATCTAAAGGCGTCATTCAATGTATAAATAAAAAATAACTTGACTTTTATAAAGGTATCATATGCCAGTTTTGCTTAGTTTTAACAATATTTCTCATTTTCTATAAAAATGTATTCATCTTTAGATTTTGATATCTGTAGGCTGTGAAATAGAAAAAATTAATCGCAAACCATTAAAATCAATATCTGTTATTGGGATTATTGATTACTGAGTTTATTGAGATTCAGTTAAATGTTCTGTAATTGAGATTTTAAATTTATTGGGGGGGGGGGAGAGGGTTGTTGGCAAATAATAATTATATTAACCTCTCTTGGATTTTATTTATGGGCCGCACAAAAAAAATAGTGTACAGCATAGCTATTTTAAATAAAGATCTTAAAAGAAAAATCTTTAGGGCATTTGATAATATTGATCCAGCTGAAATAAGAAGAGCAACTCAATCTGCAGAAAAACGTGTCGTAAATTGTATAAGTCAATATGGTGGACATGTAGAACATTTGCATTATTTGCAATGTTGTACATATACAATAATTTATGTAAAGTGTTTGTTAAGTAAAAGTTTTCTTTTACTTTGTTGTTGTTTGCTGCTTCATTGTTATTAATCTACAAAATAAATTTATAGTATAGATTTGATAAAAAGCATTATTCATATAACATTCTAATTTCAATTGTTTGATTCAAATGTTTTTATTCCACAGCCTGTACATACCACAAGCTAAATAGAAGATGCATTTTTTACAAAATGTGGAATATCGTAAGAACTATCGAGAATTCGCCTAACAAACTTTTATAAAGATCGAGTTATTTTTTACATTTACATCGAATTCCTTTGTTAGATTGTGCGGCTGCCATTTCAAGGTTTTGCCATTTTGTTATAAGTAGTCATTTTCGGGAAATCGCAAGGACTCCCTGAAACATTAAAAAGTATTAGAAGTACTCTCAAACTATTTTTTGAAATTATACAAATCGACAGGAAGAAGAATTATTGCAATCACCCTGTATACCTACCTAAGTATATTATTATACATATACTTATATAACTTCTGAGCCTATACGCATTGCGGTATTGTTCTTATTTTTGTTGTTAAAACCTTAAATCTGTAGATATTTATTGATTTTTGGACACTGAACCTTATAATTTATAAAATTCAGATATCAGTAAGTTGTCGTTAAAAATGAATGGATTGTATTTTAATCAGGTGCTCTTTAAGGGTCTAGCCGAGGATCTGAGCTTATCATTTTTACAAACTCCATCAATTAGTAGTAAAAATTCGGAGACAATATGAATCCTTCACTTGCATCAAGTTTTGAAAGTTGTCAAAAATTGCAATTATTTAAGCGCTGCTTAAATTAGTATCGTGTACTAGAAGAAATTTAAAAATATCTTACTTAGGTTCCATCAGTTGTGCTGCTTTAGTTGTCAGTTGTCAGTTGTGTTGTTAAAAATGTAGCTAAATATGACAATATAAAGATGACAATATGAATTAGGTAATTTAATAGAAACTTCTTTACATAGGTACATTTCTATTGCGGGTAACTGCTAATAATAAGAATAATAATATATTTATTACAGTCACAGTAACACTGTGCCTATGCAAAATGTAGTTAGAATTTTCGACTCAAAGACCCAAAACAACGATCAAAAATTGCATGTTCACATGCTTCACTGTTCAATTGTGAATTATGTAGAAATGCTTCCTCTCCTGCTTCTCTTCGATGAAATTAAATCATCGAAGAATTTACAAAATTGCACGAGAAGATATTCAGCTGAGATTAAAATTTACGGTAGAAGATAAAAAGCAAACATCAGAGAAACTGGAAAGATGTGTTACGAAATAAGTAGTTATTTTGATGCTTCATTTTTACCATTTTCAAACTTAGGTGCTGTTTTAAGACAAGCAACGACCTCATGGGTTTACTACCATGGAATCCGAAATACAACTTACGATAATCTTAATAGTTTTATCTACTTATTTTACACTCTTCGAGTAAATTTTAGAGCCTCAGACTTAAGCACCGTGGAACCTCAAGACAATCATTAAGCGCGGTGGTAATTTATTGTATGTACCTGGCTCATGCAGTTTTGATGTTATATCCTTAAAACTGTATTTACTGATTTTTGAACACTGTTAATTTACAAAATGTAGTTATAGGTAAGTTGTTGTCGTTATCAATAAATGGATTGTAAACTAAATCAGGCGTTTCTCATGGGTTTAGTCGGGGACCTTTCCTTTTTAACTTTATTACAAGCTCCCTCAATCAGCAGTAAGAAAATTCAAAATTATCATCAGAAATAATCTAAATCTCTCACTTGTGTCGAGTTTTAAAATTTGTCAAAAATTTCAAGGTTTTTGGGTATGAAAACACTTTATCAAGTGCTTCTTAGTATGATATATTAGAAGTAATCTTAAAAAATCTCATACAGATTTCATCATTCGTGTTACTGAACAGACAATTCTATTGCGTGTCACTGCTTATAAGAAGAATAATATCTTTACAGTCACATGAACAATTATTTAACCTCGAGAACCTACACATTCTATTCCTGTGGCCATAAATCTGAAGATAAAAATTTTGTTCCCTCTCAATGAACGAAAGCACTGATCAAAATTGCGACATGTTTCCAATGCTCAGATACTTCACTCTTTAATTATAAATATCGTGCATCGGCATTACAATCTCTGAATACCTACACAATATTGTCCTTTATTGCACCAGGACATATTGAACCGAGATTACAACTTACCGCAGCTTTTGAAGACAAAAAGCAGAGATTAGATAATTTGGGAAGATTGGTTTCGACAAATGTATTTTCATTGTCCTTTTCTTAATATTTGCAGTATCAATTATGCAGAAATAATTTTTTTCTAAATTTGCAATATTTCAGCTGTTACGACTCCTTAAGATACAAAGCTGACATTAAATTTTACCATAGCTTCCGAAGAGAAAAAGTAGAAACGGAAATTGGGAAAATGACTTGATATTTTTAGTTAATAAATTTGTAGAAATTTTCTTTTTAAATTTGCTATACGTATTTGAGTTATTACGGCCCTGCCGGAATAAAGCTGGTATTAAAATGTATGATATATTTCCAAGATAAAAGGCACAAATCAGAAATTAGGAAGATTTCAGCAGATTTTCAGTTATCAATTATTTAGAAATAATTTTCTTTTCTGACTTTGCAATATTGAAGTTGTTACGGTTTCTGTAGAAATTAACCTGACATTCAATTTTACTATAGCCTCCGAAAATAAAAGGCTGAAACGAAAATTGGGAAGTTGTCTTGAGATTTTCAGTTATCAATTCCCTAGAAATATTCTTTTTGAATTTGAAATATTTAAGATGTTAAGGCTCCTGAAGGAATAAAGCTGAAATTAAAATTTACCATTGCTTCCGAAGATAAAAGACAGAAGTCCGTAATTGAGAAGTTGTCCTAAGACTTTCAGTTATCAATTATTTAGAAATATTCTTATTTTATAAATTTGCAAGGTTTCAGTTGATATGACTTGTAAAGAAATAGGAAATTGGAAAGTTGTCGTCTGATTTTTAGTTAACAATTTTCTAGAAACCTTCTTCTTTTCTGGATTTGTAATATTTCAATTCTTACGGCTTCTCAAGTAATAAAGCTGATTTAAGTTTTATTTTACAATACAAGATCCGAAGATAAAAAACAGAAACCGAAATTGGGAAGTTTTGCAGATATACTTACTTACAGTTATCAATTCTCTAGAAATCTTCTTCTTTTCTGAATTTGCAATATTTCAGTTTTTACGGCTTCTCAAGGAATAAAGTTGATTTAATTTTTATTTTACAATACAAGATCCGAAGATAAAAATATAAAAAACAGAAACCGAAATTGGGAAGTTTTTCAGATATACAGTTATCAATTTTCTAGAAATCTTCTTTTAGCATACTTCAAAGTCCGAGACGGTTTTTATTTTACAAAAACTACATATTTTACAACTCCTGACAGCTTTCTATCAATTATGAACAAACGAAAATATTGAAACTCGTACAGTTTTTCAAGATTTTTACATGACTAGTTTGTATTTTCACAAACTTTGACGTGATTTTGAAGGAAGGATAAGACGCTGCTTAAAATCATGCAGATGTTTAAAATAAAAAACAACGTATAGTACATATTTTTATTTGATCACCATGTATTCGCAATTCGCAAAACAAAACTCAAGTAAAGAAAAGATAAAACACTGTTTAAAATCATCCAGTTGTTAATAAAAAAAAACACAAAACGTATAGGTACATATTTTTATTTGAGCACTCTGTAAGTATTTGCAATTCCTAAAACTCAATTGGTAGGCAATCATCCAGATGTTTTAAAAAAAACAAAACGTATATGTACATATTTTTATTTGATCACCCTGTAGTCGCAATTAATAAAACTCAAGTGAAGGAAGGATAAGACACTGTCTAAAATCATTCGGTTGTCAATAAAAAAAACATAAAACGTATAGGTACATATTTTTATTTGATCACGCTGTATTTGCAATTCCTAAAACTCAAGTGGTAGGATTTGAGCCAATTGATTTCCAGTAATTTTAATCGTGGAACAGTCAGTGTTCTGTCGAAAAATACATTATTATTTGATCAGCCTGTATTTTCACGAAACTCCATTTGCTGGTAATTGAGTCAATTGATTTTCAGTAACTTTAATCTTGGAATTGTGACCAACAGCGACAAGTTAAAAAAAGCGTCGACCATGTTTAGATTTCCAATCTAGATATTGCGGCGCGATAAACGAGGAGGCAATGCGGAGACAAACAAGAAGAAGCAGTAGCGTTCGATACAAGAACATCTTAGCGTAGGCCATAACTTAAGGCGTTCCAGCACAAACCGCTATATATGTTTCGGTTACCGAACGTCTCGAAAAAACCGACAAGATATATGGTTTCAGTTAGGAATCGGCGTCTCTTTCCCACCCCTTCGCTTTTGTCGTCTTGCATCCCGCTTCTTCGGCTCCCGGAGCCAATGATTTACACCCCCACGATTGATCGGCGATCATTCAAGACGACTCTGAGGTGCAACAAACACTAAACACACTCCAAAGAGTTTTAACTAATAAATGTCAATCAATGGCAGAACAACAGTTGATCAATTAAAAAGATCAGCGCGACGTAAAGAACAAGAAGCAGACAATAAAAAAAAACTTTATTATACTTCCGTTATTACGTAGCAGCCGTGACATACGGAAATGTCAATCTGTGATAACTTCACGCGAGGAGGTCATAAAACACTGCTGCCAACCGTAGCATCACCGACGATTAAAACGCACTCAAGTTTTTTTTCCGAAACCGTAGAAGGTTCGGTTCTGTCGCGCCGGGAAATCGGTGAGGGTGGGCTCACATGCGTACGGGGTGCACTTGACCCAGTGATGGGGTGCAGATGTAGGCCAGCGCACCCCAGCGAAAAACGTGCACCTGGTCAAGGACGAAGGGGATTCGATTTCGGGGGTTGGCGGGATCGATGCACCCGATCGAGGTCGTCGAAATTGAAAACGATACCAACAGGTTATTGTTATGGTCATGGAGACGGTGTCATGTAATTGTAATGGCCGCAGTGCAAGGATAACGCTAAAGAGGCTAGACCTGGTGATGATTGCGTCTGTTCGAGAACCGGTTGCTTGGTGAGATCGCCGAAGGAAATGTTGGAATTGTTGAAAAAATTGTGTTGAAGGATAATGGAAGAAGTGTGTGGGGATGACAAGGTGATGCAGGGTTCTTGTAGTCGGTTTGTTAGACTACAAGAAAATTATACAAATTATGTTAATGTGAGACAATTTCAAATTGATAACATCTTAATGTTCTATTTTGTACATATTTTTCCGGATTTTCTGCACTTTTTATACTCGATTTTAAGAAATAATTGACATTTTTCAAGTTATGAATTATCAGATTATTTATATACACTTCATATTCTTTATGCCCATGTTTTATTCATAAAGGTGTTATTTCCACCATTTTCTGCCATATCCCACTAAATACTTCATCAAAACCAATGATTGTGCCATCATTTCGAAAATTAGCATTACCGCTAATGACGAAATACAAGCAAACAATTCAAAATGTTAATGTTTCTTTAAAATTAATAAAAACCGAATTTTGGTCATAGCGCCATCTATTGACAATCTTTTTAACTAACATCTTCCACTCCCAAGCGCATCCCAAACATATTCGCAATTAAAATATTGATTTTAATTAAGTCGGTTAAATTTTTGATGTCCGATCAGTCACTCGAAACTTTTAGATTTTGTAGCTATTTCAAAATTATTAGATCGGGTAATTCAGAATTTTTAGATCCGCAAGGCTTCAGGACATGTTGGGATTTCCTTCATTTTTAGTTATCTTCAGTTATCACATTTGTTTCGATTTTTCACGAAGCTGATTTTTGTCATTCTTTAGTTTCTCAAATATCTATCAATATTTCAGATTCTTTTAATGTTGCTGATTTTTCATACCATGCAGATTCTTCAGATACTTGACACATTATTTTCTTGAATATTTGGTATTATAAATTATTTATGAGCTTCGATCAGTCACAATTTTCATCGATTCAAAGCAATTTTTTCGACACATGTAAATTAATATTATTTCAGCCAAAAATGTTTGTCTTCAGAATATAATAATTTCTAAATTACCGGGAAATAGGTTTTTTGAGGTATCTAAACATTTCTACACCAATTGTGGAATTATGATAATTGTGATAATAATTAGAAGATAATTTTTATTACAGAATAACTATTCAAATTATATTAGGTAATTAGATCTTTCAGATCATCAAAACTTATTAAATTTTTTTCCCAATTTTAAGCATTCATATTTTTTGTAACTTTTAAATCTTGCAGATTATTTTAAATTTTTAGATCTCAGCCATATCAGCTTCTTCGTCACTCATTTTTCAGATCCTTCAGATCCTTTAGATCCTTTAGATCCTTTAGATCCTTTAGATCCTTTGGATCCTTTGGATCCTTTGGATCCTTTGGATCCTTTGGATGCTTTGGATCCTTTGGATCCTTTAGATGCTTGGGATCCTTGGGATCCTTGGGACCCTTCGGATCCTTCAGATCCTTCAGATCCTTCAGATCCTTCAGATCCTTCAGATCCTTCAGATCCTTCAGATCCTTCAGATCCTTCAGATTCTTCAGATCCTTCAGATCCTTCAGATCCTTCAGATTCTTCTGATCTTTCAGATTCCTCAGATCAATCACTATTATCCTTCAGATTTTAAAATTTTGATTAGATATTTCAGAAATCTTTGACAATTTTCTTCCAGATTCGTCGTGGATTCGTCAGATTCGTCAAATCATTTTGAGCTTTTAGATTTTTAAATTTTGATTGGAGATTTCAGAAATCTTAGATTTTTCGTTCAAAGACATTCTTATTCAACTTCTCAAGATTCTTCGATTCCAGCCTTTTCAGCTCCTCTGTCGCAAATTTTTCAGATCCTTGAAATCCTGTTGATTTTTCACATCCTTCAGATCATTAAGATCATTCAGATCCTTCAGATCCTTCAGATCCTTCAGATCCTTCAGATCCTTCGGATCCTTTGGATCCTTTAGATCCTTTAGATCCTTTAGATCCTTTAGATCCTTTAGATCCTTTAGATCCTTTAGATCCTTTAGATCCTTTAGATCCTTTAGATCCTTTAGATCCTTTAGATCCTTTAGATCCTTTAGATCCTTTAGATCCTTTAGATCCTTTAGATCCTTTAGATCCTTTAGATCCTTTAGATCCTTTAGATCCTTTAGATCATTTAGATCCTTTAGATGCTTTGGATCCTTTGGATCCTTTGGATCCTTTAGATCCTTTAGATGCTTGGTATCCTTGGGATCCTTGGCATCCTTGGGACCCTTCGGATCCTTCAGATCCTTCAGATCTTCCAGATCCTTCAGATCCTTCAGATCCTTCAGATCCTTCAGATCCTTCAGATCCTTCAGATCCTTCAGATCCTTCAGATCCTTCAGATCCTTCAGATCCTTCAGATCTTTCAGATTCCTCAGATCAATCACTATTATCCTTCAGATTTTAAAATTTTGATTAGATATTTCAGAAATCTTTGACAATTTTCTTCCAGATTCGTCAAATCATTTTGAGCTTTTAGATTTTTAAATTTTGATTGGAGATTTTTCGTTCAAAGACATTCTTATTCAACTTCTCTAGATTCTTCGATTCCAGCCATTTCAGCTCCTCTGTCGCAAATTTTTCAGATCCTTGAAATCCTGCTGATTTTTCACATCCTTCAGATCATTAAGATCATTCAGATCCTTCAGATCCTTCAGATCCTTCAGATCCTTCAGATCCTTCAGATCCTTCAGATCCTTCAGATCCTTCAGATCCTTCAGATCCTTAAGATCCTTCAGATATTTCAAATCCTTCAGATTCATCACATTCTTCAGATCCTTCAGATTCCTCAGATCAATCACTATTATCCTTCAGATTTTAAAATTTTGATTAGATATTTCAGAAATCTTTGACAATTTTAAAGATATTCTTCACATTCTCGGAATTATTTATATCAAATCACTTAGATATTTAAATTTTAATTAGACATTTTAGAAATCTTTAACTTTTCGTTCTGACATTCTTCAAGTTTTCGAAACTATACATTTATATTTTTCATATTCAAAGTATTTTTTAAATCTTACAGAATCAACCCCTTTTAATCAGCTCTTTCAGATTAGATCCTTCAAATTCTTTCAATCTTTTGTATTCTTCAAATTCATCAAATCACTTAGATCCTTTAGATTTTTAAATTTTGATTAGAGATATTTCAGAAATCTTTGACTTTTCGTTCAGACATTTTTCACATTTCCGAAACTATTTATATTATTCATATTGCATGTATTATAAAATCCAACAGATTCAACGCTTCTAGATCACTAAGCTCCCACATCTTCTTGGTCAGATCTTTCAGATCCTTCAAAGCATTAAGATCTTTCATTCTTCAGATCTTTTACATCCTTTTCGATTTTTAAAATCCTCAAATCACCTACATTCTTCAAATCTTTAAATTTTGATTAAATATTTTACAACTATTCGTCTTAACGTACAAAGATATTCTTGTATTTCGGAATTTACTCAAATTTTTCATATTGAAGCATATCCTTCAAAGCTAATGCAAATCATTAAAAACTATGAGATAACGACTTTTTGAAAAATTTGAGGCCGTCAGAACTTTCAAACACTTCTGTATTTAGGGCAGGGGTACCCCTTAATTCTTTGTTTTCAGATTTTGTAGATATTATTTTAGACGTTACAGATTTTGAAAATTTGTATGTAAATCTCTGAATTTAGTTTTTTCTACTTTAAGTATTTTTGGTGTTTTTTTATGGGAATTCTAAAATTTTACGTGCACCCTCAAGCATTTTAAATATTCTTTAAAACTTGAGATGTGTGATATTTTTTAGTGTTTGAATTGTTAATATTTAATACAATCTACAATACTATTTCGTTGCTTGTTAAGATTCCGATTGTGCTAAATTTTTCATTTTCCTATTAAATATTGTCAGCTTCTTCTCTTGTAAAATTAATTTTAATTATATACTTTAATTTTCAAAATAATAGATATTGATTTAGTTTTTTAAAGTACATTTTGTCAATTTGAAACCACTGACTCTAACATCTCCCTATATTATCTCTCAAAGTTGTTTTTTATGGGTACATAATTTAAGTCATATCTTCCTTAATACTTTATCAAAACCAATGATTCAACCATTATTTTTAAGATTACCTTCACCGCTATATGTGAAAAATAAACAAACAATTCAAAATGCTAATGTTTTTTCTTAATTCTTAAAAAAACCGTATTTTGTCACAGCGCCATCTATTGACAATCTGTTTAACTAACATCTCCCCGCAATTATTCGCAAGAGCCAATTAGAATTGTGGTCTTAAATTTTTGGATCCCCTTGAATTTAGATTTCTTTCGCTTTGAACCTATCCCCAACATACGTCTCGGGATTATCGGGGTGATAATTAGGTTCGGTCGGCGTCTATAAATCCGAACCCTTTTTTGCCGGCGCCGCACATGTGGCACCGGGAAGAAACCTCGCTTCGCACCCCTTCTCTGCCGACCCCTTTTGTTTTAAAAGAGACACATTAACGATGATGCAACCCTTCGGAGGAACGTAAATTCTAATACATTTGGCATCGGGGTGATTTTTTCTCGGTCAATTATTGTTATTAGAGGATGCGAGTTTTGAAAGGGTTGCTTTTAAATAAAGTGATGGCGGAATGGCAATAATTAATCTCGAACGGATAATAAAAGGAGAGAGCCGCAAAAATGGAACGAAAATTTACCGCCGCCCCAAGGACCGGCGATTTTTTACGGCGACGATTTCGGCCAATTGCGTCTAATGGAAATTCGGGGACGGGGGGAGGGGGGGCAGATCGGCTTTAAATCATCACAGGGTGCGATCGGGGCCGCGCAATTCTGATGGCTCAAGTCGCGCAATTTGCACCAATTTACCAAATAGGTCCAAGTGACTCATCGCCTACATCATTAAACTATTTATCAGAGCCGTTTTGCGATGAGAATGTTTATGGCGGATTATAATAAGTGCCAGAATTATACACTTCCGTTTCCAATAATTACAATACTGTGTAGGTATAGAATTAGGGGAATTTCGGTGGGAAAGCCACTTCTCTTACCAGGAACCCAAGTGGTCATCAGTTCACACTTTTTTGTCCAAGACGTTATAATTATCAAACCGGAAACCAATTTTTTAGGCACTTCTGCCAAGGCTTTGTATTTGAAAGTCACCGATCGAATCTGTTGATTCAGAAGGCTCGAATTTATTTAATAGATCATTTTTATGGGCTCCATCGAACCGATCGCTTTAAAGTGCGACTAACTAATGCGTAATTTCCACTAATTACGATCAATTAATTCATGCATATTGTGCGAGTGTTAAGTGATGTCTCCATATATTTAATTGGATATATCCGGTATTTAATAATGTGTGGGTATTCGTTACTACTTCTCGTTAATTTGTTTAAAATTATATTCGTTTGTGGAGTCGTCCGATGACATTAATGTAAATACGTTTTATGTGACTCACTAATTTAATTGGAATCGTGACGAGGGAATTGAAAAAATACAACACGCACGGGACACCGGATTTCGACATGGAGAGCGAGATAACTAGTTATGGGGAGGCGCCATCTTGAACGAACACTGCAATTTCTAAAATAGATCGATTCTAAGTTACCTGTAGTAAGGCGTGTGCAAATAAAAACGCAGGCTTAGGAGGCTATGGAATACAGATTTTGTTTTATTTTTTATAGTGTAGACTTTTATAACTCATATTATCCCAAATGGCAGGACCTGTCGTTGAAAAATTGCTCAAATTATTTATTTACATACTCAGAATCTGAGTACAAAAGCTTTGTGGGTCATGGATATTAGTCAAATTTGTTAGAGTGTAAAATATATTTAATTTTGAGATGATCGAGAAAAGAAAACTAAGTCGAAAAACGTTTTAGATGTTATACTTTTTTTCCTTTTTTTAAAATGCTACATCTTCAGGCTTTAGTTGGGACAATATCATTCAGTTTCTTCAGATTCTCCCCATTTTTTCGACTCTTAAGAATCGTCCCATTACATAAATGCTTTAGATCTTCAAATTTTGATTTTAAGCAGAATTCTTGACTTTTCATACGCAGACATCTTTCAATTACATATTTGTATTTATTTATATTTTTCTTATGGAAGTACAGATTTAATTCCACTTTTCACATTTTTAAAATTCATTAATTTTTTTATATGCTTGTATACCTAATTTAAAGGTTTTAAGTCAAAACCTTAAAAAGTGTGAAATCAAGACATTTTGCATAATTATTGAGACGTTCGAAACCTCTAAAAACGTCTGTTTCTTAGTACCCCATAATTTATTACTTCAAATCTGTTAGATATTCTTTTACTTCCTTACCATTTTTGAGATTTCTGATTAAAACTTACAAATCTTCGTCTTTTTTTAAATTTCTCAAATTTTACGTTCACCTTTCACGCCTTTTAGACATTCTTTAATACTTCAGATATTTCAGAATAATCCTTCCATTGAATTTTCAAATTTTCAAATTTCCATGCTATCTGAATATAATTTTGACGTTTCTTATTATCCTCCGCTATAATTTTTTGTTTCTAAGATCTTAATTTTTTTAACTTTCTCTAACTTGACGTTTTTTGAAGCACTGGGATTTTTAAATCATCTTTGAGCAATTCTGCATAAATTGAAATCTATATATTTAAAAAAATATTTTTATTGGCGAATAGCTATTAAAATTTTAGATTCTTTGGCTAGATCTTTATGATCACCTCAATTTATAGCAAGTCATATTTCAAGAATTTTTAAAATCCTTCAGATTAAACTTTTCTAGATCCTTAAGTTCTATCAGTTTTTTTGTGTTTCAAATTCTTTAGATTCTTCTGATAGTTCGGATCCTTCAGGTGCCTCAGATCCCTCAGATCCTTCCGATCCTTCATATTTCTCAAATCATTCAGTTTGTTCCAGATCCGTCGTGGATTCGTCAGATTCGTCAAATCACTTTGATCCTTAAAATTTTGATTGGATATTTCGGAAATCTTTGACTTTTCGTTCAGACATTCTTCACATTCCCGAAATTATTTATAATTTCCAGATTCCTCTAATCTTTTAGATTTTTCACATTCGTCAAATTACTTAGATCTTCAAATTTTGATTAAATATTTCAGAAATCTTTTCGTTCAGAGACATTCTTCAAATTCACGAAACTATACATTTAAATTTTTCATATTCCAAGTATTTTTTAAATCTTACAAAACCAAGTCCTCTTGATACTTTAGCTTTATCAGATTTTTCAGTTCCTTCAGATTTTTCAAATCCTTCAAATTCTTTAGATTCTCCAAATCCTTCAGATACTTCATGTCCTTCAGATCCTTCAGATCCTTCAGATCCTTCAGAACCTTCAGGACCTTCAGGTTCTTCAGGTTCTTCAGATTCTTCAGATGCTTCAGATCCTTCAGATCCTTCAGATCCTTCAAATCCTTGAGATCTTTTACATCCTTTAGATCCTTCAGATCTTTGAGTACGTTCATATCCTTCAGGTTTTTCAAATTCTTCAGTAAATTCATATCTTTTGATCCTTCAGATTCTTCCAATCTTTCGGATTCTGCAGATCCTTCAGATTGTTCAGATCCTTCAGGTACTGTCCGATTCTTCAGATTCGTCAAATAACTTCGATCTATTAGATTTCGATATTTCAGAACTCTCTAATTTTTCTTACAAAAACATTTTTCATATTTTTAAAATTAAATAAATTTTTATATGCTTCATTTCATGCTGTGAACTGAAGCTTTCAGTTCAAATTTTGAAAAACTTTCAAATAAAGATTCTTTTATAATTATTATAATTTGCGATCTTCAAAACTTTTGAAAACTTCTGTATATTAGTACCCTCTGATCTTTATTTCTCCAGATCTTTTAGATATTGCTTTTACTTGTTTGTGATTTTTAAATCATTCAGTTTCTGAAAATTTTTGTATATCTCTAGATTTTATTTTTTTGGATCACTGTAACCTTAAAACATATACACATATAATAAATAAAGAAAATAAAAATAACGGCAGTAATTAGACAAATTTTGAATTGGCTGTATCTGTCAAATGTTAAAGGTATACACCATAAAGATAACACAAAAGCTAGATTGATAATCCTTTTGTCTTCTATGGAAATTTAAAAGGCCACAAAAACAAAACTATGTAGTTTTTAATTATTTTTTTACACTGTATATTTTTGGTATTGCCGAATCGTGACATTTGAGAGTTATAATTTGTTAAAAAAGATACCAAGTGTATCTTATGCTTCGTATTCAGAACGATTGTCTTTAGAACTCAGTCTAAACCATCTCAAGATTGAACAATGCCTATATTCTAACGAATTTAAATTTCAAAGTGTTTTCAAGGCCTGTGAAGCCTCGTTTCACTTTTGTACGAACAACCGAACAAAGAGGAAAAAAGAAGATTGGCATTCTTCAGGATTTCATTTTCCGATTCCAAGCCACATGTGCGTGGAGCACTTGATTTATCGGTTCCGTCCGAACCTAATTAACACCCCGATAATTTTGCGACGTACGTCCGAGATAGACGCATCGCGGCCGCAAAATCGCCGCCCATTGGCCGGCCCCAGTCACATGACCGGGAATATGGCATACCTGATCCAGCCGAACCCCTTTCTTGTAATTTAGCGAACTAAACATTAACGCTACTAAAAGCAATAAAATAAATCAAGCGGCGAACGTCGCAGACTGTTAATGGGAAAATCGGGCGAAACGGAGAAACAACAGACCGAAGGAAGGAAAAAAGGCAGCAGCATCCGTTCGATTAAGCTTTTTTGGACCAATAAAAATGGATAGATGTGACGTTATGCGTTATTCATTTGTCGGCGCAGTATGGTGCCGCGAGGATGCGAGACAGTGGCGTGCGAACGACGAGGACGGGGCGAGTATTTAGCATTTTTCGGCGAATGGCAAATGGGGCGGAACGCTCCGTATCCGAGTCTATAAGTCTTGATACAGTGTTCGAATGTTTTTGTCCCGAAGAGATCTATGACTCTGTTAATTTCGCAGGCAAGAAATATAACTTGGATACCCCTTTTGCGGGGCAAAAACGGTTCCTCCACTCAGCTCCCACTTATCGACGAAGGAATTTATCGCCTTCGATTCCCCACTCGCAGTGGCGTTTTTGTCCCAATTATCGGATGCAGCGGGGGCAGAAAACAATACGACTAATAAAATTATGGTACAAAGTCGGCGCACAAAAGATGATAAAATCAAAAATCAGCGGCGCGCACAAAGGGTTTGAAATTAGTTTCGGACACGCTCCAACGGATTTAAAAATATTAAACGTTGATAGAAACGAGGTTATCTGTGCGGTTGGGGCTGTTGGGGGCTGTCGGCTAGATGTTTGGCTAATTTACACACTTGATATGACTCGTTTCGGCTTTATGCATCTTCAACGGAATTATGCCCCAAGTTTTAATCAAATTGAAAATGCACATTACGAGAATTCTTGCAAAGGCTCCGGGCTGTAAAACGCCTCGCACAAAAAACGATTCGTTACAGAAGCACACATTTATTAGACACGATGCACTAGAACCCGCATAAATCGACTTTTGCTAGGCTTGACTTATCTATACCCTCAAAAATTTTGTATATTTTGTAATATTGACTGACCTGATCTGCTTCTCAATTAACGAGCGTACAAAAATATTGCGAGGCCGAGCAGGCCATGGAAGCAATTTGAAATTTGGCACAGTGTACAATAAACAATTTTAAATACTATAGGAAATCAGTAATGTATTTTTTGTTCGTATCTTTTAAAGCACATATCTAATTAAGTTACGTACGAGTACATGTAATCTGAGACAGGGTGGGTCTTTTTTATCACAGAAGTATCATATGTCTAGTTGTTTTATTAGTAATTTCATTTGTTACTAATTGCCTTTTACTGATTTCCCAAACATTACAATTACTAATAAATATTTACAAAGACCTGACCTGAGTAAAACAACGAAAAGTTTTACTAAATATTGTAGAAAAACAACGTAGGTTTAGCTATTGTTTTATTTTTTACAGTGTAGACTTTTCACATAGTCAAAAAATGACAATGGGCAGGAACTGTTTTTGATGGTGCTTTGTCACCAAATGCTGCAACATTTTTTCCTTGTCGGATTTTAAACTAGTGTGTTTTTTATGCTTCAGATCCAACAGAATTTGCATTATTCTTTAAAATCTCATTTAATAATCTTCGATTTTTAAGACTCCATTGATTTTTTGTATCATTTAGGTTTTTGGAATTTTTTGTATTATTTAAATTTGTTTTTTTATTTGTATTTTTTGACTTATATTTTTTGGAATTTCCCGATTGTGAGTATATTCGTAATTTAATTTAGATTTGGATAATGAGTCATTTCTGTTCTCATAAATTCCTTCTGAAAATGTTCTATTTAGAATAATTTGCATTTACAATATTTTTATGCAAATTTTTAATTTTTTAAATTCCTTGTAGTCCATACCTATTCCTATAAATTATTATTTGAGTTGTTTGAATTATTTTTTATTTGTCTAACTGCCTTTTTGTATTCTTTAAATTGTTCGTTTTTTATGTTACGGTTTAAAAAAAATTCAAATTACAATGTTTTTTGATCTCTTAATTCTGTACATCTACTAGCTTACTTTTATTAATTTATTCCATTATTTTTGCTTCTTAGACTTGCGTTTTTTTTGTATCTATTATTGTTTGTTTGTTGTTTTATTGATTCTATTTTTTATTTTAAGTTTTGTCGAATTTTTAATAGTAATTTTTTTTTGGATCTTGCGGCTTTCGATTTTTTGCTTTGATTTAGATTAGGAAATTTAATTTATCTTTTTTTTGTTTTCCGAGCTGATTGAATTCGTCCATGATTTTTTTTCATAAAGTTTTTATAAGATACATCCTTCCACAACTTTAGATTTTAGTATGAAAATCATTATGATTTTTTTATATTTTGTAAATTTGTTAATTGTATTTACTTATGTAAGTATATTCTTCTAATTTTTAGAATATTTAGTCCGGTTCCTTCTGCGTTTTGTAAATTAATTCTCTTAAATCTTAAATTATCACTGTTGTTTTTGAATTTTTTAAATTCAATCAATTGTTTGTATCCTTTGTTGCTTCCTTGTCGTTCTTTTAATTCTACTCTTTGTTTTAAGTTTTGTCAAATTTTTAATAGTAATAGTAATGAGAAATTTATATTTCTTGGATCTTGTGGATTTTCGATCATTTCTTTGAACTTTCGTTTATTTTTCAAGCTTATTAAATTCGCCCATGAATTTTTGGTTTAGTCTTCATAAAGTTTTTATTATTTTCCTTTTCTTCCAAACCTTTAGAATTATGAAAATTATTATGATTTTTTATATTTTGTTATTTACTTATTTTTACTTATCATGTATATTCATTTAATTTTTAGAATTTTTTGTCCGATTTAATTTCAATTCTCCTGAATTTTTTTACACTTCTGTTTTTGGATTTCTTAAATGCAATCAATTGTTTGTAGGTAGGTATGCGTCGAATTTTTAAATAATTTTTAATAAATTTTTTCATTTCCTATATATAGTGTATTTATTGTGGGTGCAATAAATTCTATGGTTACCTTTTACATCCTTTAGATTAGATAGTTTAATTTTTATCTTTCGCCTATTTTCCTAGTTTCATAAATTCATACTTGAATTTTTTGGTTTATTTCCTTTCTTCGTATTCAGAATCTCTTTCATAAAATTTTTATAAGTATATATTATTTTTATTATTTCCTTCCAATACTGTCCATTTATGAAAATTAGTATGATTTTTACTAAAAATGTTATTACATTTTTCCTTTAGCTTTTTATTTTAGTTCATATAGACATCTCTAGATGAAATTTGTTAATAAAAAAACAAACAAAAATTTTTTAGGGGTTTGTCCTATTTTTCTATTTTTCGAAAAGATAGAGAAAAAGTAGCAAGTAAGTGCCTAGGACTAGATTTTTGAGAAGAGTTGAATGGCACAAATTGCATCCCGATAACTTTATTCGTTTTTAGTTGACATTAGTTTGGGAAACGATGTATTATATACATTTTGTGTCTTTTCTAACAAATTTCATCTTCTGGAGTCGATTTAGTCGTCGTTATGCAAATTTTTCACTGTACACAATTAAAAATGAAGCAAAGCCTTCTGTATACTAGCACAATTGTATTCCATTGTATCGAATGCGACTTGAAACAACATCCGTGAGTAATGCAACAAATTACGCACCAATTGTACAATAATCGTGATTAATCAATTTCCAAGAGGTTGTCTGTTGGTTGCATGATCCGGGGACGTTCCGGCCCAAGAAAATCGGGGAAAACGTTATTTTCCGTTCGTATCGTATTTGTCGAGAGAGTGCCAGTTCCAATTATAAATATGTCCGAACGGACGTTTCAATTAAGAAAGAATCGCGTGTTCCGTCCGAATCGGGCCAAAAATTTCCCGAAACAAGTGCGAAACGCGCCCACCCCCCGTGATTTGTGCGCGTTCCGTGCCCGAAAAATAAAACTATTAATGAGTGCTCGTAAGAGGGAAATAATTTATACGATCGGGAGCTGAATTATGGAGGCAAATAGAAAATAAATGAAAAAGGGGAAGCGTTCGAAGTAAGTGTGCGGCGAATAGTTGGGGCGGGTTTTTTTTTTGGATCCGCACAGATTTAATTGAAACGAATTTCGAGATATTTCATCAAATATTCAAATCGTCTTTTGATCTCGACCACTCCGACCGCTCCATCGAGAAATTATTAAAACCGATGTACAAAGTATTCGGAACGAGATCGCCGGACCGGATGATTATTCGACGTGGATTTGGGGCGAATTTAGGGGCGGCTTGAGGTGGGCGAGTGTGTCTTATGCAGGCGGAGGGGGTGGGGCAAATGCAAAATATGTTCGATGTTCGAGAGGAAAAATTAAGCCTGGGATTTGTAGCAAATCCGCGCCGGAAAGCGAACACTTCACTTTTTACAAATTCCAAATGCCGGGCCCGATTCCAATTAAAGTTAATTATAAATTTCGAATTGTTTCCGATTTATAGTTTTCGTAAATGTTGGAAGTTACAAATGGGGGGACCTTGAACCGATACTTGAATTTGCCCAATTAATGTTAATTGGATTCGATTTAATTTCAGATACGGGACTAATAATTTATGCAAATCAGCTTTTTCAACGGATACAAATGTACTGAAATTAGTTTGAAACGAACGTTATTTCAAAATTTTATTATTTTCCGATTGCGGGAACAAGTGTCGTAATTTAGCTTTTTATTAACCGTTTTCAATTGGCTGCGCGTCGTAACGAAAAATAAAAATCCATTTTGGGAGGCCATGGAGTCTAGATTTGGCTTTATTTTTGCAGTGTAGCCTTGTGACGTTATATCATGACATGTGACAGCAACCGTCAATCGAACATGTGCACAAATGACACCTAAACGGACATCTCAAGAAAAAGTTAGTTAAAGAAGGCATGAATCACTTTAAAGGTGTTGATTAGGACCTGCTCTGATTTCTTTTATTTATGTTCTCATCAGGCACTCAAATATTTGTTTATTTGAATATTTGTCTACATTAGTTTCTTGTATATTTTTTGTTAATTAGGTTTTATTAAGCAAATGTTGTTTTTATTTGTGTTTTCGATTTTCTTTAATTAATTAGTAGTATTTTTTCAATATTAGCTATTTCTGTGTTTCCATAATTTATCTATCGATGCACCTATTTACTGCCATTATGTTCCTCAAAATTGGTGTCTTTTCCCTCGACCAGTTTCAATACCTATATATCTACTACTCCAGCTTTTGGTTATATTCTCATTAAAGTATAAGCCAATTTTTTGTGCCTATTTGATCTATAGTCATGATACAGCAAATGATGATATGCTGTCTCAATTTAGTTCGATTCTGCGCATGACGTCACATCCCATACACGTACATACATAGTATATAAAGCATAAAAATTAAAATTGTACATTCTTTTTAATTTTATATCACAAGTACTGCAAAAAGACACACAACAAGGGTGTTTTATTATTGTGTATATTTAATAAATCTCAAAGGACAAATGAAAGTTGTCCAGTATTTTTTAATGAAATCAACAAACTATAGGTGACGCCATGCTTCAAATTATAAAGCAAACTGTAATTTCTTTTACTTGCTTCAGAGTGTTCTTTAATTTTCTTTTTCTGTTCAGTGAAGAATCGTTTAGTTGTCTATTTACATGACACATTCTGAATAATATTCTTGCTTTAAAAATAATTTTTGGAATCTTCACTTAAAGCCACATTACTATTTTTAAGAAGCATTTGTGAACAATTCTAGAATTTTAATTGGAACCGAAAAAACATGCATCTTACAGGAAGGGCAGTTAAACATATGATTAGATTTTGTAGAACTAGGTTTTGTTACGCATTTAAGTATGTCAATTAGAACTATATATTTCTAAAGAAATTTTTAAAATAAAATGGTACATGATCATCATAGTTTCTGTAACAGTCTTGAACATGAATAATTTATTTTTGGTAGAGTTGGTTTGGTATTGTATTATGAATATATTCTGTAAGAAGTTGCAGTTAGGCAAATGCTTTAGTATGTGTTATTATAATTAATTTATTATTAAATTAACTTAGTTTGTTATTTTACAAATTATAATAAATTATTGAAAATTATCTTGTTTTGCTGTAAACCAAACATCGACCACAATCCACAAGTCCACAAATATGTTGTATGTATGTGAATATGAATATGGCATTTGGCGATTTTACAAAATTTAAACAAGTAATACGCCACAAGATATATTAAAAATTAATAACAACAAAAAATAAATGAATTCATAATAATAAAAAATCCTAATGTTTAACACTTTTCAAGAGGTTATGTTTACTATTCGCGTGACGTAAGCAAGCGATTCAATATGGCGTCCAAGCTGCGCAATGTCATATCTCTGTTATTCGTTGTATCATCGTCTACAGTCTTCTGAGCCCCACTTTTCCCTCTTCGATTTGGATTCCTTCAATTCCACAAATTTATTTATTTGATATGCTCATTTAAAAAAACTATACCTCTAGTTATGGCAGACACTTGTCTACTTTTTATGTAGATTAACTTCGTTCAGATATTAATTATAAGGATCTCATTCGGAATTTTTTTAATATGATTTTCTTCAGGTACTTTGGTAGTTTGTCTATTTCTCATATGGTTCCTCAATTGTTTCTGCATGCATTCGATGATTAATTTTCATTTGTACATATTTCTAATTTTTTGGATTCATTGTTGACCTCTGAATTTTGTTTGCTTTGAAGTAACTTTTTCGTTGTTCTTCTCATAATTGCTTCATTAGATTTTTTGTAGCATCTGTAGATTTGATTTGCTTCGAAGCTTTAGGTCTATTTTGCATTCTATGTAAAACCCTTTGTTTTATTCTGTCTTGTAAGTGCGTCTCAATTTTATATTTATATTTAACTTGTCATCTACTGTACTATAAACAATACTATCAAACTCATTGTTAATAATATTTTTGAATTTAATGATTTCTGTAGTTTTTCTTCCGATTATATTTTCTTCACTTCTTATCTTTTATGTCTGCTTTCTTGTCTGTGGTATAGTTAGTTGCATGTGCATTCCAACCACAAAATGATCAGTCAGAACGTACTTTTGTAATACACTTTTGTTCCCATTTTTCTATTGCAATTTTTAGTTCTTCCGTCTGAACATCTCCATGTAAGATATATGAATATACTTAATTATAGATAAAATAAAATTAGTTGGCTCCGTACGAATTCGCATGGCAATCAGGTAATTTTGCCATTTTACCGCCGTGCACATTCAGTAGATGGCGCTAACACGAAAATACGGGTTTTAATAATTTTAAAAGAAACTTAAACATAATGAGTTGATTGTTTATTTTTCACAGATAGCGGTGAAGGTAATCTTCAAAATGTTGTCTCAATCATTGGTTTTGATGCAGTATTAAGGGAGATATGACCGACAAAAAAAACCTTTAAGAAGTGAAATATAGAAATATTAGAAAAACGCATAAAATATCGAAAATCAAAATACTCTACTTGAATTTCATCTTATACATACTAGATATAATGGAATAATGCAGGGTTGACTGTGAGTAACAGTATCAATTACACGTGTGTGGTCGAGATTTATTTGGAATAAAACGCACCACTCGTACAAACGCACCCCATCGGAAACATCGTCTAAATCCACCCTCGTCATTCTTATATCGAGCCGTCGCGTCGTCCAGGGAAAGTCCTTTAATTTATGGGTATTTGTATTCAGGGAGCGCGTCCTGTCATATCGTGACATCCAAGCAGCAACACGACCGGTCCGGGGTTTGGAAAGGGTTGAAAGGGATAGATTTGTCACTGACTGGCGCTGTCTTGACCGTATTCGCCGGGGCTGATTTTTACACCGCCAAGGGATGTTTTTAGTATCCCGAGGGTAGTTTGGGGTGTGTAACGGCGATTGTTGCTTGATCCGGGACTCGGATGTTCAATGACCAATAACAAGGGCTTTTTATAGTGATTTTATGCGGCCGCCGCCGATCAATTTGCAAGGCTCGCGGCGATTTCGAGGGTGGCTTTTTATTTGCAGGATTTCATCGGCAATTGATTCGGGATGCGAGCGGGAAAATTTACAAATTGAATTTTCACGCCCAGGACCCGACCTATCGAACTGTTGAATACCTGAAATGGCTATTGGAATTCAGCATGTGGCTGTAAATTGCCATAACTGTCCGATTCCCTCCACCGATGTGTAATAACCCCCTCCGGTGACGTCCACTTAACAATAAGATATCCCACAGAAACCGAACCGAACGCACATATTATATATTTACGATTTCTTTTTTTCGGAATTTACTATTTACCTCATCTACCTGCTTATAGGCCGGGGCTTTTGTTTATGTCATATTGCATTTCCTACGCTCTCACAATCGGCTTCGGAATACTAACACGACATACGACACTTTTTTACAATTAATTTTGCACAAACCCAACGATTTGTACGAACTGGAACAAGTTCTATTGGTTCCTGTAGGATTTATGTGGGTCAAAATCGGGTCGGACTGGTGGCTATATTAGTAAAACTGCGAGTTTTACCAGTGTAGCTGGTAATGATATGATAATGAACACACCAATGGGCATTAATTCAGGAATGATGGTATTTCATGGATATAACGTCCGTTTTTATGATTGTTTATGTGCTACAGATGATTGGTTAGTATTGCTCGACTTGACTCCGGAATATAATCCTTACTAATCGCTAAAATAAGAACCGGCGAGTCCTCGCCCCAACCCTCAGGTAATTAAATGTGTTGTTTGTAGCCGATTTGCATTTTGATATTATTGAAAAGCGAGGAGCCGAAGAAGAAACCGATGAAATAATAACGAATAATGTCTGCGTCCCCCAATAAGGAGCGCACCTTATTGTCGCCATAAATTTATTAGCGTTAGGTCGGCGATGATGGGGAAAAACGAGTTTGGGGGTTCGGGGGAGGGGGCGCGTGACCCACCCCCGAAAAACCTATCAGTCAAAACAAACGAACGCAACAAAAAGCGGCGCGCTTTAAAACCGATGTTTCAATCAACTCGACCGAACAAATCATGTGTTTTTCATCATCCATCAATCCCGTCCGTCGACAATGGACGAAAAACAATCGATGAACAATGGCCGATTAATCCGGCGGCGGGGATGAATGACAAGCGACATGAGAAAACACGAATTCATCCCCCCGCGATCGACAAACGGCTCGTAAAAAGTCGGAAGCCGCGATGAAATACCCCATTTTCCAATAAACTGATATCAATAGCTACCTGTTGAATACGAACGATGGGGGATAAAAAAATACGAGAGCACGGGACGGGTCGCGCCCCGGCACGACGCGATTTCACACCCTCGGCCACGAAACTCAAGAAAAATGCACCCTTTTCGTTTTCACGCGCCCAATTTTACAAGCGGCATTTTGTGAACTTTATTCTGCGGCACCTGCAACCCTTTGCGATAATATTGTAACTTAAACTTGTTTTCGAAGTGAAGAGTTAAATTTGAAGATCGCGTCACGTTACACCCCGTCACGTCACGTTTTTCTTAATCCTTCACTTCTATAATGTGTCTAGAGCTGCACGCGTAATTCTTATTATTTATTTTTGGGTTTGCAAATACCGTTTGGTGACACAGTGTTGACCACAACTCACAATCTTTGTAACTTTTTTGGTCCAAAGATATTTGCTTGAAAATTTTAACTTTACCGCCACAACTCTTAAATTATTGTTTTTATTTATTTTTATTGCCAGAAGGCGAGGTGTAAACAACTGGAGATTTATGGTGTACAGTGTGAAAGAATTTTTGGATTTATTAGAGATTATGTGTATTTATTTCGAATTATATTATATAGTATTTATTGGGAATTATAGAGATTTATTGGGAATTACGGGGATTTATTAAGATTTACAAGAGATTTATTGGGAATTACAAAGGAAATAGCTTTGCGCATGCATTTCTGCACATGATTAACAAGATTGTTATTTATAGATGCAATAAAACGAATATAACGAAATAACTCTTTTTTATCATTGTTCTTGATAATTTCTTATGTTTTTTGTATTGCAAAGTTTTTATTTTATTGAATATCTTCTTTATTTACTAAGATGCTTAGACATGTGCCCACATAATATTTATTTAAGTGCATTCTGTATGCTTAACTGAAGTTTTGTTGTCCTTAATAATGCAAAATGATTAACTACGTTTAATTTTTATTACTAAACTTATTTAGCTATATGTTTCTACAATGGAACTTCTCTAACTCGAATTTCCAAAAGACCGAAAATTTACTTCGAATTTGACTTATAGGGAAAAACGCCGAATTAAGACTTAAACTTAATTGGTTTCCATGGCACACTACCTTATCCTGGCTCAATCTGGATCACAGCCAAAAATATCAAATATCTCGTAAATTATAGATTTTATCTATAGAATAATCTTAATATAAAACGTAGCCAGACCCCAGACGCATTCGATGGAATACAAACCTATAGAGTGTGCCGTTTAAAAAACTAAAGTTAAGCTTATTTAAAAATAGTATAATGCGACACGAATTATTGCAGACCCTATATAGTAAAAATGATATTTTTTATATCGGGCTTAAAGAGCAATCCTCTCTTCATCTTTTTGCCAACTTTCAGCCTTCTAGCTGCTAAAACCGCCTCTCAGTTAATTTTTAAGTGAACCTCTGCAAATGACAAAAAATGTTAAAAAAATAATTGTAATTTGATAGCGGTGGCCTAAAATGTAAAATACTTTATACCACCGTAAAGCTATCACAAAAAGGGTTCTAAGACTAAAATAAAATATAGGTAGTTCTATTAAAAAAATAGTTGTGTAGAATTCGTGAGTTTTGGAACAACCTCAATACGTTAAAATATTTTTAGGTTGTGCAGACTGTCAAGGGTGTACAAATTATATTAAAAATTTTTTCTACCTTACATGGTTCAGGCGTTATAGACCGATCCCGCACTAATGACTCAACCTGTATACAGTCTGCCATCATACAGAGTGGCGCATCAAAGTTTTTTTTAAACAGAACACCCAGCATATTATCCTATTTTTGTATTCCTTTTCAAAAAGTAATTATACTTTGTATAACCGATGATAGACCTATTTTCGATTGTTTTCCTATTATTTGACATTTAAGCCAACAAAAGCCCCCTATTTTGAAAAATCCCTACTCTCAATTTAGGTTTGCAATTTTGACATTTTTCAAATATTTTCTAGTTCACAACGATCAATTTGAATTTTGAATCGTGGTAATTTAATATACAGAGTTGCGCATGAACGCAAATTGTTCATTTAAGCAAATTTTTCAAATGGAATAACCTGTATATTTTGGTATAAATCGATTACATTTGATGAGATCTTTAATGATATGATTGAATATTGGAAAATCGGTATTTTGGAAAATAATGTTAATTGTGTATGTACATACATAAATTAATAAAGCATCAAATGGAAAAAATGTGCATGGTCTTATCATTTGAAAAAATTTTGTTTGCGTCAAATTGGACCATTTCCAATTTCCTATCTTTGTTTTCTAAAATAGTCGATAATAAGAATTGGAATTCCTCACCATATTATTCTGCAATATATTTTTTTTTCTTTTCGCTCTACCGCAGCAATTAATTTCAATTTTTCATACGAGTTAAACATTTAAAATCTCGCTTCGAACTTTTTGACTTTTGTACCAATATCCCCCACACTAAACGTGCTAAAAAAAGTTTCTCCAAATAAGAGTATTTCTTCGAAAAAATTGAGTTAGGCTTGGATACGTGTTAAGTATCAGTTACAATTTCAAAAATAATAATGTAATTGAAGTTCGACTAGGTTAGATTGTTAAATACTTTTTATGTTCTCAAAAAATTCGAGTTAGGGAAGTTCCATAGTATATGATTAAATAAACTTTTAAGTACACTGACCGTGCATCCTCTTTTGCGTAAATAGCAAGTACTTAAGTAATTAATTCCCTAAAATGCTACATACGAATTACAGGAATTATTCAGGATTTATAAGAATTAGTGAGGATTTATAGGAATTATTGAAAATTGACAGGAATTATTTAGAATTTACGGGGATGATGGAGTATTTATGGGATATATTGAAGAATTACAGGAATGATTGAGGATTTACAGAAATTATTTAGGATTTACGGGAATTATTTATAATTTATGGAATTTACGAAAGAATTACAAAAATTATTGGTGAATTAAAGGGATTATTATCAAGAAAAGTATTTATGGTGTCCACTTTTGCGCCAGCGGTTTACCCCTCACCTGGAAAGCTTTTAGCAAAATTTTTGTCTCTTCACTTGCGAATTTGTAATCAAAGAATTCGAGAATACAGATTGAGTTCAGGGTCGACGAGACTGGGGAATTGAGAAAAGCACAAAACACACGCACCAGAAAAAGATGGTGAAAAAGCCACGCCCATTGGTAATGCAAAACATATTGTTGTAATTTTATTTGCCAATTTTCTAATTCGCACTAACACGTTTACTGTAAAAAACACTAAGTACTGTAAAACTGGCATTTTGTTGCCACTTTGTCGGTAGATAGCTCTTGTTTCATTTCCATTTCTCTTTGTTTGATCTTAAAATATTAACTCTAGTGGTTGGGAATTGGTAGTACGTGTTCGAGCGTCTAAATTATCTAAATTTTGTGTGTTTCTTTCGAAATTTGGGGTCCAATTTGTCATTGCCACCTGTTCCTCGCCTAATCTCGTCCATCACGATTTCCTAGTAAGAGCCGTTGTCAATGCTACAAGCCACCATTCCCTCGACCATTACACGTGTAATTTTGACACAAGCACGTAAGACTCGATTCCTCGAAACAAGACTGATATTAAATTAAAAGTGATTAAGACGTCACCACGAGCATGGGAAGACATTTTTGAACTTGTTATTGTTCGTGTTAATAAAACCAAGCGACTCGATAATTAATCTTGGGGCCCGGCGATGCTTATCAATAATATTTCGAAGAAGCTGTATGGTTCTGATAAATATGGAAAGCGACGAGAGGTCAGCGGAGTGACCAGCGAGCACCGGCTTCGTGTTTTATGGGCGATTTCGTGAGAAATAATTATTTCTCAGCACAGGAGCACAGGAGGCACTTCTTGTGTTATTTATCGCTTCTGTGGTGTAAAAACAACGAACGAAAATGCGTGAGAAATATTTCTTTTCTCACCGCGCGCGAATGTCACGTGTCCACCGTTTTCATACGTCAAATCGCTCTTCCCACAGATTTGCCGGATAAAGAGACAATATAATCGCGGAATAGCGGAACAGCATTAGTACTTCCTTCGGATGGTGGAGGATGCGAGCTAAAAAATCCTCAATTGCCTAGACTCTGACATCACACCCATTAAACACGCTAAAAAACGCAACGATTTCAGCGTCGTTATAAAATCGTACTTTTTAGATAGTTCCTTTTGATAATTCACTGGTGCGAGAGCGCCGTAACTGAAGATACGTCTACGGTCTATAGTTCTTTGGCGTTCTTTTTACGCCCCATGCCCATAGCGAACTTGAACGACCATAAATATCATTATAATGACATTCGAAGGTGCTCAGCCATGAAACCATCAACGGCAAGACGGATTTTTCGGACGCGTGTGAACGGTGCTTTACTCCGTTACCTTACAACTTACACCTCCGAAAAAATCACAAATATGCTGCAAATCCGACATAAATCCAAAAAAACAACGGAGGCCCAGAAGGCCACGGAATCTATTTTTGTGTTTTTACAGTGTAAATGTTTGAAACTGTCCTAATATAACATTTGACACAAACTGTCAATTAAATATTTGCTCAAAGAGTTGCAAACCGCTTTGTGTCCGAAAAGATTGTCAACGGAGCACTTAATTTCGCATATTTCCAATTTAAGGCCGAAATTTTGCTACACTCTTTCAATCATCAAAATTTTTTTGTGGCCACGCAGCTTCTTTAGAATCAGTAAAATATTTTAAAGCATTTAAGAAGAAACGATTGAATTGATAGGAAAGCAAAAATATAATTTAAATAACTTGCAGCCGCTGAAAGTATGAAAATATTAAAAGGAAAATGATTTAAAAGTCTAAAATGTACGTAGCTAAGTCAACAATTATTTATAGCTGTGGGGAATGTGTAAAAGAGTCGCTACTGACGAATTGCTAATTCGTAAATTTTGATGTGTTTTAATAATCGCGTTGTCTGTGCAAGCGTTTTTTGAACTGATAAGACATCACCTGATTCAATGTTTTCTGATACGTATCCCCACTAATGGGTTTCTTGTCGAATTTTTGTCTGCAAAATTTAATTTAATTGCCTCAGTCATATCATTTGAAGTGTTGTGAACGGTTTCGCGTAGGCTTCGGGTTTGCATTTTTAGTACCGGGGGTAATATGTGCAGTGATAAAACTGTCTTTTCCTTAGTCTGAAGTCCGGTTTTTTCAACTAGTTTCGGTTTATTCAACAATTTTTCTTGAATTTGCACCGAATTTGCACCGACATTTTAACCGCAGAATCAGAAGTGCTTTATCGACTTTGAATTGATAGCAGTAATTTTAAAATTTTATTCGCTTTTTCGAGATAAAATAAAAATAGTGATCGTAGTGTGATGAGTTCATCAGAGGAGGTGAGTAATATTTTTAGGTAATTGAAGAGCTTATTCTCAGTTGAGAATAGGGCGTGATCAAAATGACTGAATCTGTTGGCGCTTTTATTTAACTGGGAGTCAGTAGATGGCGCTGTGGTCAAAATCAGATTTTTAATTAAACAGATAGATGGCGGTAGGACAAAATCCGATTTTTAATTATTTTAACAGAAACATTAACATTTTGAATTGCTTGTTTTATTTTTTGCATATTGCACTAAAGGTAATCTTCAAAGTGATGGCTCAATCATTGTTTTTGATAAAATATTAAGGGAGAAATGGCGTACCGACAAAAAACCTCTTTTGGGAAAATATATACAGGGTGTTCCAGCGCTGCGGGGAAGTAAGATTACCCTAAAATGAAAAAATATATCGGGATGCGGGTTTCGACAAAAATTCAATCTATTTAAGAGGACACTGAAAATATCTGCAAATGTACAGATTGTCCAGATACAGAGTGGCGCATCAAAGTTATATTTTTTAAAATAATACACCCGGTATATAATAATATTTTTGAATTTTTTATCATAAATAATATAGACTTAACTTCAGTTGTTTTGTTATTATTTAACATTAAATCGAAAAAGCTTTTTTTTTAAATGGCTTCTTCCAAATCAGTGAGAATTGTGGCTTGAAATTTTGACAGAAATGTTTTAATATCGTCCAGAGTATAGTTTTCAAGTCAAAATTTGAATTTTAATAATTTAGTATACACAGTGGCTCATGAACGCAAATTGTTATTCTAATTTTTTAATTGGAACGGCCTGCATATTTTCATATCATTCCATCACATGTTTGATAAGCTATCCAGTGACGTCCTTAGGACTCATCAATTTTCAACTTCTTAACCAACTATATATTTTCCAAATTATCGATTATCCAATATTCAATCATACCATTAAAAATTTTATCAAAAATGTAAACGATTGAACCCAAAATATACAGGTGTTCAATTTAAAAAATTCTATTAAATGAACAATTTGCGTTCATTACTACTATTGAAAATTCGAATTAATTGTTATGAACTAGAAGCTATGTGAAAAATTTCCGGTAAAATTTTAAATTTCAAACAATATAAAAAAATTAATAAATCATTTTACTAACAACAGTAGTCCTTGAACAAGCTGTGATGTATCGTTGCGTACAAAAATATAACGAGGCTGCGTAGGCCATGGATGCACTTTGAAATTCGTTAGTGTAGTTGTAGGTGATAACCCTTTCGATACATTTACAGCACAACTTTTTTACAAAATTCTGGGCAAATTTTCAATTGACAATTAACGTCATCTGTTTAAACGACAACGTCAAAGGTTCACACTGTAAAAATAAAACAAGAGCTAGTGTCCATGGCCTACTGAATCTCCGTTTTTATTGTACGTTCTATGCGTTATCAAACACCAAAATGTAATAATTATTAAAAAAAATTAATTGTACGTTGCTTTGTGTGCTGCGTTACGTAGTGTAACGTTACGGCGCCGAGAAAGCATCGGAAAATAATTTAAAATTTTATTCGCGCTGTTTAACGCCGACACCGAGTTATCTGTGTGTACTTTTGAATATTTTCCTATCTACAAAAACTCGGTCCTTTGTAGAGCATCCCTTGAGTATTTGAGGGTTCTAAAACGGACCGACTTTTATCAGCATAAAAGGGTATTTCTTTACCTTTGATGCACCGTTTTAATGTTCCGTCGAGGATGATAATCGAATCGGAAATTCGAACGTTCTGTTCGCGCGGTTCCGAACAGTTTCGGGGAAAAATTAAAAAAGCAACAAATAAGCGAGGGGTGGCGGGTGTCCGCCCTTGGAGTAATAAAACCACCATTACATATTCATCAGAGCATTTAAGCTCCAGTACGGCCAGTTTCGTCAACTGAAGTAATCACTAATTAAGCAACAAGATGCGGGCAAAAGTCATTTATTTCTAATTGAATCGCCGTTTTCGGCACGTCCTCCCGCCGAGCCCGTCCTCACGAGCGGGACAGAAGTCGAGCGTGACGAAAAACGCGACGAAAGGACGTTCTAATTAACACTTTTAATAATGATATCCTAATAAAGTTCGAGTTTGTTCACACCACTCAAATGACTCAGATATTTTGAATTATGGTCGGTACGAGGCTGGTACGAAACATTTTATAACTCGGACGTGAGGTTCACTTCCAACTCCCCAACTTGATTTATAATAAGAAGTTTGACCGTGGGAATCGGTGTCTAATTAGCGGTGAAAACAATTAAACAAACACCGAAACACATGAACTGGACTGAACTCGGTGCCGTTTGTGGACATCGTCTTCGTAGCGTAGCGGTCCAACCTCTTCCAAATAAGCCATTTGGATTTATACAGTAGAAGCTCGATTATCCGAACCTCGATTATCCGAACCCTCAATTATCCGCACGATGATTTAGTAACTTTGGCGCGAAAAATACAGTGCTGCTCGCTATAAAAAAAGCATTCGACTTTTTCAACAGTAAAATAGAAATATATAAAATATATATAAATTGTATGTATGTCAGATTATAATATACAGGGTGTTTCACGACGAGGGTCTATTAAACAGATATAGAGAGCCGAAAACCCGAGAGAACTGAGACTTTGCATACTTGTATAAACTTATAACATCTAAGTACTTGCTGAAAATATTTTCATGCTATCAACTTTGTTATTTTAAATCCAACATATCTATTTTTGATGTATTTTCGGATTTTTCATTAAATTATGTGTCATATGATATCAACGTTTTTGCACCTTCTTGTTTGTTTTAAAGAAAAAAAAACTTTTTTTTGTAAAAAAGGCGAAAATCCAGTGCAATAATGAAATTAATGATTAATAAATCATGAAAAGTCAGGTGGACGAAACTTGGTCAACGGTTGGACAAAAGTTCAGCTATCTGTGAGTCTAACCATTTTCAGGAATATTCCAGGAGGAAAAGTAAAGTCAGCTGCAACTCTATAAATCCAAAAAGTATAAGTCGATATTTTTTAATTGCAACTATATGTTTTTATTACACCTTTCAATAGAGAAATTTATTCTCGATCTGATGATGTATCATGTCTTTACACTTAAAACGGACAGCTTTTGAGTTATTTAATTTTGTCTACTTTTTAAAGTAAAGTGGGCTTATAATAATCTTATCGAGTCAGCTGTGAAAATAGATTTTATATTTTTAAATATAAGCAGATGTAGGATTTGATTTCTAATTCACTTGCAATGCTACAATTACAAATACCTTACTAATGAAGATAATTTACATTCCTTGTTCATACCTGCCAGAAAGAATCTTCACAAATTTTCTTAGTGACTACAAACTTATTTTTAAATTTATGATCTGAATAAAGGTTAATTTGTCAAAAAGTTGTTAAAAAACTTTCGTTAAAACACAAAAATAATTATCTATTTATTTTATTAAATATTCAAATATGCCTACATTTTAAGTGTAAATAGATCTAATTCAAAAAATGCATTTACTTTGAAATGATACATTAAAAAAATAAGAGTAATCGCTAAGAAAATTTGTGCAGATTATTTCTGGCAGTGTATGAACAGGGAATTGAAATGATCTTGATTAGGGTATTGTAATAGTAACATTACATTATCAAATGAATAAGAACTCAAATCCTGCAACTGCTTACATTTTAAAATATTAAACCTACATTCAGTGCTAACTCGATAAGATTTTAAATGAGCCTACTTCCCTTATTTGCTCATAATTGTAAAGAAAAGTAGAAGAAATCAAATAACGCAAAAACCGTCCATTTTAAGAATAGGAGCATCACATCATTAGAACAAGAGTAAATTTCTCCAACGAAGGATGTATTAAAAACATATGGTTCCAATTTGAAAAATGCTTTTTGAATTCATTGAATTGCAGCTGAGTTTTTTCTTCTCCAGGAATATCCTTGAAAATTTTTAGAATGCTACACATAGCTGAACATTTTGTCCAACCGTTGACCAATAGTTTATTAATAATTAAATTTTTTATTTCACTGGTTTCTCGCCTTTTTTACAAAAACATTTTTTTCTCTCTGAAACAATACAAGAAGGTGCAAAAAATTATTACCATCTGTCACAGGATTTAAAGCAGAATCTGAAAATACATTAAAAATATGTAGGTATGTTGTATTTAAAATAACAAGTTGATACCATCTTCCGGTAATAGCACAAGCATGAAAATATTTTCAAGTATATACAGTGTGGAACAAAATGATTTTCATCTAGTCACCTTTGGAATCTTTTCACATGTAACTTTTTCTAGACCGCTCTACAATTTTTTTTTTATAATACTGTCAATAAATGACATCAATCAAATTGACAGTTATTAGAATTTATTGAAGTGAATTGAATTAACAAAGGTTAAAAATGTATACCGTGCAAGAGAACACTTTCATATTTGAGGCGTACCTTCTATCTGGACGCATTGATATTTTAATATATATATTTTGAAGTTAGGAAACCGCTTTCCATTTTTTGTAGAGCGGCACATCGTATTTTTTCAAGGGTAATGCAAAGGTAACTTGATGAAAATCATTTTGTTCCACACTGTATAAGTAAGCAAAGTTACAGTTCTCTCGGTTTTTCGATTCTCTTTCTCTGCCTAATAAGCCCTTGTCGTAAAACAGCCTGTATATGTATGTACTGTTTTTATGTAAAAAGGTGTTGCTTATGATCTCGTCCCAAAAAAAACACGTTTTAATTATGCGAACTAGTCTCGGTTCCAATCGATTCGGATAATCAAAATTCTACTGTAAATAAAAAGTTTTGTAAAAGCTAGAAAGTAGAAGAAATGTTTATAGAAAATGTAGCAGTCAATCGAGTGGAGGTGAGTTCTTGGAGGGTGTCTTCGCAGACGCGGCGTTTGAACGTTCAAGTCGCGGGGGCGCAATCTTCCCCACAAAGTATGTCCAAACAGAGGTTTTGAGCGACTTCCATTGCCCTCGAGGAATTATACATTGTAGTAGCCAAAGCATAGCCGCAATACGCCACTCTCTAAAGCAAAACTTAATTTAACTAACCCCCTCCAGAGGTCCAGCGTAGTGCTGGAGGTGGCTGGCTGGTCGTTCGAGGTCTGGGGGCGGAAGGGCCGCTGTTTGAACAATTAAATTATTTATGCTTTTGGTCAACCGGTACCTATACGGAGCATAATAGAAAACAAACTTAATTACATACGTTTGCCAGTTAAGAACAAGCCTACTGTGCGAATGATGTTGAATTAGCAATTGTGAAACATTCAATTTATGAATTATTAGTGGGGGGTGCTGGCGGCGGCGTTCTCGTTTCGTAAAATTTAGATTAGATTTGAGAATTTACCTACTAACTTGATTTCGACGAATGCGAAGGGGTTTCCGCTTTTAATTATTTTGCGCATTTCCGGCGTAAATGGTCTTGACGGACCTATGGGCTCGCCCCGTGGAAGATACACAAGCCTCGGAAAGTCTAAATAATTCTTTCGTTGCGCTGAAAGTTATATTTTAAGGTCGCGTCACGTTACGTCACGTCACGTCACGTTTTGCAGCGTCCAAACACCGAAAACCTTCACTAACATTAAACAATCGCGTTTTTTCTTAGCTGAACAGCTCACACCCCTCAATCACTTGATATGGACACGCCTTGTATACTAAAATAGTTACGTTTGTATTGTACAGTTATTTTATGTACATTTTGTATTGTTGTTATATCATATATCCATCAAATACTAGATATTTATTGTGAAATTGTCTCTCTCTGTCTCAAATATGTTTCACTTGTAGCTTGGGCTTGAGTGTGTCCACTGTGAGATGTGTTTTATATATATTTTTTTTAAAAAAATGGAAAGATGTGAACGAAGTGGAGTAGTGTCGGTTTCAAAGGCTAAAAATCCAAACCGAAACCGTTAGCAGTGTGTATTTTGCTTGAGATTCGCTCAATTTCAGTGTGCTCGGAAACGGAAAGTGGATGTAGAATCGAGATGGGAAATCAACCTAATCAAATCACAGTGGCGTAGTTAGTAGGCAGCAGCGAAAGGTAAACACCCAACAACAGTCGCTTAAGTCTATTCAGTCGGTATTTATTGACGAATATTGTCTGCAAGAGCAGTCTCCTGTCTATCCCACACACAAACTCACTCGGATATTAATTGTGGATTCCTGTACGAGATTCGATTGTTGACAGACGAAGCAGCGAAAGCAATTACTTGATAGAAACGACTGAATATCGCGTGTTCCTCCACGATACGAACACAAAACCCGGATTTGTTCTTTTGTCGAAAATCGACACGAAAAAAATTTCATTTCGGCGCCGATGAAAAAACAGATTTGTGGAGATGCGGTGCTCGGACGACGTTCTCTCCTATTTTCTGGACCCAATTTATAACATATTATTGCTCATATTTCTATCTGTGACTATTTCAGATTCTTCTCATGTACTTACTCTTAAAAGTTGTAAACACAATTTGGGCACAATTATACTATTTTCTTATTTAAAAATGTATTTTAAATTTGAATATTATCCCCAATTTCTAAACCTTGCTAAAATTTCTATCAATATCCTTTGTTGATTTTTTTCTAGTATTTTGCCAAAATTTCTTAGAGGACTTCAACAAAATTTTGTAAATCCGAGGCTTATATATTTGGAGATTAAAGAGTTTAATTGAAAGACTGCGTAACGTCACGTCACGTCACGTCACGTGACGCACGTCACGTCAACTCTCAAAATTTCTCTCACTTATACGTATTTTGACGTTTTCACGTAATTTGAGTTACACGCGCAATTTTAATTGTTATTAGGTTTTGCAAACAGTGTTTGGTGACTGATGTTGACCACAAGTTAGTAACTTTGTAACTTTTTAGGTCCAAAGCGCGAAAATTTTGGCTTTATCGCCACAACTCCTATATTATAATTTTTAAAAAATTTTATTGCCTGAAGGCTTTTTAGCACAATTTTTGTGCCGTTCAAACAAAGATTTACAAGTCATATTACGAGCATACAGATTGAGTTTGAGAAAAGAACAGAATATATACATCAGACAAAGATGCAGCAAAAGCCAGGTTCATCGGTATCTAATACAAATGCTATGGTTGTAATTTTAGTTGCCAATATTTTTTTGTTAAACGCATCCACATTTTTAACGTGTCTTACGAAGTTTTTCTGTTATTTTTTTTAAATACAGTACCATAACTGTAACTTCGAACAGTTTCTTGTCACTTTGTCGGTAGATAGATAGCAACTTTGTCTTGTTTTATTTTAAATTTTTTTTGTTTGATCTTAAAATATCTCCTGTGATTTGGAATTGGTAGTACTTGTATAAATTATCTAAATCTATAGCATTGTATTACGCATGTTCTCATCGGTATCTAATACAAATGCTATGGTTGTAATTTTAGTTGCCAATATATTTTCTTAAACGCATCCACATTTTATAACGTGTCCTACGAAGTTTATCTGTTATTTATTTTAAACACAGTACCATAACTGTAACTTCGAACAGTTTCTTGTCACTTGCTTCTCAAGTAGTCAAGTCTTTAAATTTGTGCACACATTTTTGGTTAAAAGTATTTTTTTAACAGTCTTTTCAATTATTGCGCTTCTACTCAAATCTATACAAATCTGATGACCCAATCTAACCTGACTTAAAGTAACTACGTTTGACTTAACTGTAGCTAATCGTTCTGGATTTACTGATGCAATAATACAATTTGACCTGACTTAAATAAAATTTACAAAACTGATTCAAACTGATACAGACTGATTTGACTAAATGTTACGTCTGATCTGAGCTGGAATGATTGATGACAGATTACTACAATAGTTTGACTTGACTGGATTTGGTACGACCTGAACCGACTTTACTTAATATAAGCTGCATTGACTTGAGTTAATTTGATGTGACTTCGCTGTATTTAATGGGACTTGACTTAAATTAAGCTAAATTGGTTTGACTTGAGATAATTGATTGTGTTTTAGGGTAATGTGATGACTTTGGGGTTAAGTAAAAGTAAAATACAGTAAAAAATGTTAGCAGCTTTTAGTTGGTGGTTTTCTTATGTAAATCGCCATGTCTGTGATATTTGTTTTGGAATGTTCATGGTTTTATTGCGGGATCGCCTTCGTAGGCCGTAATTTTTTTCTTGTTTATGGTCGCCGGTCATAAAAGCAACGCATTAGTGCCCCGAAAATTTCTTATTCTTCGGTAATGGCCGAGGGAGGTCATTAGTCCGGGAGAACGCCTTTCGATTTGTTATCATCGATGATGAATCTTTCCGAAAGAAGCGTCGCCGCCGTCCCTAACCGGAAACCCGAGCCCTCTCCGTGGTGTTAATGGATTCCCGGAGTCGCACAAATAAAAATTCATTAATTTGCCCGAAGCGAAAACAAATCGACAATATTAAAATTTTAATCAAATTCATTGAATCACAATAAGCGAGCTCTTTCAATTCCGACAAATTACGAAACAAAACTCGATTTAATTAATTTTTGAGGCAAGTCGCGGGGACTTGGTGTTTTTTGCACAGAAATCCGCCCGAGAGCCCACACTGCACCTGATCAATAGCCGTTCCGGTTTGATTTAGTACTTGTTGGTGGCGATAAAATATTCCGAGCCGCGAGATTTATTCGCCGCATTCGATTCCGAACACAGAAACCTGAGATACGGCTCTTCTGGATATCGTGGACATCCTCTCCAGCCGTTCCTCCCTCCTTGTCACGTGCTCGAGCTCGAGGTCCATTCGTTTCACTCGAAACCGCGTAAATCATCGCGCCTGATGGATTTTTTACACTCGTGGCGAATTGATTGTTGTTCTTAGAGATAAAGATGCTTCGGATGTAGGAGGTGACGGGACGAAGTATTGTCCACATGAGTTATGGAGGCTGCATCTCAGAAATCTGTTTTTTTCCGGCAGCATCGGCGGCCGTTTGTTTTATTTCATCGGGAAAGTTCCTCGTCGGCGGGCGAGGTAAAAATTTTGACTCCGCCATCGATTTTCTCGCAAGGGGGCCCACAAAGGGGATCAAAGCATTCCCGAGAAGTGTTTAATCCGCAATTTCGGCAGTTAATAACAATAATCGTGGGTTAAATATTAATTTTTCACATAGTTTGAACGGCGCCAGCTCCTTTGAGGCCTTTGATCCCGCACGATTCATACGGGAACGGCCCCCAGGTATCGGGAATAGTTGATGAATTCCTCTGCTGAAATGTGCTCATCGGTCAAGATTGCTCGTACTTGACGAGGGGGCGCGTGTACATATTTTAGCAATTAAATACCGTGTATGTTTTTGTCTTCACATAATTTTTCAGTCCCGGGATAATATAACATATTGGGGCGGGGTTCGATTCCGGCCAGCTCAAACGTCTGATATTTTCTCTTTCATCCCTCGAGACTCGCTCACCTCGTATTATTCCGTCCATCTAGACGATTCCAATTAACGGTATTAATTAAAATTTCCAACAAACCTAGATAAACATAGACATGTTATTTCGAATAACTTATGCTCTCGGTCCGCGACAAACTATTTTCATTTCATAATAAATTATTAAATAAATATTTGCCCTCGGTTACAAACGAAATTTATTCCGGCAACCAACTTCGGTCTGTATCTGGTGCATTTCGCTGCGCACTTTTTGTCCGTTCTTCTCTCCTTCTCCATCGCCCAGGCCTTTTCCACCTGTATCTAAGGTAACAGATTCAATTAATTCCGAAGAGTTAATTAGCGGCGCTGCGTTTCCGTCTGATGCGAAAAATCGCCGTTTTGAGGTTGGGACATCTTCGGCGGACTCGGCTTCCACGTCGGTCGACGACCGAAAGCCCCAAATCACTCCCACCGTGTTACACTAAACGTCAATAATGCCAATCATACAGCTTCGCCGAATATTCATCGCAAAAACGCCTTTGATCTGCGCCGACCTGAATACTTTCAGAAATATGCAGTCGAGTTGCATAGCTTCGAAAAATTTCCCACCCTTGGATTCGACACCGAGCGATATTTTATCGAACCTCGATTCCAATTTTTTCGGCAATAATGAGCGCTAATTAGCTGCAACCTTTCAAATCGACACTGCGAAGGCCCCACCAGATTCCCCAGAACTAGGATTTTGACGACTAATTGGAACTATTCGCGAATACCTTCTAAACACTGTAAACATGGCTTTAAAAAATGCAAAATACGCAAATGTAGCTAAATCTCTTTAAACTGTTTTTGTTGTGCTTCGACTGGATTTGTTGCAACTTAATCTGAGCCAAAACAACCAATTAATATTTATTTAAACAGCAAAAGAACGTAAGTGGCGAGTTTAGCTGAAGCGACTTAATTTGGAAGTGGTGGGGGGAGGCAATTGGGTGGGGGGAGGATAGTCCAGACGCTACTAAAGTTGTTTGATTGACCAAAATTGCTTAATTTCGTACGACTTAATCAGCTAAGACCACAATGTTTTTAAGCGACCAACTGATTATTGTAATTCTTGGACATGTCTCGACGTTTTTAATATTTTATGGAAACCACCTGATTCCCCAGAACTAAGATTTTGACGACTAATTGGAACTAATCACGAATACCTACTAAACACTGTAAACATGGCTTTAAAATTGCAAAATACGCACATGTAGCTAAATCTCTTTAAACTGTTTTTGTTGTGCTTCGACTGGATTTGTTGCAACTTAATCTGAGCCAAAACAACCAATTAATATTTATTTAAACAGCAAAAGAACGTAAGTGGCTAGTTTAGCTGAAGCGAGTTAATTTGGAAGTGGCGGGGGGAGGCAATTGGGTAGGGGGAGGATAGTCCAGACGCTACTAAAGTTGTTGATTGACCAAAATTGCTTAATTTCGTACGACTTAATCAGCTAAGACTCAATGTTTTTTAAGCGACCAACTGACTATTGTAATTCTTGGACATGTCTCGGCGTTTTTAATATTTTATGTAAACCACCAGATTCCCCAGATCTGAGATTTTAACGACTAATTGGAACTAATCACGAATACCTTCTAATTACTGTAAACATGGCTTTAAAAAATGCAATATACAGCAAATGCAGCAAAATCTCTTTAAAACTGTTCATGTTGTGTTTCTACTGGATTTGTTGCAACTTAATCTGAGCCAAAACAACTAGTTAATATTTATTTAAACAGCAAAAGCACGTAAGTGACGAGTTTAGCTGAAGCGACTTAATTTGGAAGTGGTGGGGGGAGGCAATTGGGTGGGGGGAGGATAGTCCAGACGCTACTAAAGTTGTTTGATTGACCAAAATTGCTTAATTTCGTACGACTTAGTCAGCTAAGACCACAATGTTTTTTAATCGACCAACTATTGTAATTCTTTGTATTGGATGTGACCCAACCTGACATGTCTCGGCGTTTTTAATATTTTATGTAAATTGAAGTGCGTGGACCCACCGCATCCGATTGGAAATTAACAATTTCACCTTACGACCGAATCTTTTGAATTTGACACATAAGGGTTGGTCCCCTACCGACTCCCACAATATTCATAATTCTAGGTAGACTTCCAACTGTCTCCGATGGCGGCCTATTGTTCTTTGACAGCAACCAGAAATCGACGACGCCGAACAAAGCCCAGACCAAAACATACGAAAATTAAAAATAAATAATACAAATGAATAAATGCGCTGGTTGGATAATTAGTGGATTGAAATCTGGACAAAACACGGGGCTCTTAGGCTGATTGCAATTTTTGTACGGGAAACGTTTGCGAATTTAATTAAATGGCGGAAATTGCGGCGTTGCCAAAAAAGCGCGAAAAATTGGCACGATCCTAGGTTATTTAAATTCTGTTATTTAGTCCAACAAGTCGTGAGGTATTATTCAACGAGCGTGTAATGACAGCGATTGCTCACGAGTGCTGCGGTGCGCTGATACGAGCGGTTCGCTAGTGTGAAATAAAGATTTCAATCACTAATTGACTGAGGATGCGATTAGTGCGGCTAACGCTAAAATTATCTCTCGTCTAGTGCATTCAAACGTGTCTTTTCTGACAACTTTACAATAGCTACTTCCGTAAAATGTGTAATTTTTGAAACTGTATTACTTTTCAAATATTGTTCAACTTTGTCTATTCTGAACGGATTTGGTACGGGTGACTTGAACTTGACTTAAGTTTGACTTGAAAGTGGTGGGGGGAGGCAATTGGGTGGGAGAGTTTTGACACGCCCCTTTTGGTGGTTTGGTTGGCTGGTGACATTTGCCTATTAAAATTTCATGTAAGTATCTGTTTTAACTTGATAATTTATTATATACAGCGTGTTTTTTAAGGCGGCTATTAGAAAATTTTTAACTTCCTACAGTGCTATATATTTGAAATTTGGAATGCAGTCTTGAGTAACTTACATCTATGTTGTACCTATTTATCTGTCAAAATTTTGGAGATATGCCCACTTTTGTACAAAATCTTGCATTTTTGGTAGTCTATTCAAAAAATTATTACGCAGTAACCATTGGGAAAAGGTATAAACTGTTTATTGCAGTCAATAGCGGAAAAATTGCAGAATTGTCGGCTGGCCTCAAAAATAACTATATCACATTCTAAGTACTTACAATGATTTAATGAATATGCCCAAAAAAAAACTCAATATTTCTTTTTTTTTAAACGGCAGCTACGAAATTTTATATCGCCAGTCGATAGAAAATGATATTTAAGAGTACGTTGTATTAGCATGTCCTATACCTATCTCAATTACTTTATGAGTTATTAGGATTCATTTAGAAAAAAAATTCTGACTTGGATAAACATGATCCAAACTGAACTGTTTGTTTTCATGTAATTGTTGATGACTTAAGAAAGTTTGCTTCTACTCGACTACCACTTAGAGTGACCTGACCTACATAAATACACCCAGACCCAACTGAATGAATGTAAAAATTCAAACTAGAACTGACAAGTTCAATTGGCTTTCTGGCTTGACTGACTTGGTCCAGCTTAAATTAAATCGGACTTAAATTATTAATCTGGCTTATTGTGTTAATTTTGGTCCAATCTGGTTGAACTTTTCAACGTTACTTGAACCGAATTGACTTGTTTTGTTCTTGCTAAATGTGATAAGTCAAGACCCGACTTAAATTTACTTGTCCGACAAATTTGATAAAACTGTACTGAACTAAATTTGGTTAGTGCTCTGGTTTGGGTGAAATTGGTTAAATTGACTTAGACTGACTTAACCTGACTTAACCGTTTTACGAAATCGTGGAAATTGAGTACAGTTGGAAGTCGTTATGGGGCGTAACATCGATGAGTAATGGACGCTATTAGTCCCGTGGATGGTGCTATTTAGTTGGTGTCCGGTACGAGGAGAGCGGCACACGCGGCTTGAGCCGCTCATTTACTAAACAAATTAGTTATTAGCGATGGGCGGCATGCGGGGAAGGTAATAGATTGATTGGTCCCGGTGAGCCGACAAAAACGGATCCGGTTTGATTGCCAAAATGACCCTTTGTCGGCACCATCTAATGAGCAGCGGAACATATGTCTTGGATAGTTACATTTCGAGAATCCCGTCTATATCGAAATGCGGTAATTAATGTCGGATTTTGGGGCCGGTAAAATAAGACGAAGCCGCGGTGCTAGTTGCATGACAATGGCCGTCGACGTTTTCATGTTTCTCGCAGTTATTTATTGTCAGAATCGGAGAATATAAAACTCGTCTATCAGACAATGATCTGTTTCCGGCGGATACAATAAGCTATAGCCTGTCATTATCAACGGACTCCTCTTCCTATCCCATTCAACCCTATCGACTGAGACGTTTATTATTCTTATTCACCTGAACCGAACCACCACCACAGCGACAATTAAGCGGCGAAACTGTCGCAGTTTTTCTCAGGTATCTTCGTTTCGTATCTTTCCGATTGCACGGACTTGTGCCTTCTCTAATTCCCCATACGACATCTAAACATCACGATTTTTCCTCTAATTACCGCCGGTATGGAGCGGAACCGTGGACGTGAGTGCCGATACTTGGGCGTTATCGGCTCGGAACCGCTTTGGTTCCACTCACGAATTCGTCGTCCAATTACACCCGCAAAATCTGGTACGCGGTACGTACAAAATATATAGCATCTAAAAAGCATCTAAGAGAATAACATCCAATAAACACAATGTAAGAATATCCAAGAATAGAAAGGATCAGAATCGAATTTGATTTGAAGTAATCAAAATGATAATAGAAGATTGATAAAAAAATTGCAAAATGTGAAAAATATAAGAAAATCCGAGACATCCCGAGAGAAGAGATGATAATAGAATATTTTGGATTGCAAAATGTGGAGAATTATTAAAATATATGATACATATAAGGGAATGTCAAGGAATCGTCGAAGAATATAAGGAGAGATTAAAATAAATCCAATATCAGAAAAAATCCTATAATCAGGAAATGAAGGAAAATGTAAAATAATCTAACACTTTTTAAGATATTCAAGATTCGAACGAAAGAAACTAGAGCATATTAAAAGAATCTAAGAGGAGAGACTCGATTCAAACACACCATAAGATATTGTCTTATGTTGTGTTTGAATCGAGTCTCTCGTCTTAGATCCTCAAGAATCAAGAATCGAACAGTTCATAAACATTGCATGGAGAGAAAATGTGATTTTTAATTTGAAAAATGTAGAAATATCGAAAAAAAAATAAAAGACATCCAAAGAGAAGAAATTAAAATCAAAAACTACAACAAATATAAGAGAATATCAAAAAATTGAAGATTCCTCAAAGAATGACGAATCCGAAGAAAGGAATCAAATAAATCCATTATAAGAAAAAATCCAGGAAATGATGGAACGTTTAAAATAATCTGAAACAAGGAGAATGCAAAAAAAAAGAATCAAATCAAACAGTTTTAGATAATTTCCAAGAAACGAGTAAAATTATCTAAAGCAACTCTTAACAGAGCAGAGAAGTAAGAGAATATCCAAGGGACGAAGACTTCAGGAATATTCTACAAATCTGAAACAATTTTTTTTGAAACAATATAACACACTGTAGGTGAAGATCATAAAATCAAACACAGTGTAAGAGTTTATGCAAGATTCCAACGAAAGAAACTGAAGCAACTTAAGGCGATCTAAAAGGAACAATGCCAAGAGAATTAACGAGACAATAATAAAATCAAACCGTGTAACAAAATATTCTGGAACTGAATAAAATGATTTAAAGCAACTTATGAGTATCTGCGAGGAAATAACGTAAGATAATATGTAATTAAAAAGAGACGAAAAGTTTAGGAATTAAACTGGAAGTAAAATAAAAGAATGTGAAAATATCTAAAAAAAAAATTAAAACGTTTTAAAAAACGGATACATGAATGAAATCAAACAAAATGTGAGAAAATCAAAGAATTTTCGAAAAGTGAAAAATGTTTAAACAAATCTGAAGCAATAACCAATGAGATCTTATAAGAAGAGACTTGAATAAATCCAATCTAAAAGAAAATCTAGGGATCAAGAAAGCATGGACATGTAAAATCATCTGGAACAATTTGATATAATATAGGAGAAAAGATTCAAATCAAAGAGAATGTAGAAAATATGCAAGATTCTATCAAAAGAATCTGAATCAAAATAAAAAGATATAAGAGGGGAGAATTGAGAAAAGCACATTATAAAAGGATTTCTAAATATCGAAGAATTTAAGAACATCTCAAATAATCTGAAACAATCACAAAAATTTAAAAGGACAACGTCAAATCTACATATTCATAGATTAAAAAATGTTGAATCAATTCAAAAGAATGAAATGAACAAAAATATAAAAACACTAGTTGTCCCGTGCGGATAATTTGCATAGAATGCGCTTGGAGAGTGGGAGATGTTAGTTAAACAGACTGTTAATAGATGGCGCTATGAACAAAATTGGTTTTTAATTAAATAATTTGTCAATAGATAGCAAAGATAGTCAATGAATATATTAAACAAATTTGCAACAGATGGCGTTATAATTAAACAAATTGCCAATAGATGTCGCTATGACCAAAATACGGTTTTTAATAATTTTAAAACAAACATTAACAATTTGAATTATTTTTTTATTTTTTGCATATAGCGGTGAAGGTAATCTTCAAAATGATGGCTCAATCATTGGTTTTGATGAAGTATTGAAGGAGATATGGCCTACGACAAAAAAACACCTTTCAGATATACATATTAAATATATAGAGATATGCAAAAATACGCACTCGATTGAATCGCTTCTGTAGGTTTTACAAAAACTCCAAATGTGCGTGAGTGATGTCCGTGGGGCTAAGAGGACTTTGCGAGCGTCCCTTCCGTCCGTAGCCGAATAAAAGGACTAATTTAATAAATTATCCTCGTCTCACATGTATAAGACAAAAACCGAAAATCCATCACCGGTCGAATGTATTGTCCTCGAGGACGTCGTCCACCACTTTCTCTCCCCATCTCCTCTCGTCTCGTTCCCTCGCAAAACACATCAAATCCTTTATGCTTGATACACGCAGCCTGTCGCAGAAAGACACAGAGGAATTCCTCCACCCGAATTAGCTGAATATTGTTTGATATATGATTCGATTCATATATCACCGGACTCCTGACAGACCGTATTACAATACGGACCTGACTAATCGCCGCGTCCGAAGACTTCCAAATCGCAAATTGTCAAACCGGGGCTGGAGAGGGGTGGGGGGAGGAGGACGGTGATTGATAGAGTCGATAGTTTGAGCTCGGTTATACTTCCAGAGACAGGATGTTCTCGTTAGGGAGATGTGTAATTATCAACAAATGGAAAAACGCCGTATTTGGAGAAAAATTACAGCACTCGACACTTGCGTAACAATTATTCATTTTACCGGAAGAGATGGAGTAATGATTTCATCAACGGGCAGGTGCGGTGGGCAATGATACGTTTTTCACAAACGACCAATTGTGATTACTTCACTTGTGTTTTATTTAGTTGTCTAGCGGAGGCGTTAGTGTTAACACTTTGTTAATATTCTCGGAACAGTCCTGAAGTCGAGTAAATTGTGTCGATTATAACCGCATTTGTCATCAAGTGGTGCCAATTTTCGCGAATCCGATACAATAAACCTAACGAGTCCTTCCTGTCGAACCTCCGCAATTAACCAAATTATTATCTTATTAAGCCGAAAACCGGCACGATAATTACCTCTTAATTCGTATTTAATTGCAAACGAGGAGAATCCTACAACAGGCAGAACACAATAGATTTTTTCTTTTGCTGGGACTAAGACATTTTAGCACTTGGCGTAAATCAATGGATTTATGATCGGCGATTCGAGATAAGAGTCAAGGGGTGAATCCTACCTGGGATGAGTAAAATTTTTATTATGATGGAGAGTCGTCGAAACGGTCAATTCCGATAAGAAAGCTCCACTATAAAGAATTCAGGAATTTATAGCGCCCTACCCCTTTTTAATTTCGCCCCTTATCTCGCCCAAAAAACCACTTCATTTGTGATTTATACATTTTACCCCTTTTTCTTTTCACTGCGAAATTGCTGCAATAACTCAATTTGTATTCGATCTTACATTTTTTAATTACTCGTTTCAACACTTTGAAAGGGTTGCATTTCTGATAATTTGATTTCGGGGGGTCGGTGAGCCTAATTGGCCGGAAGCTTATTTATCTTGCGTTTTTATTAGAAGGGGTGAGTCCTCTTATGACGTTTACTAATGTCCGCCCAAATTGCTAAATTGTGAGATCTTGTATTAGACGACGTTTCGGACGCTCCGACTGACAGGAACATGTCACTAAACACCAACACTCCAAAAAAGCGCAGATTAATGCAAATGGACCATAAATATTTATCATGCGTCGCCCACATCGACCATCTTCGGATCGCGTTTTGCGCGAATTATTTGATTCGATCAAAGACGACGATTTATGTTTATGTCCTTCGAGTTTCTCCTATAATTTTGCTGACGCGGCGACCTCACATGTTTGATTTTATTGCAACAGATGGCAATTGTTTCTTGTCGTAAATCTAAACCGGTTTACAAAAAAATAGAAATCGCGATATCGACGAGCGAAACTGCAACTAGTGTGTAATGTCGTCCATTACACAATATACAAGGTGTTTTAAGGCGGCCATTAGTAAATTTTTAACTTGCTGTAGAAGAGCAAAGTTTATACCGCCAATCGATAGAAAAATACATTTTTGGGGTAATTTTTATTAGCATATCATATACCTCAAGTACTATTGGAGTTTTTCCGATTTCTTTAGAAAATTAGTTCATAATCACAAAATCATGAGAGTTATTAGTAGGCTGTGAACCTGAATAGTTGATATTATTGTCAACAATGACGCTTAAGTAAAAATTGGCAGTTCGTTAAATAAATATCTAAAATCCTTTCATTGCACTGCATTATTAAAACATATTTAAAATAGAATTGCATTTTTTTCCAATTAAAACGTCACCGTTGACAATAATATTATTTGTTTCATGTTCACAGCCTTTATACACCCTCATGATTATGGAATTAGACAAACTTTCTAAAGAAATTGGAATAACCACAAAAGTAATTGGTAAAAGTATAGGATATTCTAATAAAAACTCATCCTTAAATTTAATTTTCTATCGACTGGTGATATAAAATTTAATACAAAATTAAAATATTGACGTTTGGCATATTCATAAAATCTTAATAAGTAGTTAGAATGTGATTTAATTATTGTTGAGATCAACTTTCGATTATGGACTGCAAAAACAGTTTGCGTCTTTTCCGTTTGCTTACTGACAAATCATTTTTTAATGAACTATCGTAATTGCAAAATATTGTAATATAATTGGCATATCTCTAAAACTAGGACAGATAGATAGGGACAACTAGATTCACTGCAGTCAGATTGAAAAGGTGGATTCGAAAATGGAATAAAAACTGTGGTAATGCCATCTAAAATATTGTCGACGACAAAACATTTTTAAATACAATTTTTACAGCGTTTGCCAGGCTGCACAACCTCAAATATTTAGACATATACAAGTGTGTTTTAAAACTCACGAATGCCACACTACTTTGTTTTTTCAAATAAAACCACCTATATTTTATTTCACTCTTTTTGAAAATTTGGAAGAACAAATCATATCGACTTGTTATTGTAAAATAAAATTAAGTGTGGATAGTGGAATGGATAATCAAATCCATGATCAATTCAGGATCAAATGACAAGTCGGTGATGACACAACTGTGCAGTTTTGAAATGTGAGTTAAAATAATTTTCATGGTTTTCATTGCACACTATCTACCTTATCCTGGCCCAATCTGCATCACAGCTAAAAATATCACATATCTCGTAAATTATAAATTTTAGCTATCGAACAACCTAAATAATACACGTAGCCAGACTCCAGACGCATTCGATGGTACACAAAAATATAGAACGGCACAAATTATTGCAGACCGTGTAAAGTAAAAATGATATTTCGCATATCAGGCGCAAAGAGCAATCCGTAATTCATATTTCTACCAACTTTCAGCCTTCTAGCTGCTAAAACGGCCTCTCAGTAAATTTTTAACTAAACCTCTGCAAATGACAAAAAATGTAAAAAAAATTGAAATTTGATAATGGGGGTTTAAAATGTAAAATACCTTATATCACCATAAATCCATGTTAAAAAAAGGTTCAAATAGTGAAATAAAATATAGGTAGTTGTGTAGGTTTATGTGAGTTCTGGAACAAACTATACGTTAAAATATTTTTATGTTGTGCTGCCTGACAAACGGTGTAAAAATCGTGTTTAAGATATTTTTGTGTCTTACATGGATCAGAAGTTATGAATCGACTCCACACTAATGACTCACCCTGTATAGCACACAGCAAGTTGAAAATTTTCTGACCGCCTTAAAAAAACGCTGTGTTTATATTTAGATTTTATATTAACATGCGGAAATTCTAGATGCCAACAACAATAAAAATTTGTACCAGGGATTTGAACCGAAAATTTTTGTACATACCACGGTAACAATTCCGTAAACTCTCATTCCTTTGACTATCACAGCTTCGACTTCAAATGTTCACCATTTATGGTCGATGGGCTTTATAAATTACGTTCAACTACGTAGAAGACTCGTAATTTACATCAAAGACGATTTTGTCAAGGATGGTCAAAGACTATCGTAGATTTATCCCGGAGGAACTAAAGAACTAATTTGATAAATTACCCTGCCTTACACGTCTTTATTTACAATTTTATCATATTTCGCTTTTATTTGGTCCCGTATTCATCAATCTTTCAAGAGATAAATTGTAAGTGAATCCTTGCTGGTCACACTGGGTATGAGCGCCATAAAATTTCTGTCAAGGCTGTTCTTTCAAGTTTCAATTTTTTGCCGCCTTCGCTTGTGTGCTGCAAACTGAAATTTTGTACTGCTTTGATTTGAACCCACTTTGTAATCCGTTGACGGTTCACTTTGTTGCGTTTTTTGTAACGGTAATTCAGATAGGGATATCCTAGAGATCTGAGTGTAGGATTTACGTTTCCTGGTACCGCAGCGCAGAAATCAGGCATGGTCGTGCGGTGGATTCGATTATGGACCGTTGACATCTTGATCGTACCACGTCGTGAGCCACAGGTCCACATAATAACATATTCAGGTAGCATTCGTCGACCGGCCTATACATCACCGGCATAATTGCAGAACCCGAGATCGAAATCTTCGCCCATAAATTTGTAAAATAAATACGGCGGCCTTACGTGCAGCTATGAGATGGAGTGGCGCGATTTGATTTGGTTTATCGTCTGTTGACGGTGTTACGTTATAGTTATGATTATTATTCTTTGTTTTTACACAAGAAAACCGCCACTCGGGACGCTTTTACGACGCGGCTTTTATTTCGAATGTCATACGATTAACGGCCACGGTAGCGGTCTACCGGACAACTCTCGGCTACATAAAATCGCCTTATTAATTAGCAACGTCCACCTCGTAAACGCTGCCCACGTAACGTACCGTCTAAATCAAACTCCGGCCTACCCCCATCGCTTGCACGGACTTTTTTTAGGGAGTTTTGCCACTGCAAGTTTATTACCAACATACAAATCACGCCACGGGTGTATTGCTTATTCAAATTGATCATAACTGCCATAAATAAAATGAATCAACTCTTGGAGTGCTAAAACATATTGATAATGACCAGATTTCAATTTTTTGGAAATTTAGTTATGTCCAGAAAACATATTCTATTAAGAATATTTCTTGTTTATAAACATGACTAAAGTGGCGAACTTAAAAGTCACTAAAATGGAAATAAATGTCAAATTTTTAAAAAACTGATTATAAGTAATTTAGATAAAATTAATCAACGTTTGGAGTGCTAAGACATATTGATAATTACCAGATTTCAAAAAGTTTTACGGAATTCATTTTTTGGAAGTTTAGTCAAGTCTAAAAAACATATTCTATTAAGAACATTTCATGTTCACAAATATGACTAAAGTGGCTAACTTAAAAGTCACTAAAATAGGAATAATTGTCAAATTTTTACAGGTGTATTGCTTTTTCTAACTGAGTATACTTATACTCAGTTTGTAGTATAAGTATAGTAGTTTGTAGTAAGTACTTTAGATAAAATGCCAGATTTTGCACAACATTTTGGGGATTTCCTGTCTGGAAGTTTAGTCGAGTCGAAAAAACACAAATTGAAACACTAAAGTGAGCACATAAAAAACCTATTCTATTAAGAAAATTTCATGTTCACAAATATGTGACAAATATATGACTATAATAAAATTTATAAAACTAAAATAAGAATTTTTCTTAAATTTGTAGGTTAGAAAATCACACATAGATTACACTGTATAAATAGCACTAAATAGCAAAAAACAGATACGTTGTCATTAAATTGCTTTTCTATTCGAAGATTAGTACCAACTCTCGAATGACAATGTTAAAAAACACAAATCACTAAAAACTGGAAATTCTAAAATGTCGACCATTTATGAAATAAATTTTTAGTTAACATACGGCGTGTCGCACTTAAGATGAAGATCTCCTTGTATTTTCGTTAGTTTTTGGAACACAACTTTAAAATTATTTTTACAGGGACGTAGATTTTCGTAACCTATTAGCTACAAGTAATGCAAAATTTCGGATTTTTATTAAGAGTCAAAAAAAAACAAAATGCTATTTTTTTTATGAAACTTGGTTTGTATAACTAAAACTACCTGAACAACTTTTTTTAATAACTTTTTGTTACTGCGTGCAATAAAATATGCCTTATAGAACTGGTTCTTTAATATACTATTGTGAATGGAACGACATCGTAAAATTGACATTTGAGTAGTAAAATTACTTTTTGAAGCAATTTATTTTTACGATGTGGAGGGCTGCGATCTGCGTCAAATTTTTCTAATCGATACCAGCAACCTTCCACACATCGAAATTATGCAAAAACTAATCAGAGTCCCTTTCTATGATTTCGTTAAATTATCGATGTTTTTCTACAAAATATCTACAAAATTATTAAAATGGTACGTACCATATTAAAAACCACATATTAAAAAGTTCATTCATAAAGAAAAATTTCCATGTTTGTCGCCATTTTTCATAAAAATTACTGTCAAGTTGGGGCATTTAAATCAAGAGATATACTCGTCTATATTGGAATCAAAATTTCTATTACATTGACCAAATTGAAAATGGTTATTAACGTGGGGTTATTCCTTCTTAAACAAAGTTTCTAATGGTACTTGTGAACACCATTCATATATGTAGTACTAATTAATTGCAATTTTGTAGAAAAATAATGTCCAAATTGACAAAATGATAAAAAAACTGATTTGTTTTTGAACGAATTCCATGTATGCTGATATCAATAAGCAACATTTTATATGCAGTCCTCTAGATTGTAAATCGAAAGCTCATTAGTCAATTTATTTACAATTTACACAGCATATACCTAATATTTTTAAAACAATTAAGAGCTTTTAAAAAATAGTGCCATAAGTATTAAAAAGTGGAAATTGACTGACGAGACTTTGTAGTTTAAGAGAATCAGCTGCAAACAGAAACTCATACTGTCACTTCGGTTCAGAGAATTATTTAAAATCCAAAAATGCAATGATATACATTCCATTTGAAAGAAAAAAGTTGGTATTGGTATATTATTATTATTTATTTCAGCAAAAACCAAAAATTAAAAAAAAACTTTTTATGCCATAAACTGACAAGTGGCGTAAATAATTGTTGTATGATGTTCGAACAAGCTATCTTGAACATTGCGAAAAAAAAGGGGGTGTACCATGAATCCGTTGCACCCTGTATATGAAACTGAAAAATGAAAATATATGAAAATACTAAAATAAGAGCAGTTGTTAAAATTCATTTCGGAGCGAATATAACAGTCTAAAAATCCCTAGACTACTGTTTGGTAATATTACAAAGGGGTATTAGGGATTTCAGGGTTTGAAGTTTGGTACCAACTCTCAACTAATGTTTGGGGTATTTTACGGTTATAGTCTACTGCCAACCTACAAATTATAGCAAAAGTTGTTTATTTTGATTACAAAACATTTTATTTTAAACAAACTAAGAAGAAATGTGTTATTTTACAATAATTGGTATTCCAATTATTGTAAAATAATAAATTGTATCCTACAATAATTGGCATTCCAATTATTGTGGGATTAATGACATTTAAACAACTACCTGCATATCTTTGGTCATCACTCGTCCTCGATAAAATCCTACTCAACTGCTGAAAACGATTTCCCTCGTCAAGACCAATTTTCTTGTCGAACCTCTAATTTCATCACTCTTAAAAAAAAAGATGTCAATGCGAGACGACCGCTTGACATCTGTCGCAAGGACGCAACCGAGGATCGCGTGATGGATTCCGAAGAATAGGAATCGAAGAAGTGGCGTTTCGGAGACGAACGATGCGAAATTTATGATGGGACATTAAGAGAAATGCGATAAAAATATCGACTGGCAGGTGTGGGGCATAATCGCCGCGGATAAAGAGCTTTCCCAGCTGCTTCCTCTCCGATGATGCAGAAATAATCGATCGAGAAAATCCCGTCATCGACGATAATCGTCTTCTTGGAAATTTTAATTTGCGCCGACAATGAGACGCAAGACGCTGCTGCTGCCGCCGATGCTTTTTTACTGATTATTTTTGACGTCATTCTGTACTTTTAATTCGAATGATTACGATTTATCACGGCTAAAATTGACTAATAACTCCAATCTATGGCGGCCGACCATCGAATCCTTTAAGGTGGTGCCGCCGAGGAAGTGACCCGCTGCGATTCCTTTTCACTCAAGTTCAATAAAAACTTTCCAGCTACTGCGATCGGACAAGCTGTGCGTCTTCGATGGTCTTAATAGTTTTTTTCGGGACGGGGGGCGATACCATACTGCAATTGGCGACCCATTACCCTCACAAATATTAATTTTACATTCCATTTCAAAATAATCAAACTCCCACGTATTTCTTTTATCCTCTTTCTAAAGCTAAGATAAAAGCATACAGAGTAGGCCATGGAATCTAGCTTTTGTTGTAATTTTGACACTGACATATCGTTTGTTAAAAAAGACATCAATTGTATTTTATGGAATCAAGATTGTCAATAGAGAACTTAATTTCAAATTTCTACAACTGAAGATTGCTTTCCTACACTCTAATCATCTTCAAAGTTATTCCATGGCCTACTCGGAATTTTTTTTTCAGTATATTCCTTATATCAGTAATATAGCAATACCATTTCCTTAAAATTCGAAAAGTTTTAAGCAAAATTCAGAGAATCCGGATTTTTTCCCTCTCAAGATTAAAGCTACACCTTAATCTTCTTATTACTCTGTTGGAAAATTGGTACCGAATACTAAAAATACAAATAAAATACAAATTAAAGACAAAATTTAATTGGAGACTACAATAAACGTACAAAAAAAATAAGATAACTAAAAAATGGAGCGTTGCGACTAAATACATACCAATAAAATTGTACCTAATACCAAATATTGAAACTTTTGTTAAAAGTGGACAAATACCACAAATTGAAATTTGAAATTTAAGCATAGTTCGAATTTCTCCAACTAACGGTTATAACTTCGTTACATTCTAAGCATTTTCAAAATAATTTCATTGCTTGTTCTGAATCCTTTTTCCCTCGTTTGTACTAAATGCAAAAAATACAAATAAAACAAAAATTAAAAAAATGTAAAATAAAGCGTTACGGCTAAATACCAGAAAAACTGGACCAAATACTAAATTTCGACTTTCAGAATTATTATATGCCTTACTCTGAATCATTTTTTGTACCTCTGTTATAAATTGGTACTAAAAATGCTACTACTACTAAATACTAAAATACAAATACTAAATACTAAAAATATATACAAATAAGACACAAATTGAAGACAAAGTTTCATTGGAGACTATAAATTAAAGAACAAATAACAAAAACTAAGATAATTAAAAAGTAGAACGTTGCGACTAAATAAATACCGAAAAAATTGTACCAAATACTAAATATTGAAAATTTTGATATAACTGGATAAATAGCACAAATTGTAATTTGGAAAATTTTAAGTACATTTCGAATTTCTCCAACTAACGGTTATAACTTTGCTACACTCTATTCAGTTTCAAAATATGTAATTCCATTGCCTATTCTGAATCCCATTTCCCTCGTTAGTACAAAATACGAAAAATACAAATAAAACCCAAATTGAAGATAAAATTAAATTGGAGACTACAGATTAAAGAACAAAAAACAGAAACTAAGAAAATTAAAAACTAAACTGTTGCGACTAATAAACACCAAAAAAATTGGACCAAATACTGAAAATTGAGAATGTTGGCTAAAAGTGGATAAAGAACCACATATTGGATTTTGAAAATTTTAAAGAAAAATTCAAATTTCTCCAACTTCAACTCGAGGTAACTTTGCAACACTCTAATCATTTTGAAAACTAATTCCAATGCCTATTCTGAATGCTTTTTTGTCTCGTTAACTACTAAATACGAAAAATACAAATATAACATAAATTGAAGAAAAAATTAAATTGGAGGCTACAGATTAAAGAACAAAAAACAAAAATTTTAAAAATTTAAAATAGATCGTTGCGAATAAATACCAGAAAAACTGGACCAAATTCTAAATTTCGACTTTCAGAATTATTCTATGCCCTACTCTGGATCATTTTTTGTACCTCTGTTATAAATTGGTACTAAAAATACTACTACTACTAAATATTAAAATACAAATACTAAATACAAAAAATACAAATAAGACACAAATTGAAGACAAAGTTTAATTGGAGACTATAAATTAAAGAACAAATAACAAAAACTAAGAAAATAATAAATAGAGCGTTACGACTAAATACGAGAAAAACTAGACCCAATAATAAATATTGAAAATTTTATTTAAAAGTAATAAATACCACAAATTGAAATTTGAAAGTGTTCAAGCAAAATTATAATTTCTCCAACTCCAAGTTTAAACTTTGCTAATCAGTTTTTCAAAATGATTCCATGGCCTACTTTGAATCATTTTTTGTACCTCTGTTAGAAATTGATACTATGTACTAAAAATACAAATAAAACACATATTGAAGATAAAATTCAAGTGGAGTCTACAAATAAATCAACAAATACCAAATCGAAAAAAATTACAAAGTTAAAATACAAACAAAAAAAACTGAACAATATACTAAATATATTTCAAACATTTTGTTTTAATTTCCACAAATACCCCATCATAAAGTTGAATTATGTTGTATGGACTGAAGGCAGAAGTTTTAACATTTTTGTATTTTTACAAGATGAATATATATTTTTATGAGATGAATAGACTGAAAGAGTCAATGCAAGTTTCGCTAGTTTCTAACGCCTTGGGATGATGGAACAAGCAAAAGAAAAAGTATTTCCAACTTGGAGTGTCTTCAGCAATTGGCAAACACGCAACGGCTTTCAGGTCCCTCTTCATCGTCCGATTTATGCATGTTTTGGTTAATTTGGACGCGTGTTTTTATTTACATCGCAGCTGAGGTAATCGATTCCCAAATAGTTCCAGAGTCGGTAAACAGGGAAACCATAACGAGGAGCCGATGCAGGGGCGCTAAATTAGCGTGAATATAGTGGCAAGTCAAAGACATTAGTCGTTGAGTTAAAACTGTATCAATTTATAACCTCAAAATGGTGCCAAATCGTTCGTATGTCGCGCGATAGTTGGATTTGGGATTATTTAATGAATCTTTCGGCAATTTCGCGCTGATTTACGGTTACGTTGATAAAGTGATGGATCGAGGCGGGCTTTCCGATATTTAGCGACTGAAAATTGTTTTCACGGATGTGTAGTTTCTTGTTTGATTTTTATGTCCCATGTCCGGGAAGAAGGGCATAAATCCGGCGATTCCCAGCGCCTGCTTATCACTCCAATAAATAACGATAGAACAAATAGAGAATCACCTGTGCCCCGTGAGCACTTTTCCGAAAACCGGAGACCACAATGGGCGTTTTTGTGCGCCAGTCGAATAATATCAACAGGTGTAAAATCGGGGCGTTCGAAAGGACCGCATTATATCGCGGCTTTGTCGGAATCAAATGCCAATATTAGTAGTCCTAGGCGTGTTTGTGTCGGCTTGACATCAAAGGTAGCGCCGGATTTACCTATTCATACCTGCGATCGGTTCTTCGATTCACAGACTTATCATCTACGAATGGTTCTCTTTCCCGGTAATCACGCAGAAAGCCATAACTTTCGGCCAAGGACACTTCGCATCCGCGTTTTTCATAAATGGCACAAGTGTGGGTCGAGATTCGTTCACCTCCGGGAATTGTGGACCGATTTGTGACAGCGTGATGTCTTATTTAAATGGCTTTTGATGCATTTTTTTGTACTTCTAGTAAAACGCGATTGAGACATCAGTGCGAGTTATTAATCAGAATGATTTGGACACAATGTACTAATTCTATTGAAACATTCCACCAGAACTTACCGCTTATATTGCTTAAAATAGTACCGCTTTAAGTACCACATGGTACCACCGTAACAGAAATTATACAACAATTCGTATCCTCCAATTCCATTACCATATGTACTTGTACGAAATTATGCCCAATTACGTTATTTTGGGATAAAGGGATACCTTTATTCAAATGGGGTACATACATGTTGTCCCAGCGCCGCGGGAAAGTAATATTACTCAAAAATGAAAACATTTATTGAGATGCGGTTCAACAAACAGTACAATCTATTTAAGAGAACATCTGAAAATATCTGCTTAATTACAGAATTTCTAGATAAAGAGTGGTGCATCAAAGTTATGTTTTTTTAAATGGTACACCCAGTATATTACGCTATTTTCGGATTTCTTATCAAAAAATATTTATACATTATATAACCTATTATCGACCTAACTTCAGCTGTTTTGCTATTATTTGATATTGAATTAAAAAAAGCCTTTTTTTTTAAATCGCGGTTCCTAAACCAATGAGAATTTTGGCTTGAAATTTTGGCAGAAATTTTTTAATATTTTCTATTATAGTGGTCAAGTTAAATTTTGAATTTTAATAATGAACTCAAGTTGTAAATTTAATCGATTTTTTTAATTGAAACGCTCTGTATATTTTGGTATCAATCGATCACATTTTTGATAAATCCAGTGGCGTGTCCTTATGACTCATCATTTTTCAACTTCTTAACCAACTATTTTTCAAATTATCGATATTTCACTATTCAATCATATTATTAAAAACCTCATCAAAAATGCAATCGACTGATACCATAATATACAGGTTGTTCTATTTGAAAAATTTGATTAAATGAACAACTTGCATTCATGAGCAACTCTGTATATTAAATTACCACAATTCAAAATTTAAATTGGTCATTATAAACTAGAAGATCAAACAAAAATTATCATTGGTTTGGGAGCAGCGATTTAAAAAAAAAGGGGTTTTTGTTGTTTTTTTGTTGTCAAATAATAGGAAAACAACTAAAGTTAGCTCTATACTAAGTTATATAAAGTACAATAATGTTTTGTCAAGGAATCCAAAAAGAGCGTAATACAGTAGGTGTTTCATTTAAAAAACCTAACTTTCATGCGCCACTGTGTATGTGGACACGCTGTATATAAGCAGATATTTTCAGAGTGTCTTCTTCCTAAATGGATTGTACTTTTTGTCGAAAACCGCATCTCGATATCTTTTTTTATTTTAGAGTTATCTTACTTCCCTCAGCGCTAGGTCATCATGTATCTATGATTTAACAAGGTACATTTCATACGTTTAAAAAATAACGAAAAAGTACCTATTATAATAAAAGTCGATCGATTTAAATCAATTTTCCTGAAAAATATCCCCCTTTTTCTAGGAACCACGGAATTTACAATAAATTTAAGTTTTAAACATCAGTTTCGTCAGACTAATTGGATATTCAGTTTGAGCAGTACCGCTAAGTACCACTTCTACAAACAGCAACTGGTAAAACCACAAATGTCCCCGTTTGAGTGGTTCCCTTTTCTTATAACCCGTCACCTGTTTACATCTTCAGTACCCCTAATTAGGGTCCGGTACTACCATCCCAGCGACACGAACTTAATTCGAAATTAATTATGGGTTGCCGCGTGGAAGATAGTACGTCTAATCGACGAAGAACGTCCAGTGACACGTTTTCCCGGTAAACATCGATGCCAACATGCGATGAAATCAATTCCCGGACAATAATTACGCCACCTACATCGACACGAACACTCCAAATTACCGATTATTTTCGGTCGCTGTAATCATCGACTAAAATCGATTAAATATCGGGTCAGATCGATTGTGGACAGATATCGTGAACCGCTGTAATTACCAACCGCAACAGTGCCGTCGGTACTACCACTCCCATAATCAGTACCACCAACACTCTACTTTTCGACCGAAAATATTGATTCATTCAGTACCTCCCTTGATTCGTTTTCACATTTAATGGGTCCATTTTATATGTCATGGTGCTACCATAAAGCGTTTACAACTTTCGCAATATTTACGATTTGTGTAATAACAATTCCAAATTTGTGCCAGTTGTTCAATTGCAATGCAATCCAAATATGGTACTAGGTATCAGTACCGTTGACTATATTTTTGGATAATCTTTCGCTTTAGCGCCAAGTTTGCCAAACTAATGCAATTTTTGTCGGTCGTTTAGTACGACAAGTACAATAAGTACCACCAAGAGGATTTGAAAATTTTCTGTGTTTACGGTGATTTGAAATTCGATGTCAGTTTGTACTTTGCGTGACAATTCGAAAGAGTCGTCGTAAACGTGGATTGCACTGAAAAGCATCGTTCGGGTTTTTAAGAGTCATGAATTTTTATTGAGTGGAAGGAAGATGTTTTTTTGGTGCTGGAGCCAGCAATTAGGAGAGGAGCGGTCATTAGGTGTCGATACAAGACGAGATACGATTGTTTTATCGTGCAGAGGAGGTCGGGCAATAATCATTAGGAAAGTTGTGCGTTCCGAACAAGAAGAGGCAGCGTGAAAAAATAAAATACAATGTATTAAACATTCACAAATCTTCCACGGCTCGCATTCAACAACTAATAAAATATGTCGGCCGTCATTCGATAAAATACGGCCGTTTTATAGAACATTAATTATTAATTTTGGCCGGGCTCAAATCGGGTTCTTTTGTGGGCAAACGGTGTTTTTTTGTCAACCGGGGTCGGCGTTGATTTACCGGTTGTGTATTTTGAACGGTCTTTTGGTTCGGACCTGCCTTTAACATATCTGGTAATATCCTGAGACAGGATTAGCTATTTGTTAAGGCGTGCGCTTGATTCAGACATGGTTCTGTAATAAAGGAGGAAATGTGCATAATCCAATTTACCTGACGATGACGTTTTCTAATGGGGGACATGTGGGCCGCGCCATTTCGGCCGGGAAATTGAATGCGAAGATATTTATTTCACACACTTTGTCTCTCAACACCTTTTTCTTACTTACACAACTTGAAAATGTTTGCATTTGGCTTCTAAATTATAAGTTATTTCATACATTCTCATTCCAAAGATCAATTCTTCAATTTTGTCCATTAAAACAATAATAATTTTCAAAAAAGAAATTTTTCTTCAAAAAAAAATCGAAATTTGTAAAATTTAGGAAAATTATTGTTTTAAGAAAAGACACTGTTTTCATTATCCTGTTTGTGACACTGTGACACATTCTTATTCCAAACATTAATTCCTCAATTTTGTCGATTAAAATAGTACAATATGCAATTTTGTAAAATTTTGGAAATTGCATTTGAATTATAAATTTTTGTAGTGTCATCGCAATATTAACATGTCTCAAGAGAAATGAATGTCTTCTGGTGATTTTTGACACATATGCCGTTGCGTGGTGTCTTTTAGAATCAATTAGTGATTGTCAGTCAAATGAAGAACCAAACTCGAAAACCAATTTTTAACTAGAATTTGTTTAAATTTACAATTTGTGTTTAAGAATTGCTGAAAAAATTAGTTTCAAAAAAATTGATAACGCAAACAATCAGATTTTCCAAAATTTACAGGGATTTATTAATGCAATCGGGGGGGGACGGAGCCGCGCCTGCGCAGTGGAAAGTAGTGGGGGGAGGCATATGAGTGGGAGGAGGCATTGGAGTGGGGGGAGGGTGCTGCAAAAGCGGCTTATTAGCGGCATTAACAGCGCATTCCTATATTTTTCGAAATTATGTTTGATATCGAGAGCTAAAAAAGTTTGAATTAAATTATAATTGTACATATAATTTTTTTTCATGATTTGAAGGAGTAAAATTTTGGAAAATTATAGTTTTAAGAAAAGAGACGTGCAAAGAGAATACTGCGTTTGATTATCCTGTTTGTGACACTGTAGAGAATAGAGTGCGGCGAAGGTGTGTGTAATCGGCATCGTTCCGCTTGATGTGAACAACAACACTTACCATCTTCAATACGTAATCAAAGGAATTTAGCAAATCCAAGCAGAGAGATGAAGCGGACCAGTAAATGAATACGCCTCGGGCGCTCGGCGCAGCAGTCCAACCTTTGACCCTCCTGTCAAATTTCCTGGCCTTTGCTGGACCAGTGTTTCCTTTGTAGTCCAATTCACTTCACCCCGTCGGCAGATTAGCGCCTTCTGATTGTATGTAATTATCGCTGAAGCCGCCCCCGGCATTCCGCCCTTAGAAAAACCACCACCACCTCCGACTTGCACACAAGAACCGGCCGCATTCCTCATCAATATTCTCGATGGATTCCTGTAAAATGTAAAGTGGATGCCTTCCGAGAAAGGTGACAGATTTTTACCGCTCCGGCGTAAATCAGACGCGGACTGCTCAAAAAAATACCGGGGACGTTTCCTATGTGGCTCTTGTGCCTGGCCGAGAGCGTAACACGCTAAGACCGAAATGTCACTTTGATCCCGCATGCAAGGCGACCGAAACAGAGAAGGCAAGAAAGAACACAAGGTCTGTGCTTTGATCGAGTCGAAAACACCTAATAAATCCGGGGAGGCATGGCCCGACAATGACGTATGAGTCAATAAGGCGGCGATGTTCGAGTGGGCCATGACCGATCGTCAGCTGTTCCCCGCAGCGAACCCATGCCGGGCCAACTCTAATCGAAGATCTGTTATCTGACAACCACCGATAGCGCGAGTTTTGATAGAGACACATGGCCTCATAGGATCGTGCTGATTTATCGCCGCCATTGGCCGCCCCCAAAAAACCGAAGGACCCCCTTGTGCTTGGCCATTTCCGGACGCCGGCTGAGTCCAGGAAATCAAAAGAAGTCAAAGTGTAATCAATGAATGTATACAACTTAGTCTCTACATGATCCCGTACTAAAAACCCATGTTTCTTGTAACTTGCGCAGATTCCAATACTTTCTCTTTTTTTTGCTTCCTTTGGCTATCCTTCCTTTCCCTTCTTGTCACTACCCTATTGTTCTTTATCTTTTTCCTTTCCCTATCTTTTTTTTTCCTTTCTTCTAATTTCTTCACTATTTTTACTCCCCCCTCTACTTTTATCCTGTTTTGATCCAACAGCTTTCATCCCCTCCATCATCTTGTTTTATCTTCGAATTCATCATTTTTTCCACTATATTTTCTTTTAGTGTCCTTCCTTTCCTTTACATCTTTTTCCCTTACCTTCTTATTTCCTCAATATTTTTACTCCTCCCCCCACTTCTATTCTGTTGTTCCAAACTGTTTATCTTATCCCCCTTCGTCCATTACATTTCCTGATACAAAAATTGTACTTTTTTACCATTATTTGCAAAAAAGTGAGGTCAAAAATTTTTATAATAAAAAAAAAAGTATATTTACAAGCACAAAATATCCTGTGTTTATTGCTCTATGTGAAGACAATTCCCTTGAAAAATATATATATTTTTGTGTATTTTCGCAATGATGTGATCAACCTAATGTTGATTGGGTTGTAAATTGTTGAAAAACAGAGAGGTTGTAAGCATTTAGTGATGTTAATTAGTTAATGGTGGCCGTCTGTGCCCTCGAATATTTCCAATCAAGACAAAGACTAATAAAAGATCGTCTGCGTCCTATAATAATCTGATTTTATTGATCAATAATTGGCCGATAATGATCTTTACGATGCCGTCACGTTTTATAACTACAAATTCAGCTCCCATAAAAATCGGCGCCTATTCCAATGCATTCTTACCCTCGCTTTATTGGTTTCTGGGAATGCAGCATCTTCGAGGTGCACATTCGCCGTTGCGGTGCTCCTGAGCGGAAATCTTAATAACTAATTAACGCCTCCATCCAATAAGCTCGGAAATGATGTAAGAAAATATATTTTCCATAATCGCAAATTTGTTATTCACTGCATGACTAAACTTGGGAAGTATTAAGGCAAAACAAAACTTACCAACAAAACGTGTTCCCCTTAAACTTTGCTCCAGACCTCACACGCTCCTTCCTCGTCTCGAATCGGCGAGGAAGGAGGCACGAGGAAGAGGGAAACAGCCGCTAAAAGCCGCGCTTTCTTAGATATGGCCGCAAAACATGTAGATTTTAGACATGAATCAGAAACAAACTTCCTATAACTAATTACAATCAATCAAAATAACCCAATCTCTCGGATCGGGATAGATTTATAATTATGACGGCGCCGTTTTCGGCTCTAATTAATAAATTCATTAAGCGATTTTGTGCGCCCCCGTTCGCGTGGGGGGCTGCGAAGGCCACCAACGTCGGTCAGGTACTGTAATGATGCCATTAGAACTCGCCAGATTACAGAGCAATGCCGAACAATCGACTCTACTGTGCTACCAATCGCGCCTCCGGTGCCAGGGTCGGACTATCAAAGCGCTGAACCGCCGGACGTGTGTCTCAGACCCATCCGCACCCCCAAAATTAAATTATATAGCTTAAATTTTTTATTGTACACTAATAAGACGAATTTTACATATTTGTGTATTTGTAAAAATAGTACCATCAATATATACCAACAGTATATTTTATACATTTTATTATTGTTTTCAAAATAGTTTGTGCTAGATGTATAGGTCCCATGGAATAACTAGTCTCCCAAGTAAATTCAAATTTTTAAATTTTTAATTTTGTCAATTTTATGTAGAGTGCCATCGCAATATTAACATGCCTCAAGAGATATGAATGTCTTGGTGGTTTCTGAATCGTGTCTTTTAGACTAATAAATTTACTGATTGTCACCCAAATGAAGAACTAAACTAGAAAACCAATTTTTGGCTAAAATTTGCTTGGAATTACCATTTGTGTGTTGAAATACTTTAAAAATGTGTTATGTGATTATTTTGGTACCATCAAGAGGACTTCTGATTCTGAATTTTCATAATTTCTTGTTGGATGTATTGCTGCCGTAGATAGTGGTGGGGGGAGGGTGCTAGCGCATTTCTATATCTTTAGAAATTATTTTTGATGATATCGGAGCATAAAAAGTGTTTAAAACGTTTAAATTAAATTTTCCTTTGAATTTTTTAATGCAATTGCGGGTCGTAGTCGTCTGCGCAGTAAATAGTGGTGGGGGGAGGCATTGGAGTGGGGGGAGGGTGCTTCAAAAGCGACTTACAGATATTACTAGCGCATTTCTGTTTTTAAAAATTATGTTTGATATCAAAGGCAAAAAATGTTAAAAACGTTTAAATTGTTAAAATAAATGAAGAACTAAACTCGAAAACCTATTTTTAGTTAAAATTTGCTTGAAATTACCATTTGTGTGCTAAAATACTTAAAAAATATGATTATTTTAGTACTATCAAAAAGACTTCTGATTCTAAATTTCCAAAATTTCCTGTTGGATGTATTTATGTTATGCCGTAGATAGTGGTGGGAGGAGACATTTGAGTGGGGGGAGGGTGCTAGTTCATTTCTATATCATTACAAATTATTTTTAATAATATCGAAAGCACGAAAAGTTTAAAACGTGTAAATTAAATTTTCCTTTGGATTTTTTAATGCAGTTGTGGTCGGAGCCGCCTGCGCAGTAGAACGTGGTGGGGGAAGGCATTTGAGTTAGGGAAGGATGCTCTAAAAGCGGCTTATAGACATTACAAGCTGTATTTTTAAAAATTATGTTTAATATCGAGGGCGAAAAAAGTTTAAACGTTTAAGTTGTTAAAATAAAATGTTCGATTGCAAAAAAAATGAAGGGGGGTTTTCCTAATACACTGACAAAATAATTGTGATAACTTTGACAAATCAATTATTATTGGCGCAGCATTCCAGCTTCTTACGAAAAATTCTTTAACCTAGAACTTCTCGAATCATAAACAAGTTTAGTAAAATTCCTTTCGTTTTTATTCTCACTAATATATTATTCGCCAATCAAAACGAAACAAAAATGTATGATGGGGAGGGTCCTTCAGAAGCGGATTATAGACAATACTAGCTGAATGTACCCGGCGTTGCCCGGACGTAGATTAAATAAACGCAGTGTTGACAAAAGTGGTGTATTGGTGATGTAGACTAATCGACATTATAATACAATTAAACAGGAATGCTCTACTTTTCCAATCACAAAATAAACAAATTTGCTGAAATTAACCTGCATTGCCAGGACCGGGTACTTGACCGGGTATATGATTTGGAAAAAGCGGATATCTTGGTTGATATCAGATGAAAAATCTCCAATAGACTCTTTAGGCAAAGACGCAGTTTGGAGGTGTTCTATAAGCGATTCCAGGAAATCGAAATTAATGTTAGAAAATTTTCGGGAAAATCGAAGTTTACAAATTAGCAGATAATGTTATGATAAAGTTGAAAAGACAATGGAAACATTTGTCCTGCTACAGTCATCTCACAGCAGAACAGTATGTAGATGATTTTGACTTATCTTCAGAATAAACGAACTTTTCAGCATAAATATCTCCTTTTGAGCTGCACAAAGTTATTAAAACCTGGCCGCAACTTGTTGAAGAATTAAAGTGAGAACCTTTTGAGCTCCCTTTCCAGTATTAAAATTTCAATACCATTACCACAGATAGTAAAAAAGACAATTTTCATCAGCTTTCACGAAAATTATACGGTGTGGTATTTGTAATCTGCTAGATTTTCAAACTGCTCCATCTTAGTTTTAAATGATGCAATAATGAACACAATGTATTTACGTAAAATAAATAGTGTAAAACGCGTATCAAAGTCAGTAAAGTCTGGTCTAACGCTGCAAATTTCGGATTTCAGCCGGGGCAGGTTTGGTGAAAAACAAATACACCACTATCATTAACTGAACGTAAAAATTAGCGTACGAATATAAGTGGGGTCCGGTACGACGATGGTAATTTTTGGTTAACGGCAAAAACAAATCGGGAATATTATATTAAAATAATTTATTTAATAGCGATAGAACTTTTAATACTGATGCGTCGCCTCGACCTTGGCGACTTTGAGTACCAGCGTTTCAGCCGCTGAAGCAGCAATTTTCACAATTATATTAGGTGCACGTGCCTAGTGCGTGTTAAAACAATTTGGCTAACAAAAGAGATTAATTTGTATATACCAAATAATACTCGCAAAAGTGTACTCGTATGGCCCGTCATTATTTTCACGAAATGAATTAGAAAAATGAACATTCTAAAGTAAATAATTATTTTGACGGGAATGTGGTGGATGAAAAAATCTTATTCGGCCTCTCCGACAAACTAAAACTTGTTTAGATTAACATGCATTCCTTCATGGACCTGTGACGAATTACAAACAAATATCGAAATTTCAAGTGTTCCATATGATTTCGTTTCTGTATGAAAGCGGTTTTTTTAACTCGTCAGTCTGAACTTACTACACAGTGATATTTTCACATCCAGGCGACCTAAATTATTTTGCCGTTTATTTCAAGAATTTCCCTGAAAGGAGAGTAGTCAACAGTGGGGCTCATCAGGGGTGGCAGGGTTAGCAGTGCCACTCCAAGTATAAATTTACTATCGAACACAAAATTAGTTCTGCAATTCAATTGCAAAATTATGAATTTTTAGATATTTTAACGAAAATCTAGCGCTTACACCGCTTTAAAATTAAAAACCAAAGAGCTCTTTATACAATGGAGAAAAAGTCGTTATCATTTGCGATGTAAATGCACGCATGTTAAGAAGATAGGGCTTGCCCTGTCAGCGTGTTGCAATTCAGAACATAAGTTTATGTTTGCATCACAACTGGAATAATTATTTATTGGAAGGTGGAAGAGAATCAAAATTTTTATCAGCATATTTAATATTCAGAATAACGTCTATTAGTCCAAACAATATATTTTAGATGCAGATATTTCTTAATATTTTATGATTTTTGGCCTACAAAGTCTGCAACAGTACGTTTTTTCCATCTTAAAAAGAATTAAAACATTTAGTCGAACTTGTACTTGCAAATCTCGCTTAATCAACTTGTCAACGATTGCAATAGAGGAACAATTAATGAAGACTTTGCTTAATAGTAAGGAATTTTATGACATAATTAGTGGGCTTAGTTTGGGTTGTAAGGGGTATTTGGGGGTGATTTATGGTAGCCGAAGTAATTTGGGTGAATTTGGCATAGTTTGCTATGGATTGTAGCATTTTTTGTAATTTTAAAGTGATTGGGCTTAGTTTGGGGTGGTAGTTGGGGGTGATTTATGGTAGCTGAAGTAAGTTAGGTAAGTTTGGCATAGTTTTGCTATGGTTTGTAGAATTTTTTCTAATTTTAAAGTTTGAGGTGGTAAGGGGTAGTTGGGGGTGATTTATGGTAGCCAAAGTAAGTTAGGTGAGTTTGGTTTAGTTTGCTAAGGTTTGTACCATTTTTTGGAATTTTAAAGTGATTGGGCTTAGTTTGGGGTGGTAAGGGGTAATTGAGGTTGATTTATGGTAGCCGAAGTAATTTGGGTGAGTTGGGCATAGTTTGCTATGGTTTGTATCATTTTTTGTAATTTTAAAGTGATTGTTCTTAGTTTGGGGTGGTAAGGGGTAGTTGGGGGTGATTTATGGTAGCCGTAGTAATTTAGGTAATTTTGGCATAGTTTGTTATGATTTATAGCATTTTTTGTAATTTTAAAGTGATTGTTCTTAGTTTGGGGTGGTAAGGGGTAGTTGGGGGTAATTTATGGTAGCCGAAGTAATTTGGGTAAATTTGGCATAGTTTGCTATGGTTTGTAGCATTTTTTGTAATTTTAAAGTGATTGGGCTTAGTTTGGGGTGGTAAGGGGTAGTTGGGGGTGATTTATGATAGCCGAAGTAATTTGAGTGAGTTTGGCATAGTTTTGTTATGGTTTGTAGCATTTTTTCTAATTTTAAAGTGATTGGGCTTATTTTGGGGCGGTAAGGGGTAGTTGGGGGTGATTTATGGTAGCCGAAGTAATTTGGGTGAGTTTGGCATAGTTTTGCTATGGTTTGTAGCATTTTTTCTAATTTTAAAGTGATTGGGCTTATTTTGGGGTGGTAAGGGGTAGTTGGGGGTGATTTATGGTAGCCGAAGTAATTTAAGTGAGTTTGACATAGTTTGCTATGGTTTGTAGAATTTTTTGTAATTTTAAAGTGATTTGGCTTAGTTTGGGGTGGTAAGGGGTAGTTGGGGGTGATTTATGGTAGCCGAAGTAATTTGGGTAAATTTGGCATAGTTTGTTATGGTTTGTAGCATTTTTTGTAATTTTAAAGTGATTGGGCTTAGTTTGGGGTGGTAAGGGGTAGTTAGGGGTGATTTATGATAGCCGAAGTAATTTGGGTGAGTTTGGCTTAGTTTGCTATGGTTTGTATCATTTTTTGTAATTTTAAAGTGATTTGGCTTAGTTTGGGGTGGTAAGGGGTAGTTGGGGGTGATTTATGGTAGCCGTAGTAATTTAGGTGATTTTGGCATAGTTTGCTAAGATTTGTAGCATTTTTTGTAATTTTAAAGTGAATTGGCTTATTTTGGGGTGGTAAGGGGTAGTTGGGGGTGATTTATGGTAGCCGTAGTAATTTAGGTGATTTTGGCATAGTTTGCTAAGATTTGTAGCATTTTTTGTAATTTTAAAGTGAATTGGCTTATTTTGGGGTGGTAAGGGGTAGTTGGGGGTGATTTATGGTAGCCGTAGTAATTTAGGTGATTTTGGCATAGTTTGCTAAAATTTGTAGCATTTTTTGTAATTTTAAAGTGAATTGGCTTATTTTGGGGTGGTAAGGGGTAGTTGGGGGTGATTTATGGTAGCCGTAGTAATTTAAGTGATTTTGGCATAGTTTGCTAAGATTTGTAGCATTTTTTATAATTTTAAAGTGAATTGGCTTATTTTGGGGTGGTAAGGGGTAGTTGGGGGTGATTTATGGTAGCCGAAGTAATTTGGGTGAGTTTGGCATAGTTTGCTATGATTTGTAACATTTTTTGTAATTTTAAAGTGATTGTTCTTAGTTTGGGGTGGTAAGGGGTAGTTGGGGGTGATTTATGGTAGCCGTAGTAATTTAGGTGATTTTGGCATAGTTTGTTATGGGATGTGGCATTTTTTGTGATTTTAAAGTGATTGTTCTTAGTTTGGGGTGGTAAGGGGTAGTTGGGGGTGAATTTTGGTAGCCGAAATAATGTGTGTGAGTTCGAAATAGTCTGCTATGGTTTGTGTCATTTTGTTTTATTTTAAAGTGATTGGAGTTACTTGGGGTTGCTAAGGGGTGGTAAGGGATGATTTAAGATAACGGATCTAATTTATGTCAGTTTGGCGTAGTTCGGGAATTTTTTGGGGTTGATTTGGTAAAGTTTGCAATGGTAAGAGATATTTGAGGATGTTTAATGTAGACGGATTAAATTTGGAGTGGTTTGGTAATTTTTAAATGAGTCACGGATCGACATTATAATTGAAATCAAAATTATAATTAAATATCTGCGCCTCGCTAGGTATTTACGGCAAAAGTATGATCAGGAAAGCAGAAAGTGAAAGTGTAAACCGGTCGCCCGACGTCGAAGTTGTTTTGGCTAGACACGTGCTTCTAACAAAAACACGGTCTCCGCGAGCCGATTTTAACCGGTTTTTATTCGGTTTTTATTTAAATACAAAGGAACCGGACCGAATTTTGCAAAATCTCCTTATATTACTTCGTTTCGGCACATGATACACCCGTGTCTAAAATTTCAAGTCGCCAGCCCTCACGGTTTGGGCTGTATTTGTGATTATCAATCAGTGAATGTATACATGAGTGTGTCAGTGAGGACACTTCGCTTTATATATATAGATTACCGCATTTCTGTATCTTTAGAAATTATGTTTGATGACATCGAAGCCAAGAAAAAAGTAAAAGGTTTAAGAAATATTATTATATTATTAAATCTATAATTTTTTCATAATTTGAAAGAAAAAGTGAAATAAAGAAATAATTGGTTTTCCTAACACACTGACAAAATAATTGTGTTACTTTTAACAAATCAATTTGATTGGCGCAGTATTGTAGCTTCTTCCAAAAAATTTTTGTACCTGTATCTTGTCGATTCATATATAATTTAGTAAAATTCCTTTCGTTTTAATTCCCACTGATATATTATTCGCCAATCAAAACGAAACAAAAATGTATGGTGCATCATTACGCGATAAGATAACAGATAAGAACTAGTAAGATTAATTAATACAAGCATAAAAGTGCAGTAATTCTATTGTGAGTTGGGAACTTGCAATACCCGTGTTTGCATTCACACATAATAAATTTGAGTCGCTGATTAGTTCATGCATAATGATGCAATCACTTGATTCGCAAACTTCGACTCAATGAATGTTAAATCCGGTCCTGGGCCGTCCGTGATCGCAGATCCGGATCCAATTGAACGCACTTGAACGTCACGTTTAATTAAATTCCATTATTTGCCGGGCCACGTAAAAATGGCGCATTCAAACCACACGCATAAAAAACCATCGGGACATTAATTTCCCCAGGATCGGCATCTCCTCTGTCTCCGCTCCAAAGATAAACATATAAATTATTGGGATTCTAATTTCACATCCCATACATCTGGGTGGTGGTATTCTGTAAAACGCGAGTCGATGGTAATAAATAAATAAATCCGATACGACTCCCTGAACATAAAGAAAACTTCGGTTCATAATTCACCGGACATCGTGTGGATTTGCCGCGGCGAGGCAGCGTTCACACAAGCGCGCGTTGCGTAAAAATATGGAAAGAGGGACGGCGGTGAAGTGGCGCGCGCCGCGCGTGAACCGGAGTCGCATTCCTCGGTTTGTGGTCGAAGTACCATGGAATCGATAGCGACACCATCTTAGATCAGCGGGGTGCAAAAGTGAGAAATTTGAGAAGGGTACGTGTGAGTTTTTTCTGGAGATTGAGAACAACTAATGCGGAGATCAGTGCAAGACGGATGTTTAAACGTCTAAGCCTTGCGTGACGAGCAAATCAAGAAATGACGTTGAAGACATAAGACCGGGATTATTAGTGTGGCATGGCAAATGGGGTGGGTGAACCGCCACCCGACCCATCAGTCCGGTTTTGATGGGTCGCAACGATCACCTATTGGACTCAAAGGGCAAAAAACTCGCCAACCCTTAACCGACGGCCCGATCATTCTCACGGTGGGAATAATTGATGGCCTCGGCAATATTTTCTTGGATCGTGTGACACGTCGTAATTAAAATCGCCACTGTTGATATTGGGGCTGTAAAAGTTAATGGATTTTTTATGCTGGCATGATTATGCATATTAAAGGGTTAGAAATATGGCCGCACCACGCCACCAAGTCGACCGGATCTGATTCCGATCGCCTCGATCATCGGTAGCCGCGGCGTTGACGTGCGCGCCATCATTTGTCATAACCTCACTCTCTGACAGCTCGGGCTACCGAGAAAAAGGACGACGATCGATGATGGATGGCATTTGTACAAAAAAAAAACACACACAAATCTAATAAGATCCCGAAGTAATTAACGCGATTTGCAGGCGGAAAATGCGCAAGGATGCAATTACGTTGCATTGTGGTGCATTTAATATGAAAAACCGCTCGTATTCGAGGTGGTGCGGACTAGATGCGTCTATAACGAATTGCATATTACAATTTTAAATGCGGCATTTACATTAGAATGGGAGAGATGCGGTGGCGTGGGTAAGAGGACAATCACAGTCTCGGGGATTGTGTGTGTGGTCCGATACACCTAATCGATTAATGACAGGTCGATGATTTTAACGTTTCGAGTTATTAAATGTGCTGTCCGGTGTCGTGTTGGGGCCATTTGTATTCGGACTGTGCTTATTTTACTTTAGAACCTGTGGTACCGGATTTACATCCAACCGGCATTATTCTTATAAATCTCAAACTCGATCTTATAAAAGTCGCACCGATCAAAAATTCAATCGCTTAAGCTGGGTCGTTAAAGTTTTTTGGAAATTGTTTTTATTTCACATTTATCGTTTTTGAATTTGATGGAATATGGTGAATAACTGGCGAAAAAATTGTACGTAACACAGGATTAACGCAGTACGGTTTATGTTTTTTTCTTTCGACGCATTAGTCACTTTTATATTGTAGAACAAATCTTTCCCTTTTCTTTTTCTTCATTTTGCTTCTATTCTACTGTCTTTCTTGAAGTTCTGTTCTCATCTCTTCCCCTCGCGATATTATATTGTAATGTGACTAAACACTCAAAACAAAATCAGTATCAAAAATTTAATGACAAATTATGGTTTACAGTCAAGTGAAAGAACAAAATTTGAAAATCGTTAATAAAATTTTTGGTATTTTTTAAATCATACCTGACTTCATGTGAAGTAGTGCATTTTTTAATTTTTAAAAAAACTTAACTTAACGAAAATGTTTCAAATTTATCTTTATTCGAAAATTTTTAAAAATTTTATTTTATTCGAATTGTAAAATTTGTGTTTTCAGTTTTGTAAAATTTTGTTTTATTTGTAAAAATGTTTTTAATTTTTTGTAAAATTTAGAATTTTTTTTTATAATTTGGCATGACTTCGCCTCACCTCACGTGCTTAACCCATTTTGGTATTTTTACAAATGTGAGGGAAAGTGGTCACCTGTTTCTGATAATGTGCGTATAATTTTTTTTTGTTTAATTTTCAAATTGATAAACAAATATTCCATTGTACTCTTGTCCATTGTCTTCCTTCAAGTTGTGCTCCCATCTTTTCCCCTTGCGATATTTCATTGTAATATGACTGAACATTCAAAACAAAATCGGTTCCAAAAATTTAATTACATATTATGGTATTACAGTAAAACGAAAGAACAAAATTCGAAAAGATTGTAAACGTTAATAAAATTTTTGGTAAATTTTGTAAAAACAATTGTACAAAAATTGTAAAATGATACCTGACTTCACGTGACGTAAAGCATTATAAAATTTTTTAAAAATTTTCAACTTCATTCGAAAATTTTTAAAAATATTTAATTTTTTCGAAAACTTTAACTTTATTCGAAAATTGTGTAAAATTTGTGTTTCAGTTTTGTAAAGTTTTGTTTTATTTATGAAACTGTTTTTTTTTTATTATAGTTTAAAAAATGTTTGTATAATCTGACATGACTTCGCCTTTTTTTTTTTGTTTGTTTCTGATAATGTGCGTACAATTGCATTTTTTTTGTTTGATAGTCAAATTGATAAACACATATTCGATTCTAACTTGTTTGCCATCTTTTCCTCTTGCGATATTTTATTGCAATGTGAGTAAACATTCAAACCAAAATCAGTTCCAAGAATTTAATGACAAATTATGGCATTACAGTCAAGTGAAAGAACAAAATTCGAAAAGATTGTAATCGTTACTAAAATTTGTGTTACTTTAAATTTGTAAAATCATACCTGACTTCACGTGTCGCTATGCATTTTAGAAATTTTTAAAAATTTTCAAGCTTTTTTCGAAAATTTTTAACTTTATTTGTGTCTTAGTTCAAAATTTTGTAAAATTTGTCAGTTTTCGAAATTTTGTTTTATTTTTGAAAATTTTTTAAGTGTGTAAAATTTAGGAAATTTTTGTATAATCTAACATGACTTGTCCCATTTTGAGATTTTTACAAATGTGATGGTAAGTTGACAACTGTGCGTACAATTGCATTTTTTTGTTTGATTTTCAAATTGTTAAACAAATATCAAATATTGTTATAAAAGTTTCCATTATCAGCATTTGTTTTTCAAAATGGTTACATGTTTATAAATCCATACACTTGTAACAATTTTCTTCGTTATTTGTTTCTTTGTTTTCGCCATTATACAATAAATTACAATTTTACAATTGCAGTTTCAGTGTGAAATAAAAAAGTAACACGTTTAATAATATGGATTGCTAAAAAACGAAGACAAAACTATTTAACATTTTGTATCAACAGAATAAAATTGTTAAATCAGTCAAACAAAGAAATAGGAAAATATAAACAACCGTTCCAAGTATAGATCGTCGAAAAAATGTGTCATTTTGATTTCGTCACGAATTAACCATTTTCGGCTACCAATCGTCTCTAAAATCCGAGCGTGCCTGATAATGACTTAATCTCCGGTTAAATACAAGCAAAGCACATATTTATCCACAAAACCCTCGAAAATCTTTTGATAACCGTCCATAAGTACAGGTTTCATGGTCTTTTATCAAGGAATAAACATTAGGGTCCACTTTATTAATTTATAACAGTCTCCGAGATAAGAAAACGGCGTTTAGGGATATAGTATATGTGTGCGTTGAGGTGGGTGCTTGTATTTTTCTAAAGTGTAATTAATGCCCTTCGGTATCACAGAGCAAATCGACGAGTTATTATTATATGAATTTATGAGCCTTCACTACTTTGGCGTGTAATAACAACTTTCGATCATGCGAACCATGTTTGCATATTATTTAAATTAAAAAATGAATTAAGTTGTGTGGGGCAACACGTTAAGAGCCCGAACAAAGACGATAGTGATAAGCGCGCTTTCTAAGAATAATACACTCAATTACACATTTAGAATTCGAAAATTTTGCATCGATTTTGAAGACATGGTCGATTGTTGCTTCTAGACACGGTTCGTTTTTCTTCAACGAGAATCAGCATATGAAACCAGTCGAACCGTCGAAGCCACCTGGCTTAAACAGTGGCTCCCGATTGGGCGGGGCGAGACGGGATTTGATCCGACCGAATGAATGGGATTAAATAATAGTGAAAGGTGATTTATGCGGTTGGGAACTGTTCGAAAATTTAGTTAAGAAATTCCACGTGTGTTTGGACACATATTCGTTTTATCGCCTGTAATGAAGCTTGTGACGACGCGCACTTCTCACACCGATAATAAAACGACAGAAAAAATAATCTTAAGAATGTGTTTAAATAGCTGTTTACCGAAGAGGCTATAATTACACGGCTTTATATGAGGGTTTATGTGCTGACAGCGCAACGATATAGTCGGCCCAAAAAACGATACACTCGGTTTTTTTCAAATAAACAGAACAATAAAAACGATCACGGCCCGTTTTGGTGGGCTTTGTTCATTCTCAGCAGCTTTATGTTGTTTGAATTGTTATTGAACTAAATGTTTCTTCATTTTGTAAAATATTGTCATAGGATGATTTAAAAATCAAACATCGTTGGAACATTGTCTAAAATCCCTTAAGTAATACTGTGACCTTGAAAAATAAAATTTGGCAATTTGAAGTTTTAGCACCACAATTGTTAAGAGCAGACTTCGTAGTGTAACTCCTACAATTTTGAAGCAATGCAATCGTCATTTCTGGCTCTTGTTAAAATAACTAAACAACTTGGTTCTGTTTGGTGTTGTTTTCATTGCCGAGCTGTAGTGGTATTCGTCAATCTCGAAGAATACTACCACGCAGTTTTTAGATGACAGATATGTGTCTATCCCTCTCCGAAAGGCTCAGACACGATTGCTGTAGTCATCATCTTCTACTTTGAAAAGTAACCCATTATGAAAACCTCTCTTATTTATTACGTATACTTGTCAAAAATGTATAAAACTTACAAATTTGTAAGCATTTAGTGTCAGTTTGTGTAACATTGAAGAAGTAGTACTGTGATCTAACTTCAGCGACTGATAAATCTTTAAGAGAATTGTTTGTACCGCAGAGGCTTTAAGAGCAGGGTTTGTATTCGTCATTTGTTGCATCCCTTTATTAGAGAAGAAATATTTTATGGGTCACTATCGTTAATACATCATATTTTATTGTATCCATTGATTCTTAAATATCTATATACCCCTATACAGGAAGTCCCAGCGTTACGGGGAAGTAAGATTACTCTAAAACGAAAAAATATATTGATATGAGGTTTTCGACAAAAAGTACAAATTCATAACACTCCGAAAATATCTGCTTATAAACACAATGCCCAGATACAGAGTGGCGCATGAAAGTTATATTTTTTAAATAGAACACCAAGTATAGTACGCTATTTCCGGATTCCTTATCAAAAAATATATATTCTTTGTATAACCTATTACCAACCTAACTTTAGTTGTTTTGCTATTATTTGATATTAAAACGAAAAAAAAAACCTTTTTAAAAAATCACTGCTCTCAAACCAATAAAAATGTTGGCTTGAAATTTTGACAGAATATTACTAATATCGTCTAGTTTATAGTGGTCAAGTCAAACTTTGAATTTTAGTAATTTAGTATACAAGGTGGCTCATGAACCTCAATTGTTAATTTAATCGAATTTTTCAAATGGAACGCTCTGTATATTTTGGTATCAATCAATCACATTTTTGATAAGCTTTTCAATGACGTCTTTATGACTCATCATTTTTCAACTTCCTAACCAACTTTTTGTCAAATTACCGATATTCCACTATTCATATGATTAAAAACCTCATCAAAAATGTAATCGATTAATACCAAAATATACAGGTGTTTATTTAAAAAATTATTTGATTTAATGAACGATTTTCGTTCGTGAGCAACTCTGTATATTAAATTACTAAAATTCTAAATTTGAAATGATCATTATGAAGTAGAAGATATTTGAAAACTTTGTGACAAAATATCAAACTAAAATTCTCATTGGTTTGGGAGCAGCGATTTTTCAAAAAAGGGGCTTTTATTGGCTTAAATGTCAAATAATAGGAAAACAACTGAAGTTAGCTCCATAATTAGTTATACAAAGTACAATTATTTTTTTACAAGGAATCCCGAAAGAGGCGTAATATACTCTGTTCTATATAAAAATCCTAATTTTGATGCACCACTCTCTATGTGTACACATGTAAGCAGATCTTTTCAGAGTGTTTTCTTAAATCGATTGTACTTTTTGTCGAAAACCGCATCTCGATATCTTTTTTCATTTTAAAGTAATCTAAATTCCGTCAGCGCTGGAAAACCTGTACGTATAATCAAACGTTTATTTTACCCGAAGGTGGTAAAGTGTATGTAAGTTTGCCCATTTTTTTATATCCCTTGCCAATTATATATTTTTCTCTTTACTGGTTTTCCTTGTCTTATCCTCTTAACCTGTCTGTCTTCTTTCATTCTCATCAGGTATCCAAACCATTTCAATTGCTGTCGATGTAGATTCTATTTTTAATTCAACTTTTACTGTTTATTTGCATAAAACTGTTTGTTTGTTCTATATCTGTATTGTCCAGCAGCGTTATGCCTGTGTAGTTATTGCAGTCTTTACTGTTTCCTTTCTTATGAACGGGCACAATTATGCCCACTTCCCTGTCCTTGGATATACAGTGTTCCTTTCAATCTTTATGAGAAATTTCATCTGTGTTATTTGCCTCTTGTTTTTCTTGGTATTCTTAGTTAATACATTGTAGAATACTTCCTAGTTTTCGTGGTTATCCTGTTCCATTTTTCCTCCACACTTTTTTCATAATTTCGCAGTTCCTTGACTTTTGTCTCTAGTTTTTATATCATTAGCTTTCATAATTTCTATGATTTAGATAGCTCTGCCACTTGCTTCTTAGCCCTGTTACATATCTAATCGATCAAAATATTATCCTTGAGGCACAATTCTATGAACATTTGTGAGTTCGTTCGAGCAGTTTTAAAATATGCGGAAAGTCGTACTGTGACCTTGAAAAAATGAAATTCGGTAAATTGCGGTTTTGAGCGCGGAATCCTTAAGAGCAGACCTCGCCGTCAATCTCCTGCAATTTTCTAGCCATACAGTCGTAATTTGGCGCTTCTATTCGCTGCAGAACGCTGCAAAATCTTTGTCCCGTGAGTGATTCGAGTCGTTTTTCTGTAATATCGTTGAAAAACGCGCCGTCATCAGGTGTCCCACATCCGTCCATCTCCGTCCTCCATAATCCATCCCGAATTCGCTTACAATATCAACCTATATGCATTGTAGATGATTAATTAAGGACGGGGGTGTCCCAGCCGCTCGCCGCCTAAAGGATAACTAATGATTTGTAAAGACGATGTTCGTGTCTAAAGCCCTAACGTCCCTGTTATGTTCTTTATTATTATGTTTATTAATAATCCGGGCAGACTTTCCCGCTTCAGGCCAGGATTAATTTACACACTGAGCATCGCACGCAACGATCGATGACGATCGGTTTTGGCCCACATCAATGAAACGCACAATTAGCCTTCTTAATTGGTACTGATGGACGAGGAAGATTCGTCTCGTCTGGAGATCCCGGGGCGGCGAGCATCCTCAAAAGCAGATACTCGCATTTTGCATATATTAATATATCCGGGGTTGGTGCACGTAGAAGTGCGGATGTCTCGCTTTGGCTCGTTTTCAGCAAGTTTTCACGATTTCCACTATAGATGTAACCATACGGTAGACTAAGTAAAGTTAAAGATAATATAAGTTTGATAAACATGTTATGAATATGCAAGGAGACGGCGCCCTTAAGCAGTTTTCCCGATGAATTATCTCGGGGACATCGTGGAATTGTGAAAAGGGTTGAAAAATGGCGGCGAACGCACCCACCGACTCGCATTCCTAAACCCCATAAATTACCCTTACTATTTATTAATAAAACTCTATTTTAACGACGTGCGGCCAACATTATTTGGTATTTACAGCCTTACGCTCTGATAAGAGAAGTTTATGGGGGGTTTATGTGCACCGTACTCGGACTTATCATAATTTACCTGCACTGAAATTTATTAATAATTTATTTATAAGTTTTATTGTTGCCTCACTTAGGTGTTTCACCCCACGAATTGCTTTTTCTTACACCCTCTATTTATTGTATTTGATAGTATACAAACTTTCAAGGAGTTGAAACGCGAATGCTAAATTTAGGGGCTATTATTTATAAGAGTTGTCACAATGAGTCGACATGCAACGACGAGCTAAATTTAAAAAATATTGCAGGGTTTTTTAAAGTTAATACAGTTTAATCGGGAGGAATTCTGTGACCTTGAACGGGTGCGAGTTGGCAATCCACATAAGAATTCGTGGATTTACATCTTCCGCGTGTGAATTATTGATAAGATAAGCTATTTAGCATCCCAGCGCCTTGATTTACGATCGAAGAATTCGAATGGGACAGCTCCGGTCCCAATTAGTAAAGAAAAGGTTTGATTTATCGAAGGAAAAAAGAAGCAGCCAAATAAGAAGAATCATCACAAAAAAAGCGGCGAGGAATAATTCCGAAAGAATGATCGTTAATTCCCCCGTCCCGTTTGTCTCGATGTTTTGAATTAACTGTCTGTTACGTCTCGTCTTATTCTCCGATCTGTCCGAGGTCGTTCGGGGATCAGGAATTAAATTTAAATTAAATATCGCAGAATATAAAAGTTGTTTCCAATTATTGCAGCGTCAATGCCGCTGACATTCGAGTAATTGTTAGAGACGGACGAATAACGAGACGTCCCTGTCCTGAGCAGACACGAAACTTCCGTTTAAGATCGTCACCGGTACACAATGACATAAATACACTGCTGCATATTCTTATTGTTGGGAAAAGAAAAGAAGTTGGATGTGGCCGGGTTTTTATCGCCGTCTTCGTCACGGCACGGCGGCCATGACGGACACACGTCAAACATGTCGCTTGTCATCGCGAGCGACATTTCAAACGCGGACGAATCAATCAGCGACAGCGCTCGGGTTGCGTGTCAATCAAACGGGATGCGATTTTCACACGCATTCCCACCTACGAATCAATCAAACTCTTCTGCGCTTGAAATAATTTTAAAACATTATCTTGGCTCACTACAAAAGTTCGCAGCTTTATACCGAAGCAGTCAAGACAAAAACCGAAGAAGCAATTCAGTACTGCTTTTGTGTTGTACAGTTTTTAGCAGAAGCTGCATTACTAACTCTATTGTCCACCACATAATATCTAATCAGAAGATAAAACGGTTTAATTTTATTTTTCACAGTGTTGCTCTTGCAGCTTCAATTCATATTTTGTAGTTTTTATATTAAAAAAATGTTGCTCTTTAACTCTCTTAATTTGCATGTGCCAAATCCTAAAATACGAGGGAGTGAAGTACAAACTGCACTTGTCAAGATTCTCTGGTCAAAATCACAAATTCTTTAGTTTCATTTCTCAAGGTCACAGTACTACTTTTTTGGTTTATTGCAATTGAAGCTGCCCAACACTTGTTTTCATATTTTTCAAAACACAAATGCTAAGAAATGCGGTCAGAAACTCTGCTCTTTGTGGTTGTGTTCATGATCAGTCAAGATCAATACTTTGGGTTTCATTTTTTAGGGTGGTAGTATTGATTTTTTTATTCATTTCAATTAATGTTGCCTATAATTTCATAATCTTCATGATAAAAATACTTCTTCGAGGTTGTAATCAACAACCTATCAAACTACTTTATAATGTACTAAAAATATTAAGAAAAGCAAACAGAACAGATGCAACAATGTAAAATCCAAAAAGCGTAGAATATTTTGAAGACCCACTAAACAAGAAGATGAAAATGGTAATACAAGTCAAGTTCAAACACTTTATTTCATTTTACAAGGTCACTGTATAGCTTTTGTGGATATTTAAGTTCAAATTTTCAAAATTTTTACGTTAGGAATAATTTGCTTTTTAACCTTCTTAATTGCCACGTGCTCAAAACTAAAATACCAGTTGGGTACAAGCTGCACTCTTTAAGATGCTCCGTTCAAAATCACAAATTTTTGAGCGTATTTTTTCAAAGCACAGTAGGGCTTCGTGTCATTTCAATGGACTTAACCCTTCATTTTCATATTCTTCATAACACAAATGGTAATCAGAAACTCTGCTCTTTGCGATTGTGTTCAAGATCAGTAAAGATTATTTCTTTAAATTACATTTTTCAGGATTGTAGTATTGTTATTTTCTTTATTTCAAGTAATACAGAGTAGCACATAATTTCGATAATATGAATTATAGAAATTAATACTTCCTGAAACTGCTGATCAAGATGAGTCAATATCAAACTCATAATGACTTTTCAAGGTCACACTATTGCTTTTTGGGTCTATTTTAGTTAGAGCTGCTCAACACTTTCTCGTATTTTTATCACACAAATGCTAAGTGAACTAGTAATAATACCTATCCGAATTAAATTGTAAGGAATTGATAACAATTCGCGTTCATTTCAGTTCAAATTTTCATGTTAGGAAAGCTTTGCTCTTTTAGATTGTTGAACCTCAGATAACTATCTCTTGAATTACGTCTTCAAGATCAAAGTATTGTTTTGAATCCTCAGTTTAACCAGTGCCGATTCATGTTTTAATTACTAAAATTATATGGTCAAAATCACTATTGAACTATTGCTTTTGGGTTTATTTTAGTTAGAGCTGCCTAACTACTGCTTTTCATATGCTTCACCAAATGCTGAGAGTTTGGTTGAAAACTATATTCTTTGAGTTTGTGTACAAGACCAGTCAATACCAATCGCTTGAAATTCAGTTTGCGGGTTGGTAGTATTGCTATTTCTGTTCATTATAAATAATGCTGCCTAGCACATAATTTTCCTAATTTTCATGATTGAAATAAATACTTCTTCGAAGTTGTAATCAAGATGACTCAAAATCAAAGCTTTTGATTTTATTTTTCAAGGCTAGGGTATTGCTTTTAAGTTTATTCCATTTGACGCTTACTAGCACCTAATTTTTATGTTCTTCGTCATATCCTAAAAGATTAGTATTAGTATCTGTCAGAAATACATAGTAAGGAATTGATAACAAACTTCACTCTTTCAGTTTTTTGTATTCAAGACAACATATTCTAGAGTTTTATTTTAGAATTATTGTTGTTGCGTTCATTTCAATGAAACATTTTATATATTTATTTATTTTTCATCCTTTGCACTTTCAGGTTGCTGAAACCCAGATTGTAATCAACTCTTTCCGTTTAGTTTTCAAAATCAGAGTGTTGTTTTGGGTCCTCCATTCCTCAGTCTTAGTTTCCTCCATTCAACAGTCCTAGTTTTCATGTTTTGAATACTAAAATGCGAAGAAGTCGATTACAAGCTCCACTCCTCAAGATTCTGGAGTCAAAATTACAAACAATTGAGTTTCATTTTTCAAGGTCACAATATTGCTTTTGCGTTTTGGGTGTTGTCGATTTAATTTTGTGCCCAATGCCCGATTGACGTGTTCTTTTTCACACAAATGCTGAGGGTTTTGTCAGAACCGATACTATTTTGTGTTGAATTTGTGTTCAGCATCAGTCAAGATTAATCTGTTGGGTTTCCGGGCTTATTTAACTAGTTCTGTACATTTTAATTAATGCTGCCTAGAACATAATTTTTATGATAGAAATACTTGTACAAGGTTGTATAAAAATGAGTCAAAATTAAACTCGTTGATTCGGGCTAAATTTTTGGGTTCATTTTAGATCAAATTTTTGTCATTTTCATGTTACAAAACTAAGTTTGATATCAATGTTTGATGTAAAACATCCAATTTTATTGGAAAAGAATTGGGTTGGCAATGTTCACTCAGAACTTGTTTGGAAATAAAGATTTTAATAATTCCTTGTAATGTAATTTTATTCTGAACCTTTAAGTGACTCAAAATTATATGCATCCTTTTTTTGTAATAAATAATACACACGATCCACGGAATTTACAAAGAGCCCGAATTACAATTATCAAAAATTCAAAAGTAAAATGCATGTTCGGAAAACATACATCGGGTTTCTGTTTCACAAAAATATAAACCGTGCTAGGTTTTATTTTAAAGTTTGAAAAATAGCAATGTTTGTATTTGAAAATTAATTCAGCTTGGATTTTCAATTTTCGAAAACTGGAATTTTGTGAAATCAATAACGCGCTAGATTTTTTTTGACTTTTAAATACAAATAAATTATATTATTGTAGTTTGCGGGTTTATTACTATTTCTGTACATTTTAATTAGTGCTGCCTAGAACATAATTTTCATAAGTTTTATGATAGAAATACTTGTACGAGGTTGTATCAAAATGAGTCAAGATCAAACTCGTTGATTTAGGTGTGCTTTTGGGTTCATTTTAGTTCAAATTTTTGTCATTTTCATGTTACAAAACAAATTTTTGTATCATAGTTGGTAACTCGGATAACTAACACGCGGTTTTGAGTTTCGTATTCAAGTCCCGAGTATTGTTTAGCGTCCTCTATTCGAACAGTCGTAGTTTTCATGTTAATCTTAAAATTAAGGTTATTAACTTATTTGTTTCTGGAATATGAGGTTTAAATTTTTTATAAACTCATGGATTAAATAAGTATCAATTAAATTTACGGGTTTTGTATGTAAAAAATTTAGATCAAGTGTGAAGAAAGTATCTTGGTTCTCAAAATATTTTATTCTTCTATAATAAAAGGTCTACGGGATTTCAGTTTTTTATATTTAATACATATAATTTTTTTATTAGTGGTTTTGTGATTGTTTATTATCTTTTTTATTTAATTCCAATACATAGCTTATTTAGAGCGTAATATTAAAGATATGAAGCAAATTTAATATTTTTGGATATTTATACTCCAATAATTTTCATTTGTTTTTTTACAATGAAAATGTAATGTTTTGGTTAAACTATTTATATAAATTGAAATACAAACTTGGGATTTAAATTTAACTTAGAAGTTTATGTTTTGGTATTTCTCTAATTGGAATATAAATTCATTTTTACTATAAATACGTGGTAAAGTCGTGGTCAAAACCACTTTTGGTTTAAATTTTTCAAGTTCATGGGATATGTACAATTTATGTAAGTAAAATTTTGTTCTTAAGCTGTCTTAATTTTCATGTGTTAAATACTAAAATCGCAAGGACTTGACTACAAACCGCACCCCTTCAGATTCTGTGGTCAAAATCACAAATTCTTGAGTTTCATTTTTCAAGGTCACAATACTGCTTTTGCGTTTTGGGTGTTGTCGATTTAAACTTGTTGCGTTTGAAAAGCTCGTCGTGTTGCAGTTTCATTTCGGCCAACATCTGCAGGGTTACCAGTAATTTTTTCGCCCACCTGTACCCCGCCTGCGCCCATGGATAATTGCCGTAAATACCAATCTTTATAAATAAATTGGTATATATGGAAAACACATTTAATATCCAACAAGCATAGGGCACAATTAAAAATCGCCACTTCCGTCCTTGTCGTACTCGTCGCCTCTTTAGGACCTGGTGTTGAGACGGACAGTGGCGTAACGTCGGTATGACCGCCCGCAGTGACGCACGTCATAGGGGGCCTCGTATAAATCAAAACTACCGATCACATTAAAGTTGTGCTCGCAATTATAGATGCGTCAAAGTGTTATTTATGCCGGTCGGTGCAGGACCTCCTGCTGGACGCCGATCTCGTGCTCTACAGGTGGAGGAGCTGGAGGATAAGGTCCTGGCGATTGATCACCGGAACTAATATCAAACCAAAAGTTGAATCGTACGGAACAGATGGGAATCAGACCAAAATTAGATGAATAGAAAACGGTGTTAGTCTTCTTCATATTTTTGCCGGAAGCGTTGTATTAACAGCGTAATTGGTGAAGCAGTAATCGGCCGACGTTTCGCTCCCTCCGGCGTCATCTTCGTAAAGCGGTAAAAAGCGGTGTAAACGTCCGAATTCGTGGTAATTGTCGCGAAGAGTCCGACGACCATCGAGAGCGATTTTTCACACGTTTACGGCTCACAGAGAGGTAAAAAAAGGACACTGAGAAAACGAGACCTTCATCAAGAGCCGATCAAATGGTCGGTTCTTCGAGTGCATTAAGGCAAGTAATTCAGCGCTTTGTCAATTTGTATCTTAGAGAGCCGGAGGGCATCATCAGCGTATGGGATTTTTGATTTTTGTGGGCGGCGCGACTTCAATCCGGACTTATCAGCCTTTGTAATTATAATCACATTAGAAGGCAGTTTCGATCGAGCTCTCTCTATAAGACATTTTTTACCGGCGGCGTCGACGATCAAAACTCGTTTCCACACTCTCGATTTGTAACGTGTGGCCGAAGGCTTTGTTTTTGTTAATGACATAACCGCTGATTGATATTAGGGAGGAGTACGAAATTTCAAATAATAAATTGATGGAGCCAAGTTTACGAGGCGGATGCCTAACCGTTATTAGATTACGAAATTAATTACCTCCCTTCGATGTTGATTAGCTTTCTATCGCCATTTTTCACACTGAGGGTGCCACTTCAAAGATGACAAAAACACCTCATCACACAAATCTTACAAAAGCAGTATTAATCTCAAACATTACCATTCACAAGATTTTTGGACAAATTTACTACTGGTACAAATGTTCGACTATCGTTCCAAATCGTCCCAAGGCCTCGGAATTAAATATCAATTATGTTAATGCCCGTTTCAGTCGAAGAAGAAAAAATTTCTTCATTAGGGCTTAGATGAATTTCGAAAGTAATTTTCGGATAAAGGAGGGTCCGGTGATCAATATTGTGAGAGTGTTCGACCGTTGCCGAAGCCTAATATGATTATAATGATAAGTTATGTCAGCGGTTATTGATAACTGCCTTGATCAGACGAGCGCTTATAATCAATCAACTGAAGCTTCGTTTCATGAACTTTGTCGATTTTTCAGCGGTTAGAGCATTATTTCTGGATTAGAGGAGGAAAAAACAGCTGGTGATTGTCGGCAATCAGGGGATCGGACATTTATAACACATTAAGATCTTTCCGCAACTTTTAAGATCGATCAAAACAGCACGAGACGTAAAAATGTAGGAGAACGCATCAATGATACAATCTGAAACGGCAAAGTATTTTTTAATATCGGAATTTTTAAAATAACTATAAAATAAGAAATAAATTTACACATGCAAAAAATATAATTAAAAATAAATGTAAAATATCCAATTTTACTGGAAAAAAAATGGGTTGGCAATGTTCACTCAGAAATTGTTTGGAAATAAAGATTTTGATAAATCCTTGTAATGGAATTTTATTCTGAACCTTTAATGTGACACAAAATTATATTCATCCTTTTTTTGTAATAAATAATACACATGATCCACAGAATTTACAAATAGTCCGAATTACAATTATCAAAAATTCAAAAGTAAAATGCATGTTCGGAAAACATGCATCGGTTTTATGTTTCACAAAATTATAAGCCGTGCTCGGTTTTATTTTGAAGTTTGAAAAATAGCAAGGTTTGTATTTGAAAATTAATTCAGCTTGAATTTTCAATTTTATAAAACAGGAATTTTATGAAATTTTTGTTAAATCAATAACGCGCTAGATTTTTTGACTTTTAAATATATACAAATAAATTATATTATTTGATTAACTTTTTATATAATTTTAATACAGACATTATCCTGACTAGAATTATTTTTCAAAACGTTCAAACGATTTTGGACCGTGTTCCATTTAAAGTTCCATTAACGTGTATTTTTGTTAAACTATTGTTAAACTTTATCTCCGTCAATTTTATTGGAACCATTTAAAAATGTTACTCGAATTATTTTGGAGCTCAATAAAAATTGCGCTTTAATTTCTAGTTTCAGATTCAGTTGATTTCTATTCAAAATATTACTTAAATTTTTAATTTAGAAAATGCTTGAATTTCTATATTGAAAAATACATAAATTTCAAACTTGGAAATTTACTGTATTACCAATATCAATACTCCCACCTCTAGTGCCCGCGTGCTGTCAAAATATAAAAGACAGATTGATTGTTAATCTGAAATGTTCACAATTATTACTCCGCTGCTAATACATTCGTCATACGTCATAATAAAAATGTGTAACTTACCTGTGTCTCTGAACAAATAACTAAACTCAACTATTTGTTAAAATAAACTTAAAAAGACCGGTAGATCGATAATACCGTAGTTTAGTTCAATCTTCACAAGTTTCGGAGTTCAAAGTACTCATGGCGCATGCGTCCGTGCACTTGTTTAAAGATGGGAGTATGCACTTGGCATATATAAATCCGTGAATTTTTTAGTTTTAAATTTAATCATTTTACATGATAGAAATTCAGGCTATTTTTAATTTAAAAATTCAAATATTGTTTTGGGTGTAACTCAAACAGAATTTAAATTTATATATTAAAGAGCAATTTTTATGAAGTTTCAAAATATTTCTAGTAACATTTATTTTCAATAAAATTGAGTGAAATGTAACTAAAGTAATATTCAAGTTTGAAATTTTGTGACGTCGATTTAATTGAGTAGCATATTTATACACTTAATTTCATAATGTACGAAAACACTTCTCACTTATTTTCATCTTATAATTTGATATCGCTAGTTGTTTCGACAACCCAAAAAAGCAGAAACTTTAATACTTTGGCAGCTTTTTAAATATAGAAATGCAAAAGGCGTCATTTCCTTAATTTTTATAAGAAAATTGAGATAAATAAAATTTTAGTTTTTTGAAATTGTAACTGAATAGCACATTACTCTTTCTTTGAAATATATGTCCTACACTAATTTGTAATCCAAATTGTACGTATAAAATGTACATTGACGTTCCACAGTACAAGCAAAAAGTGGATTAGCCAAATTAAGAGTCGAAGTCTCGTGTCGGAGATTAAATGAGCCACACGTCGTTATGAGCGAATAATTTGTAAAAAACAAAGCAATTAAAAATCGAATCATTGCCTGTAATCAAAATTTTTTGCTAATTACGAGCGGGACTAACGACGAATAATACCTGTAAATGGCCGGGAAGGCGTGGAGCTTTCCGTGGAATTTTATTTGATTGGATAACGAGCTTAATGGTACCCATTTGTTGTTTGGGAAAAACTCGACCGCTTTGACATCGTTTGCAAAGTAACGACCGTTTTCGTTTTATTTGGTTTTGGGACGCCCCGTAGCGCATTTTGAGGTAAAAAACGATTTTTGCAGCTGCCATATTGTCCCATCGGGCACCACTCATCAATCACACTTTTCCTAATTAATAAAACTAAATCCACGTCTTCGGCTTCAGCATCAAAACTGCCTTTCACGATGGTACACCTGCGTTAATCATCAATAAGGTTTGAAGTTATTCATATTCAGATGCGAAGTTTGGGTTTCAATTGAGAGTCTTTGATTTGAATATCTGAATGCTCAGATAAGCCTTTGAAATAATGGGAGTGCGTCGCTATAGATCGAAGATAAATGGGGAAAAAGTTCTCTCCGGCTTGGAACTTGTTTGTGTTTTGAAAATTCGGATGAATGGGGGGTGGGTTTTTTCGACGAATGCAAATCGATGGGACTACAGGAAACGGGGCAAAGGTGGACCTGATTCAAACCGATCCTTTTGTTCCCACAATCCTTTTTATCGGACGCACGTGTCGCCTGCCGATTGGCGTATCGATGTCACGTGTCTATCGCTGATTGGTGCGAAATGACGCGCGGTGGCGCTGGCGACTAACGGTCGACGAACGTTCAAGTCCGAAAATAAACAAACCGCTGTAAAAAAATTTTAATAACACGACCGAGAGCCGTTGAATGGAAATTGGCTGTCGAAGTCTGGCCACAATAATTGGATTAAAAACAAACACGAATGAATTTGTTGGGATGAATAAGCACAAATCGGCGAAGAGTTTGTCAACGATTACAGTGACATCTATGAACGTGGTTATTATACACTTTACGGGGCCCATTGTTGGAGAATCACTCGACCATCGGTCATGGGAAAAGCGAGGCAGGTGTGTCCAAAACGCGTCAGATTTGGACGCGTTTTTGACGGATTGCGAGGCCAACAAGTCTTGGACAGCCCTGATCGACGTTTCGGCCTAATCCTTGCTTGTCATCCTGTTTGATTGAGTCGTCCCGTTGATCACTAAACGCAGATAACGCTGATTTAGTTAATTTTCCACTTATTTCGTGGCCGTATTGAAAAATCATCACCGATGGGCGGTGATTAATCGGACGATGTCGCCACGAAATAAATAGAAGCGGTTCGCGAACACGGGTTTAAACTTAAGAACCTAGCCGATCTGAACGAGACATATTAGGTGGTTCTTGGGGTTATTTATGGGCGGCGAAGTCCGCTGATAGTCCGCGAACAAATAAGCGATTTTATTATCGGGACGATTTGTAAGGGCGAGTGATGGACGGGCATGGGCACGGAATCCGTGTCCGAAGGTGGGAATTGATGATGGTCGGTGCGTTTTTTAGCACTTTGCAATAATCCGGGACTCGAATGACGTCTGCTGTCAATTGCGGCATTCCGTTTCGAGCATAACACTGTTTATGGCGGTCAAATATTCCAATTTACGGAGCGAGTGCGAATTTATTGTCTTATTTTCAGCACTAAATATTCAGTCGATATGAACTTCCAGCTCGATTAACTTTTCCGTATAATTTTATTGGCAATTTTTACGTTATTCATATCTCCCTTGTGTCTTCATGTGCGCGCCCTTTATTAAACAGCCTCCAATAAAAAAATCGAAACGTGTCGAAATGAATTCGAGACATAAAAACATCCGACGAGGCATATTAAATTTAATTACCAAACAATCAACATGTTCACTTTTTATCTAGTCATTATAATCTGTACCATTCTAAAACAGAAGGGACATCTTACAACCATTTTCTCACGACAATAATAATAAGAGAAAAAGAACCTATTGGTTTGGAATACAGTTCTGTAAGAATATCGAATATCGAGAATTAATAAAAATAAAAAAACCAATGGTCATAGGTAAAAAACGAAAAGCAATATATGTACATAAAATTGATAAGTAAATATTGAAGAATCGAAATAATTTTATTATCTGGGTGTGAAAATATAAAAACGAGAAACAATAATAAATCAACCATATACCATTGTATGAACAAAAATGTAAAATTAGTAGAAAAATAATCTTCAAAAAACTAAGACAAATGTTTTTAAAACTATCTACAGACCATATTAATCTTCGGCTGTGAATCTTGGGTATTCGAAAGTACAAAAAAGTTGGATACAAGTTACATAGATGAAGTATCTCAGTCAAAAAAGTAATAAGAAGGCATAAAATAAGAAATCAACATGGGATAAGAAGTAGAGGAGACATGAACAATATACCGAATTTATATGTAAATGTACCATAATACCTTAACCGTTACATTTGTAAATGATAATTGGTTTTTCCATAAAACATGCTGGAACAAATGTGGCCTTTCTACCAAAAATTGTGTTTTTTTTTCTTACGGAATCAAATTTTTTCGTACTTTTTTTATATATTGGTAAAATTTCTCTTCAAAATAGAGAAATATACGGATTACCAAACAAAAAACAAAAGAAGCTGGGACCAAACTAAAAAATCACGTCGTGCACGACAATAAACTAAACAACTTTTCTATTAAACATTTTTTCATAACTCTTCAAATTAAGTTAGAGTCATTATTTGATAATTTTGTTGCATCCTCTATAAGATAATATGAAATATAATAGCACTAAAGCATATTGAAAGTAGGCAAACATAAATTTAAGAAATCCAAACCCAGGAAATATTGTGAAATTATCTAACGTAGCAAATAACGTAAAATAAGCAAAACGTCTAAAGTAAAGAGAGAAATTGCAACTAGTGCCACAAAAAGTTTAAAAAAACTGGAGTGATTGTAGTGAATCTGCTCTCTTAAAGATTTTGAACATTGGAAAGTGTCATTAGTTAAATTAATGTAATAGTAGAAAAGGCATAAAAATCAAAACGGTCTGGAACGACTTTTGTTAATAAAAAATACATCGCAATTGGAACATATTGATATTTAGAGGTTTTAAGAAAACTGCAGAAAATAACCAATACTAGAATTTAAAAAATTGAAAAATTATTAGGAAAATAGAAAGCAAGTTATTCCATTATTAAAGTTATTTCCATTCTCGCCATTTATTCTAATATTTTCCTTATTTTTATCTGTGTCATTCGAATACAATTATACGTATTTAAAAAAAAGTTTCAGTTAACAATTGGAGTATGCAGAAAAAACTGAAGGAATATCAATTAACCTGTGAGTATTTCAACGAATTTCATTAAACTCAGGCTATTATATGATGTATAAAATACAACAAAATCTGGAGAAGAAAATCATACGAACGAGGAACTATATGAATAAAGAAAATAGAACAGACTTAGAAAAATATTTCAGCCAAACAAATTTTTAAAACCTCTTTTTAATTGATTCAGATTCTTACAATCTGCATAATTCTGAAATAATCTGAAATATTGTTTGGTTACACTTAAAAGAAAGTTACGAAATTAGCTGGAAAATATTTCTGATTCTGGCAAAATGTGACTCAACAAATTCAAAAAAGTCTGAAAATGTCTAAGAAAATCAGTGGATAAAATTGATATAAAATATAATTGAAAGAAAAACAAATATAAAAAGAAAACAACCCAAAGAAAAATAAGGGGACCGAAGAAAGTAATTCAGAATAGACATAAAAAATCTTATACTTTTAATTTAATTTTTTAATAAATATTGCGTTTTATACATATACTTCTTACATAATTTGCAGTGATTTGGAAACATTATCTGGATGAAAATAACTGCGATGAATCAGAAATTTACGAAGGACTGAAAAATATTTAAATGCACTGAAACCAGTTTCGAAATCTTCAATTTCTCTCGTTTTTCTATCCACGTTAAAATCTGCATCATTTACAATATTTTGAAATTTATCGAAATAATCGGAGTACGGAAAATTTTAAAAATATTCCGAGCGGTCTCTTTAACAACTTTAGCAAATTTTACGTTTGTGAAAAAATCGAATATCGAGCATTTTGAACAAAGTTTAAAACGGAATTTGTAAAATAAGCAAGAACAAAAAAAATAAAGTTTTTTATTGTTTCTTCTTAAATCCACTATAATCTCAATCATTCCAAACAATGTAGGATTATTTGAGCAGATCATAGAGAATTTGGGATTCTGAGAAAAATCTAACTGAAAATTAAAAAATTTGGAAGAATTGGACTGACTGTGAAAACCACAAAATTCGTGAAATAATCAAAGTAATAAAAAACGATTTGGCACGACTTAACGACACAGAGAGGAAATCGAAGTGGGGAAAAAATACGTATAATTCGAAAATTACTGAGAAGTGGTAAAAGTCTAAAAAATTTTTTTCTCGTAAACAAACGCAAACATGATTTAACGCCGCCATCAATTATCGCTCCGATCTCTTTTCACGAATTACTAATTATTATTCCGATGGATATTTTCCCCGCACACAATTGGAATAATAATAGAATCAATTATATCCGACAAACGAGAATTGAAATTGAAAACAAGAAATACTAATTAATTGAAAAGGCAAATATTGAGCTCGTCTTCGGCGCAAACTTTTCCGAAAATTAATTTTGATAGAAGCGATCGGTTTTCATCCACCAAACTCGTACAGTTTCCAAGAAAAACCCCGCTGGGGCCGGGGGGGCTGCGACCGCTCGCCTCCTCCCCCCCCCGATTCCGGGGACGGCAGGCGAATATTTCCGAGGCGTGCTCCACGTAGTTTCCCACTCGAAACTATTTTCCAATGCTCGTTTAGTCTCTTGTGTTGGCACTATTGAATATTCATTGAATCCACTCTTCTTGTATACTCATTTTCGACTCGAATTATCTCTGTGTACGGAACGATTCGCTCCGAATAATAAATAAAATAATTAATTTAAGATCGATCCTCGTCTGCGGAAAAATCCGCCGGCTGGAAATTGTGCGGAAACGTCTTGAACAATGGACCCGGAGGTTCGGGGGATGATTATACACGTGGAATAGACATGTATTATGCACGATTCAATAATACACGGCGGCTCTAAATCTAAACTTGCATCAAGTATAGCTTTGAAGATGACAATCCAATTGTTCTAAGATTTCCTGGTGTAGTGGCTGCTGTTGAATATCCGACACGTGTTTGATCCCGGTTTCAATTACACCGGGGTCGCTTTTTCCGATTTCCCTCCTCTTGGGCGCCTAATTCGATCTCGAGACACGTCGAAGGCGGACATGTGACACGTCGCATTTGGCCGCAATCTTCTCCTGGGCATCTATCTATTAGTCTACGTAATTTAGTATCGGCGGAAAGGGTTACGCGTTATCGGAAACGGGGTTGAAGGTACTAATATCTCCCTGATTAACAATAATAACCGTAGGGGTTAATTTATAGAACACCTGTCTGTAATTAACTGGCCATAATTAACCCGGCAACTCTTACTTGTTGATTTTGCACCGCTCACGCGTCTTGAGATAACAGGGTCCGTTTGAGTTCCCGGAAGAAATGTCGTCGCCACTAGTTCAAGGTCCACGTTATCAGTTCGTTGACTATTGGCACGAGATCATTGGAGATGTAATCTGGGCGTTTTGACGGGCGACCACCCGGACTTAGCACGTGTTTAACGCTCCCAACAAGACAACGAAAGTAGATTTCCCACTCCAGATATGACAAACTGATCATCAATTAGACAAGTCCGGGTCATTTGTCTGGTGTCATTGGCGAATTCTGATAGAGTCCGGACCACGCGCTCTCCAACCCTTCCGAGGCAGCGGTCCAGCTCGGGAGCGATCGTAGAAAGAAGAGGTGGGGGGAGGAGGACTCGTCCGGTCCAGTGGGACGAAATTAATGGGTTATAATAAACACCGTGTAGCGATGTAGGACGAAACATGCCACGGAATACGATTATATAAAGGAAGAGAAGAAGAAGAAAAAGAAGTGGGATTTTTCGGTGGTGGCACCCAATTCCACGTCGACAAAATGAAAATTTATATGGATGGGTGCACCCTTCATTGTATTCGAACGAAGAGGTTCGATTAGAGGTGTTGTGTGCGGACAGCTGCGTTTCCCGGAACGACGATTTTTCATGGAAACGAGTGGAAGATTGAGTTGCAGCACGTATTCAGATAATAATTTGTCTAGTTGGGCGGAAAATGCGACGCTTTGGTGAGAAAGTGCAAGTCACGAGTTGGGGACTCGCGTTTTCTTCGCATCATCTGTTTGTCTAACCTCTATTTGCTTTACAATCACAACACAACGGCTTTTTTCCCAGGTATTAGTTGGCGTTTCGCAAGTCGATAACGACTAAACAAAACTGGAACTAGCAACATAAATAGGGGGATTAAAATACAAACGAGACGGAATTTTCAGAAAAAATTATAACAAGCAACTACTTTTATTTCAATGTTTTCTTGTTAGGTGAAATGGGCAACATTTACACAATTTCCCAGGATATTTTTGCCCAGAATCATTAACTTGTACAAATATTTCGACTTGATTCCCAAAGTGTACATTTTACGGTATTTGTATTTTTGTTTCTCGCGATGAATGACTCAATAAAAAAATTGTGTTAATTTTTTATAGGATTGCCAATTTATTTAGTGGCTGAAAAAATCTGTAGGTACCAATGTAACTATTGAAACTAATGAACGTTCTTTTATTTTAAACACATTTTATCTTATCTAAAAAATAGAAATATTTACACCTTATTCACAATGAATTAGAAGTGGTCCTCGAAGTGTGTCATTAAATTTACACAGAAATCTCATTACTAACTTCCCATAAATTGTATTTTAATTGTTTGTAATTTGTCTTGTATTTTTCATCAAAATAATCGTAAATTATTTGGTTCTACTATAAGTTTCTTCTTAATTGCTCCTTTTCCCCATTTTTTACGTTAAATCACACATTAGCAAAGACATATTTTTAATAAAATGTTATGCATTATATATTTTTTTTGTTTTCCATGCGACAAATCACTGATTATTTGGTCCTAAGTTTTGCAGGCTTCTTTTTGCTTTTTTCCCTATTTTTTTAACCTAAAATCACCGCAATAGGAAAAACACATTTTACCATAAATTATCGCAGTAGCTAAAACTAATTTTTAAAGTAAATTATTGGGGTTCTATTGTAAGTTTCTTCTTAATTGCCTCTTTTACCCGTTTTCTACATTCAATAACACATTAGCAAAGACATATTTTTAATAAAATATTATTATATATTATATTAATAAATATTATGCGCATTATTTGCGACATAATCACTGATTGTTTGGTCCTAAGTCTTGGAGGCTTCTTTTTTGCACCGTTTTCCCATTGTATTTTACCCTAAATCGCCACAGTACTTAAAACTGATTTTTAATGTAAATTATTGGATTCTCAGCTTGCAGGCTTATTTTTACGCCTTCTCCTCATTTTTTTTTACCTTAAATCACGGCATTGACAAAAACAGATTTTTAATAAGATTTTTATTTAAAAATACAAATTTATGGATGCAATATCTCGGAAATCAAGTTAACCATGATAATTTTATGATTGGCCGCATTTTTAGCATTTATATGTTTTGTAAAGATTGCAAATAGCGAGTAGTCCTTTCTTCGATTAAAAAAATTAGAAGAAAAATATATTAATATGGTACCTACTCAAGTTGGGAACCGTATGTGCATATTTGAATTTTTTGTAACTTGTTTTTTCTTTTTCCACCTTTTCTCTATTTTTCCCTTTAATCATCGCATTAGCAAAAACAGGTTTTTATTTTGTAATTATTTGGTTCTATGTCTTGCAGGCTTATTTTTGCGCCTTCTCTCCATTTTTTTTACCTTTAATCACAGCATTGACAAAAACAGATTTTTATTTAAAAATATAAATTTATGGGTGTAAAATCTCGTAATTCAAGTTAGCCATGACAAGTTTATGATTGACCGCATTTTCAGCTTTTATGTGTTTTTATAAGATTGCAAGTAGCAAATTGGCCCAAAATCGATAAAAAAAATGAGAAGAAAAATGTTTAATAGGGTACTCAAATGGGGAACCGTATGTGCATATTTGAATTTTTTGTAACTTGTTTTTTCTTTTTCCACCTTTTCCCCGTTTTTCCCTTTAATCATCGCATTAGCAAAAACATATTTTTAATCAATGATTACAATTTGGTTCAAAGTTGAAGGTTTTTTTTTGCACGTTTTCTCCATTTTATTACCTTATATTACCGCGATAACAAATACACATTTTTAATAATAAGATTTTTACTTAAAAATACAAAATTAGCTCGGAAGTTTAGTTAGCAAGAAATTTTTTATTTGTAACACTGTAAATAGCATATTGTTCTTTCTTCGATTATCAAAACGAGAAGTAAAAATGTTTTAATAGGTTACTCAAGTTGGGTATTTGTATATGTGCATATTTGAATTTTTTGTAACTTTTATTTTCTTTTTACACCATTTCTCCTTTCTGTTCCCTTTAATCACCGCATAAGCAAAAGCAGATATTTAATCGATTATTATAATTTAGCTCAAAGTAGCAGTATTTTTTAACTTAAATCACCGCATTAGCAAAAAAACGATTTTTAATAATAAGATTTTTATTTAAAAAGAATACAAATTTATGTAATATCTCGGAAATTAAATTAGCCATGACAGTTTTATGATTAACCGCATTTTCCGCTTTTAAAGACGTTTATTTGTAACATTGTAAATATTAAAGCAGATTGTCCTTTCTTCGATTATAAAAATTGGAAGAAAAAATGTTTCAATAGGTTACTCAAATTGAGTATGTACTCTGTATGCGCTTATTAGAATTTTTTGGAACCTGTTTTATCTTCTTGCACCATTTCTCCATTTTTTACCTATAATCACTACATAGCAAAAACATATTTTTAATAATGATATTTTTATTTAAAAATACAAATTTATGTTGGTATGTAAATCTCGGAAATAAATTTCACGACAATCTTATGATACATACTCATCATGATCTACCTACCTAAAAGATTCCCATGTTACGTACTTGAATAAATAACAGCTCAACTTCAAATGTGTCAGTATGAAACTCTTGTGGAAATATTTGACCTGAAATTGTATATTTTGCAACAAGTTTGATAAAAGGCACTTTAGTCATGAGTTTTATATTAACCACGAGCGTTTTGTGAAATTTTTGAAACTCGTCGCAAACTATTTTTTCTGTACGACCTAATTAACAAATTAAACAATAATTTAAAAGTATTTGGGCAGAAAAAATGCAGTTGAACCCGATCGACGTCAAATTCTAACTGACAGTTAAACCACCTATGATGGAGTCGCTCGATGAGGCAAAAATTCAAGCCGTGACTAAAGAATGGTCGGCCCGTGGCTAAAGTGCCAGAAACAACAGTCTCAAGCCGTTACTAAATTTCAGTCGTGTTTAAAACGAGAGTTACCGTACTCTACATGTGTTTAAAGAAAGTACAAATATAATTTTTAGTTTTTGGAGTAATTTTGGACAGACTTTGTGCATAATTTTGTAACAGGCCGTTTCCAACTGTGTATTTTCGACATGACATATTTTTAAATAATAAAAAATATTTTCTATAGATAGACAAGTGACTTATTTTCCCAGTATATTCCTACGCCAAATAACCTTTAATGCTGATATTATTTACAATATTTTGTGAACAAACATGTGTTGCAATTTACAAACGCACTACCGTGTTACGTACAAACTTTGTGGTCTCCAGGAGTTACTATTCGATTAGTATTTTGCCCATTAACCAATAAATTAAGATAAACGATTTCAAAATATTCTTTCTCAACTTTTGAGGATGGCATACGACAATTTTCTTAAAATTTACAATCAGAACGATGACTGCGTTTCGTATAAAAATTTGTGTTGTGTGCTGCTGTTCAAATTTTCAAGAACCATTCGAAACGAGTCAGTTTAAAGCGGAGTCGACACTAGTGGCGGCGCGTTTTTGCAGCGCTCTGACTTACCTGCACAGCCGCCAGAGGCGCCCGCTAATTGAGTCTGATTGGCTCGGCGACGGCAGCTGTCAATGGTGACGTCACGTCCTGTCAATGATCTTCATTTGTCGCCGCATTACTGCTAATTCGCGCGGGAGGCGTTGAGTGGCGGCTGTTATCAATTTTTTCGGTGTTTTTTATCCGGACGCGTCCATTGTGAGGCGGAATCGTATCGGTTAACAAGTTGACAACCAATTAAAAACCGTTTAACCGGCTCGATCTCCATTTATAATTAAGTGTATCGGAGTAGGCCGTGTAATTACCGGCCAACCGCGATCAAAGGCTCGCCCGGAGTTTGACAGCCGGATAGACAAGTGACCATCGGAACGATGCCGGCTTGATTTTTTCTTTTGGTGAGGTTCGGAGACCACCTGCTGACGCGCCACGTTCTCATTCTTGCGGTTCTTGTACGGCTGTAATGGAGTCCTGGAGCCGTGAATCCACGACGCTGTTTATTAGGATTATTGATGTTAATGACGAGGTCTGCGGTCCCCTCGCTTTGATTTATATCTAAGAAAGAAAAATGCGTTTTCCTTTCAGAAGTGCGAGGGCTTCCTTAATCCGATATATCAAATCAAAGATCACTACATCTTCGGGCGTCTGATCTTATAAGACTTCCTCTCTTCTAAGTCCTCGACGACGACTCCTCATCCGCAACTCGATTTAGTCGATGTGTTTTTCGGTGTGTCGATTGATTCGGTGATGTCGCATAAATTATCCTCGCGCTCTCTGAGTAAATATTGAGGAATGAATTTACAATATGCATTGAGAAAATAGAGTTCCGTTTGAGCACACCTTAACGTATGCAAATGCCTAAAAGACGGGAAGCATTGCCTGAATCATCTTAGTTGTTTGAGCAAACACCGACTCCTTCAAAGGTATCGCATTGTTTAGATTTGATTACTTATACAGCTGTCGGGGATTCGGTTCTTGTAATTTGGGGACATATCGGAAGACGAGTCGCGCAATTGTTTTATTTTTTACAGTGTCGGTATGCTATTGACATGAACATATCGTGCTCAAGCGACGATTAATAAAAAGGGCGCGCAATAGTTTCTACAAGTTAAGCTAGCCTCCCCCCACCCAACATACCTCCCCCCACCAACAAAAATAATTGTCGTACTCGTCCAAAACTTTGATTTCAAGCAAAAACATAAATTGTAATTGCAATCAGCTGGTCGAGTGTTTGTGTTTATTGAACCCAGATTATATATATGTAGTTACATATCTTGAGCAGTAAATTTTCGGAAAAGTCTCGGTCCCGTAAGGTTCGTTATAACCAAAGTTGAGTATATAAAGTTTGTATCAGTCAAGTTATGAATACGACGAACTAGTTGGAAGGATGAAATCCATATCTCCCAAAGTTGTATATTTGATATTTGTTATCCCCCACCCTCGGGCGATTGTCTCGCAGTGTCTCTTATGAGTTCTTGGAATATTTCGCGCTGGAGTTATTAGTTCGAGGGGCGGTTTCGGTTCGATTTTTGCCTCGACTGCTCGTTATTCGGGAACGGATCGGGAGGCTTTTTGTACACCGAACCTGAAGGACACTCGAGTGTAGCATCGCAGTCGAGTTATTGAAATGCCTCCTGTATCATCCCACCTGATTTATTTTCTTTTCAATAAAAGCACGCCACTCGAGTGTTGCGATGCGCATTTCGACGATAAGTAAATTGTTGAAAAGTCATAAACAAGATGGCGGCCGGCTGTCACGAGATAACCCAACTAAACTGATTGCCGAACGATGCCATCTACCAACTAATAACTAATATACATGGCGTTTTAAGAGCGATACACCTGATAAGGCGTCATAATTGCCGCATCTCACGCGACCGATAAGCGCCAGCTATGATACCGCGATACCGACCTGATTTATGTCCTATCGAGCCGAGACAAGTGTGACATGCGCGTGGCGGCACCCATATCATCCAACGACCCCTGGCGGGCCCATCCGATACCTCATCGAACGAACTACTGTCGCTGTGGTTCCCCGCTGGGGGGCAGCGTTTTTTACACCGGTGGGTTGGTACCACTGTCACTCACATTTCGATCCCCAGTCGGCCGCATTTCACATTTTTTCCTTTATAATTCCACCGTTGACGTGCCGTATCAATATAACTGACGCGGGTTTCATATATCGAGAAACATCTCACAGAACCCATTATTAGCCGCCTGGAATTAATATTTAATACATATTTATTAGGTTCGGGGGCCTTGGGGTGAGTGGCGATTGCCAACCTGCAACTCCTAATTAACCGTTCGACTTGCTTTTTATTCGAGGGAATTGTTTTGAATTTATCTGCACGCGGCATTGTTGAGAGGACGGGAATGGAAGATAACCCGGCGCGGGGGTCGGAATAATTCAGTATCTCGATTGAAATTCTTTTAATTTAGCTTTTCGCTTGTTTAAAGAAAACCCCTTTCTCCCTGTGTCGTCGCTTTTCGCTCCTTTTTTTATATTTAATTTGTCGTTTTATTGTTCACCCATTCGGTCCAGACGTGCTTAGATATCGCGAAATTTTTAATTGCCTCCGTAGAGATAACAAAATCAAAATGTTAATTAACAAGCCGAGTGTGTTCTCTCTAGTTAAAATTAAAGAAAAATACAAGCTGAATATTTCATTAGCCGGAATTGCGCTTTGTTTTCGCTCGAAATAAGCAGGGAGGCCTCGGCAAAAAATTGGGTAGTGCGGATCTGATTTTATACCACAACATTTGGAATAGATCTGCAATACCAATATTACAGCACTTAAAAGACTTGTAATTTTACATACACATACAAGCGTTAACGAATTGTTTTTTGCATTTTTTATTTTTTTTTGGTTTTATTGGCTAATTATATCCGAATTCTACAAATATGTCTCATTTTTGGGATTTTTATGACCCATTGCTATTTCTGAAAAATACGTAGTAATAAAATTTATTAAATCTTTTGATTTTTTAAATCGTATGGGCTCAAGCAAAAAGAGGAATTTATATTCTTTAAATTGTTTTGTCTGTATGGATTTTGTTCAATATTTACATTTCAGTTCTTAAATTTCTTGGATACCTAGAATTTTTTGAAATTTTTAAATTTATTAGATTCTTTTGAATTTGTAAGATTACTTAAATTTTTTGGAATTTAAAAAAAATCGTTGTCAAATTTATCAAATTACTTTTTTTTATTGCTTGGGTTCAACGCAAGGGAGCAACTTATATTCCTTAGATTGTTGCCTTTATAAATTTTACTTCAATATTTTAGATTCTTTGGATTTTTCGGGTTTCTTAAATATTATTAAATTTTTTGAATTAATAGGATTTTCGGATTCATTTGATTAACTGAATACTTTGGTTTCCTTGAGTTTCCTAGATTTCTTGAATTCCTTGAATTTTGTGAATTCTTTGAATTTCTCGGATTCCTTGCACTTCTTGGATTCCTCGCATAACCTGAATACTTTAGGCATCCTTGAATGCCTTGAATTTTTTGAATTCCTTGAATAATTTGGATTTCTTGCATTTTGGAATTTTTTGACATTCTTGGATTTCTTGGTTTTCTCGGATTTATTTAATTCCTTGGATGCTTCAGATATTTTGGATACTTAAGGTACTGTCAATAATTAGAATTTTTTGGATTCCTTGAATGTTTCCGATTTCTTGAAATTTTTGGAATAATTTAGATTATTCCTTGGATTTCTTTGATACTATGAATTCCTTAAATTTTTTGAATACCTTGATTTCTTCGACTTTTTTGGATTCTTTTAATATTTCGAAAACTTTGGATATTTTGCACACTTTTGATTCCTTAACTTTTTAGGATTTTTTGGAAATTTTGAATGATTGGTTTTTGGGATTCCTTAGCTTTCTTGGATTTCATTAATTTCTTGCATTTTTAAAATTTCTTTTTTTTTACTTTTTTGGATTCTTTGATGTCTGGAATTTTTTGGAGTTCTCAAATTTTCTGGAATAATTTGGATTTTTTCTTGGATTTTTTGGATACTTTGGATTTTTTTGATTTTTTAAATTTCTTGATTTTTTTGAATATCTTGGCTTTCTTTAATATTTTGAAAACTGGAAAAATTTTTTTTAATTTTTCAAAATTTTTGATTACTGGGATTTTTGCATATTTCGGCTTTTTGAATTTTTTGGGTTTTTGAAATTTTTGGATTTTCTAGATTCCTTAGATTTCTTGCATTCCCTGAATTCCTTATTTTTTGACGTTCTTGGATTCTTTGTTTTTGTTGAATTTTTTAAATTTTTTGCATTTTTTGAGTTCTTTGAATTTTGTGGATACCTTGAATTGCTCAGATTTCGTGTATTGTTAGGGTTTTTGAAATTTTTATTTCCTCGAATTCTTTTAATTACTTGAATTAATTTTTGAATTGTTGAATTCCTTTTGTATATCTGGTATGCTTTGGTTACCTGGAATTCTTTGTATTGCTAGAATTCCTTCAGTTTTTTGCGTTTTCCAAATTTTTTAATTTTGGCACATTAGCTATTTGGATTCATTACCTTGAATTTCTGTAATTTCATGGATTTCTTGGAATCTTCAGATAAAATTGTATATTTTGAATTATTTTCACTTACTTGACTATGCATTTTTCGCATTTTTTTTTTGGTTTCCGTTCTTATCTCTTTATGATGCTATTTCTTATTTTACGTCGACGCCCAAGCTTATGAACCAAACACAGAACTTGTTGGGGACTTCTGCAAATTTCACGTCTTTTCAAATAGTGAAATGGCCACGTTTTAAGTGAGGTTAAATCTTTTAAGCCAGAAGTGAACGCCATCTATTATCATCCACCCAAACTCCTCGTCTCCTCCGACAATAACTTAATGCAGGTGAAGCAGCAGTGTAGGTAAAAACGGTAACGGTATAAAACGTGGCCCATTTAGCGGTGGCGGAATTCAAATGCGGCGGTTAAAGTGAATTTATCTTCGAGTTTATGGCAGCTACAAGAAAAATCGACTGCGTATGAATAAAACAAAACGATTTTAAGCGTCGGAGGCGGTATATGCTTTAGAATTATTCAATACTTTTAAGGATATGGAGTCACGTATAGGGAAACGTCGGAATATTTAAGTCCCAAAAATGGAGCCGCCGCCGCTTTGAATAATCCAAAGGTGAGTTTTGCAGTGTATCGAAGAGGCGGGCGAAGAAGTGACGAACCGAGTTTTTCTAATTAGAGAAGGTGAATTGAATAACGCACTCGAATTCATAAAATGAGAGGCGAGTGGTGAGGACGCGTGTCAGTTTTTTCAAGAAATCAAAGTGGTTAGTTAATGTTAATTAGGGACTGGAGCTGTTCGACAATTTTATGCATTTTATGAATGACACCTGACAGTAGACGTGTAAAAATTAATAATAACGTTGTTCTTTGGGTTTGTGTAAAAATTGTTACAAATTTATAAGTTCTGCTCTTAGTTCTGCTAAAATATTAAGACAATTAGTTAAGAGCTTCTTTTTTATGTATATCTGTATATTTAAATATGAGAGGAATAGAGAGCGGAGAAATGCGGAAAATTCGAGTACATACGTCAATGTGGTATTCCAATATGTTTAAAAAGGAATGCCCCGGACAGTGGTCAGTGGGCAATAAAATACCTCCGACTCGACATATTTACATTCTTTCGAATCGCAGAAATGGTCGGAGATATTAAAAAAAGTCGATTTGCAAAAATGGCGGATGCGCCGGGCTAGGGCAGCATAAATTAATTCGGGAAAAGCGGGGGTTAGGGAACAAATTAGTAAGAAAATTGTGATCAATGATTCGGAAAACGCTCTTCAGCACCGAATCTGTAAATTAAGATTGCGCCGAGTTTGTTACTCTCCATTTGGTTTCCGGCAAAGGAAATATGCTTAAATTAATGGCGCCTTCGATGCGAGATACTTGAAAAATTAAAACGTTCAGATAAACAGTCGGATTTATCGATTTTAAGGCATTTGTAGACCGGCGTCTCTGTGTATTAGTTGCGAGATGAATTTTTAAATCCGCAAACCCTTCGCTGAATTGTGACAATTTTGCGCACTTTTCGTTTCAGCGGTTAGCAATTTCGCCGTTCCCTCTTCGAGACGCTTTAACCCTACAAAGTGGGGTAAAAGAACTGGAATCGTCTTGCTCATCGAAGCATTCGGAAATCAGAAAGTGTTCAAAGATGCCTAATTGAAAAATCCGCCAGTCCTCGCGGCGATCAAACAAGGGTCTTTTTACCACAACCAAGTGGCCAATATTTTAATTAAGCCGCCTTCTTGAGCCCCACTTCTCACCTATCCATGACGTCTAATAACAAGAGGGCGAAATAAATATTCCCTTTCTTTAATTATTCACCGGAGTTAATTACTTTTTTCTTGTTGTGACGTTCGGGTTCCGACTTTTTTCTTCTTAATTTGTAGATACTCCAATTAAAGGATGTCTCCATAAATTGGTCCCTCGCAGTCCCAGGCTCCCCCACCCCGTCCTGTCATGTCAAACTCCAATCAGTTTTAATTCCGTGCGTTTTTTCCTCGATCTTTCCTTCGAATTGAATTTTTTTTGAGGGAAACGCACGCCTCCAAATTGCTAAATCAATATTTCGATGTCGCTTTGAAATATCTCTAATCGCCCCCCATTGTTCCAGATGTCGTTCGGCTTTATGTAATTTTAATGCGAGCGAAATCTTTTCGCCGATTCCGGGATATTAAAACTCTATCAGCCACGGCGACGTCCCCCGCGTTATACTGCCCATTATGTCCGGCCCAAATTATGAGTTACATCCTAGGGATCGCACCGTAACGAAAGCTCAAGACCAACAAATAAACGATATGGTCTAGAGAAAACATAAAATGAGACGTTTTTTGCTTTTGTTATTGGATTAAGTACACTATTTCATGGTATTAATAAGCTTTTAAATCACTACCAAAGGTTTCGTCTAGATCTGTGGTAACATCTTCAGTAGTTACGACTTTGTAAGTCTCAATTAATTAAAAATTAGTTGTACAATAAAAAACTGGTTTAAATTTTTAAACGCGTCAATGAGGGTTTAAATCACTTGCAAACGTTTCGTTTAGAGCTGTGGTGAACATCTTCAGTAGTGACAACTCTAACAAATACAACTTTGTACGCTTGAATTAGTTATACAACAGAGATCAGGTTTGACTTTTTTAATTAGGGACTTAAATTACTTCCAAACGTTTTGTCTAGAGTTGAAGTTAACATCTTCATTATTTACGACTGTGACAAATACAACTTTGCTTCAATTTTTTTAAAATTTGTTGCACAACAAAGAATAGATTTGAATTTTTAAGGGAGCGCACAGTGTACAATGGACAAAAATCAATATATGTATTTTCTAACGAGTTATTTACCATTTGGTATTTATAAATAAACATTTTCCTAAATAAACCCAACCGTTTCACACGTTTATCTCATTGTTAATTTTTTAAGACAATATTTAGGAATTAATTCATTTTGAAGTTATCACTTGCAGTTTCATTTTTTGTCAAGCGCATAAGGAATTTGCGTCTATAAGGAATTTGTAATTTGCATCAATTTGGAGTTTTTGTATTTCTTAGTTTTCTTGGATTCCTTTGATTTCTTGCATTCTTTGAGTTGATTGTATTTTTGAGTTTTTTAGATTTTTTGAATTCATTGGATATCTTAAATTTTTTTAACTTTTTACATTACTTGCAATTCTTTGGAATCTCGTGGACATCTTGAATTACCTTGAATTATGCGGAATCATTGTTTTTTTTTGAAATTTTGAAGAATTTATTGGATATTTTTAATTCCTAGGATTCTGTTAATTGGTTCGATTTCTCGAATCTCCTGGATTTGAAATTTTTTTGTTTATTTCAATTTTCTTGGTTTCCCTATACATTCTTAGCTATTTGGATACAATATTTGGTGTCTTGGATACCTAAAATTTTTTGAATTACATGGATTTCTTGGATTCTTTGGGTTCCTTGAATTTTTTGAAATTCTTAGATTCTTCGGTCTACACGGATTTCTTAGATTTCTTGAATTCTTTGCATAATATGGACTTATTTTATGAATTGTCTTCTCTAGATCGATTGGGCGCACAAATCAAAATATTTTTTAACGAGTTATTTAGCATTTGGTGTTTATAAATAAACTTTAGACAAACGTTTCATACGTTTATTTCATTGTTAATTTTTTAAATCAATACAAGGCCAAAATTCAAGAATTTATTCATTTTGAAATCATCTTTTTATCACTTGCAGTTTAGTTTTTGTGTCAAGCGCATTGCCTCTATAAGGAAATAATCTTGCCAAGTATGGAATTTGCATTCATTTGAATTCCCCGGAATTCCTTTAAATTTTTGTATTGCCTAGATTTATTGGATTTCTCTGATTTCTTGCATTTATTGAATTTCTTTAATTTTCTTAGATTCTTTGAATTCCTTGGGTTTCTTGTACTTTTTGAATTTTTGTATTCCTTGTCCTCTTCGAGTTTCGTGAATTCCTTGAATTCTTTAGATTCTGCGGATTCTTCATTTTTTTAATTTTGAAGAATTTCTTGGATTTTTTTGAATTTCTTGAAACCTTGAATTACTTGGAATGCTTGGATATGTGTAATACTTTGGTTACCTTGAGTTTCTTGGATTTTTTTAATTTCCAGGATTTTTGTCTTGTTTTGATTATTTGCGATTAGTTAGTTTCTTTGGATTCTTTTTGACATATTAGCTATTTGTATAGATTTGGTTTCTTGGATACCCTGAATTATTTGAATTACATGGATTTCTCAGATTCTGTGGATTCCTTAAATTCCATGGAATTCTTACATTCTTCGATTTACTTGGTTTCTTTGGATAAAAATGATTTATTTTATGAATTGCATTCATTAGAATTATTGGACGTAAAGTGCATCGTCCAATGGACACAAATTAAAATAATTATTTACCATTTGGTATCTATAAATAAACCTTACACACCTGTTTCACACCTTTATCTCATTGTTAATTTTTTTAGACAATACAATTGCGAAAATTCAGGAATTAATTCATTTTGAAGTCATCTCATTATCACTTGCAATTTAGTTTTTTTGTGTCAACTGCTTCTAAACGGAAATAACCACGCCAAGTATAGAATTTACAGGCAACACTTTATTTGTAATGTTTGATTTAAGAAGATTCGTTCATTAGATTACTTTGCCTGCATATAAATTGTGAACAATTAATTTTATTTAACACTCTAATTTTGAAAAAGCTTTTAAATAATAATAATAATAATAAAATATTATTTTGTATTTTTTGCTTATTCTTATTGCTTTATGTATACACTTTAATTCGCAGTATAGTTTAACTGCGTTTGCATGCCACATTCCTAGTTTTCTAATTTTCTTTCTTTAGGCAGATTTACCATAACTAACGCACAATTGCAAAATATTATATGTTTACTCTACAGAAAGTGCGATCAAATGCCTCTAGTTTTCGATAAACTATATATGTTTGATTTTGAAGTGGAAGATTATAATGAAAAATACCGAAAATAAATAACTAAGACAAAGGATATCTTTCAAAATAGCATGGTTAAATATTTTAAAAGGCGGAGCAAAAGGACATATCCGGAATTAAGATTTGCTGCGGATATAAATGAGAGATGTTCTGCTCATGACCGGAAGTGTTCTTTAAGTCCTCATCAAGTACTAGCTTTATACATACATATATGGACCTCTCTCAAAAAAATTAGAAAATTTGGATTCTATTAAAGATAGATTACTTTTAGTTAATTGGACCAAAGTTATTTATATTATTTGCCTTGGAATTTAAAAATTAGCAAATTGTTTAGGGTAACTCCTAAATTTGAATCTATTTTTCAGTCATAATCAGATACCTTTATTTTTTGTCCGATTTGTCCGAAAGGAAAAATAAATAAATTATTAAGGTTTGCGGTAAATGGTAAGCACAAGGATTGCTTTTCCAGCCAATATTTATAAATTCACTGAAAATGCCCTATTCATGCCAATAATTCTCAAATTATTTATTAAAGGCTGTTATTTATAATTTTTTTTAAATTTAATTTTAGAAGACAAGAACTAAAGCAATTAACCCAAGAATTCGATCATTTTCAATAGTATTTATTTTTGTCTAATTTAGCGGGATAAATGGTGGTGGGGGTAAAATTATGTATTAGTTCTTATTAGGGGATGTTATTAGCACCCCGTGTCGTTTTCTTTAAACCAAAACCACTTGATTCCTTTATCAAGTGGAGGATTAGTTCGGCCAGAAGGGATTGCTGACCCTGGAAGATCCAATAAGACACTAATCCACGGTCCCGTGGATGGAATTACAGGTCCGTACCGGCGCCGGCATTAAAGGGTTGATAAGGGGCGAGATTAGTTAATTAATTGGTTCGGCGACGAGCTATCGATAGAGGCAACTCGGCCAAGAGCCGGGAAATCGTTTCCACCCTTCGGTGATATTTTCTCTTCAGCGGCGCACATTACCTGTCATCGGTTATTTGAACTTATGATGGTCGAAGGGCCAGATATTGGTTTTAAAGGGATTAAGGGCGCGGGGGAAAAGCGCAAACGGTTCGTTCGTGTCTTCCGATATTTACAACTCGTAAATTGACTGAATAAAATAGTTGGTCGCTCGTAAATTAGGGATAATTGGGGGCGAACTTTGGTAATATCGCCACGATAATTACTGAAACATAACTCATCCGGTGCCATCAAAGTCGCGTGCTGGGTGATTGTTGCGTTCTGCTGTGTTCGATTCGGGAGGGAAAAACGTCGATGGTGATGGTCCGAAGAGTAAAAGTGGAATATCGCGGCGGGGGATGAACGAAATCAAGCAACGAACGTACAAATGGCTCGGAACGGCATTAAACAGCGCTCAGATGGGGTGGATGCGATCTGTTTTGGTTTACCGACCGAATCAGCACACGCCTTGGTTCAAGATGTTTGGGGTGGTTTAATTGACGGCGATGGAAACATTTTTGAGGAAAAATTCACACTCGAACGGCTTCGGTTTCGATACGACAATAAGTACCATAATAAAAGTCCTCACCGGCTGAATCGAGTGAAATGGAATATTCCCAATAAGTTGTGTGTTTGTCTAGTTTATGTTGGAAGCCTTGGGGAAATAGAGCAAGGACCTCCTCGCTTATCCGCGTGAGTTTTTATGCGGTGAATAACATATGTGGCGTTCGTAAACTCTCTCTCCCTCAAGCCCAACCAAATTCGATCTATCCCGAGCGAATTGATGGTCACCCGTTTAACCCTTCGTCGAGGTTAAACGCTCCGGGTCAAGACTTTCCATAGATCACCGTCTCCGATATTTTATCGATGTTCTAAAAATAGATGTTGCATTATGCAAGAAGAACGCACTCGAGACGACAATTAAAGCGCGAACTTAATGAAATTGAACGGGGGAAGATACAATGAATAACAGATGAGTGACGAAATGAAGACAAAGTTGCCAACTATTCCGAATTTCACGATCCATTTAACACCCATCCAATGGACGGCGATCGATTGTGGGGTTAAATGTGGGACGAACTGGGATAAGTGGGATAACTGGGACATGGGGCGAAATTCATCGATCTCATGGGGTGCGAAGGCAAACATGTGACTTTTGCAACTTTCACCCATTGATGTTTAAATTATGAGTACTTATAAGTAACTAAGGAACTTAAAGTCTAAGAACCAGGAAGTCCCAACAATATATCTATGTACATACATACAGAGTGTTTCACGACGAAGGTCTATTAGACAGATAAAGAGAACTGAAAAACCGAAAGAACTGATATTTTGTATACTTGCATAAACTTCTAAGATCAAATTAACCTGCTGAAATTTTCATGATTGTGCCACTTTTGGTTGGTATCAACTTTGTTATTTTAAATAAAACAGACAAATTTTTAATGTATTTCCAGATTCTGTGTCATATGATATCAACATTTTTGCACCTTCTTGCATCGTTATCGAGAAAAAAATATTTTTTAGAAAAGAGCAAAAATCCAGTGCAATAAAGAATTTAATTATTAATAAACCCTAAAAGTCAGGTCGACGAAACTTGGCATAAACTTATAAGATCACCTGCTAAAAATATTTTCATAATTGTGCCATTTTCGGTTCTACCGGAAGTTGGTATAAACTATTTTAACTAAAAAAGACATATTTTTAATGTATTTCCAGATTCTCCATTAATTTCTGTGTCAGATGATATCAACGTTTTAGCAACTTCTTGCATCGTTTTTGAAAAAAAAAAAATTTTTAGGAAACGGCGAAAATCCAGTGCAATAAAAAAATGTATTATTAATAAACTCTAAAAGTCAGGTCAACGAAACTTGGTCAACAGCTGGACAAAAGGTTCAGCAATGTGCAGGATTCTAAAGATTTTCAAGGATATTTCTGGACGAGAAGAAAACTCAGCTGTAATTCAATAAATCCATAAAGCATAAAAGTCGATTTTTTTTTAAATTGCAGGTATCATATTCCTATCCTGAAAATGGTCGGTTTTTGAGTTATTTGATTTTTTCTACTTTTCTTTACAATTATGAGCAAATAAGCAAAGTAGGCTTAAAAAAATCTTATCTAGTCAGCTATAAAAAAGGTTTAATATTTTAAAATGTCAGCAGTTGTGGTATTTGATTTATAATTCACTTGTAATGTTACTATTGCAATTCCCTAATCAAGATAATTTAAATTCCCTGTTCATAAACAGCCAGAAATAATCTTCACATCTTCTTCAATAACTGTCTTAGTGATTGCTCTTATTTTTTAATTTATCATTTCAAAGTGAATGCAATTTCCGAATTAGATGTATTTATAACAAAATGCAATTGTGTTTTAACAAAAGTTTTTTTTAATAACAGAATTTATGGATTTTTTGACAAATTAACCCTTATTCAAATGACAAATTTAAAAATAAGATTGTAATTACTAAGAAAGTTTGCGAAGATTCTTCCTGGCAGTGTATGAACAAGAAATTTAAATTATATTGATTATTAAGGTATTTGCAATCGTAGCATTGCAAGTGAATTAGAAATCAAATCCCACAACTGCTTACATTTAAAAATATAAAATATATTTTCACGCCTTACTCGATAATATTATAATAAGCCTACTTCACTTATTTCCTCATAATTGTAAAGAAAAGTAGAAAATGTTAAATAATAAAAAATTGTCCATTTTAAGTATAGGAACATGTAAATCATCAGATCGAGAATAAAGTTTTCTATCGAAAAATGTAATAAAAATAAATCGACTTTTATACTTATTGGGTTTATTGAGTTGCAGCTGACTTTTCTTCTCTTCCAGAAATATTCCTGGAAATATTTAAATTCTCACAGATATCAAAACTTTTTTCCAACCAAGTTTCGTCGACCTGACTTTTAGGATTTATAAGATCACCTAAATTTTTATTGCACTGGATTTTCGCCTTTTTTACAAAAAAATAGTGTATACTTTTTAAAACTATGCAAGAAGGTAAAAGCAAAAACGTTGATAATGACACAGAATTTAATGCAGAATCCGAAAATGTTAAACGTTGTATTTAAAATTACAAAGTTAATACCAACTTCCGGTATAACCGGAAAACAAAACCTACAGAATTTGAGAAAATAATTATATATATATTTTTTAAATGTACGCACGTGATAGTAGTGAACTCATTTGAAAGGCGGCAATTCCATATCAAGTGATTGAGGAGTGTGAACTCATCAGCTGTTCAGTTAAAAAGAAGAGAAGCGATTGTTTAATAATTACAACGTGTTCCATTTCGATTGTTTAATGTTTGTGACAGTTTTTAGTGTGCTATATTTGCGATATTTGCGACTTTTGTTACGGTAGTGGTGTTGCCATCGATAATGTGACGTGACGTGACGCGGCCTTGAAATTTCAGTCTGAGCAAAATTTAACTTTAAGCATCAAAAGAAATTGATTTTGTTTATTGATTTCATCTAGTGAGAAGTACTCGTGATAAAGTACGCCAACTAAACCAACTAAACATAATTTGGCAAATGAAGAAATTTAGTAAATCCAAAATTCATTCTTTTGATTATATGTAAATTGTGAAAGAGTGGTGTTTGTTTGGAAGCAGGAGCGTTTGGAGAGTGGTATGAGAGTCGAATAGTATGAGTTGTGTCTTGGTCAGCTATAAAAATGCATTGTGAGGTATGCAGGAGTCGGGGTGGGTTAATTAAGAGGGCGCACTACCCCTAACAAATCCAGTCGTGTAATTCCAGCTTCAATATTACCTTCTCCGGCTTTTGGTGGAGTCGTCGTCGCACGAGAACATCAATATCGTTTTCTCCACTTTATTGCTTTTAATATGTACACAATATAAAGTTTGACAAGTTGCAGCGAAATTCATTTCGAATATTGAGAATTTTACGCGAAAGGCGTATCGTTTCCGTGTCGTCTTCGTCGAGTGTCTACCCTCCACCCCCACGTCTCTCTTCCCGGCGGCGGCTCGTTTCACCTGCGATTTTTTGCCAAACATCAAATGGTAAAGACCACTTCACTTAAAGGGAATGCGGCTTTTAGCAATTAATTTCTTCCGAATCAGATGGCCTCAATACTTTGTACGAATTGATTTTTCACCATTTTTAATTAAAGAACCGCCTCGAGCCTGAAAAACTGCCGGTATTTATCAGTTGCTGTTTGGATTTTACTTCAAAGGATTGCTCTTTCTTTTGTCTTCTTTTAAATGAGCGAGATTTTCATAATTATCAGGGAATTTTAATCGCGAGTATGTCTAACGGCACTCGACGCGATCGATCTTCGCCTGATAATGAGCAATGACAAATTGACGCCGTTTTTATAATCAGAACGCGCTCGAATTCCTTCAGAAGTCGATTTCTCACGTTAAGGGGACATGTCGCACGACTCGCTTTCGACAAAACAGTCGTCGATCCGGTCTTCTCATCCCTTTCCTGTGTCCAACCGCTCTCGTGAAAAATGCAGCGTCCCCCGAAATTATAAATTGATGGCTCTTTACGCTGGGACGTTTCTGATTAGATCGGGGCCCAATTTTTCTTCGCAAATTAAGAAAGTTGCATGGGCGTTCGCCCCGCTTGATTTTTTTATTACTCAAACAGTGTGGCGAATTTGTGTCCCGTTTCCCGTCGCAATTAATATTCATCGTAGAAAACCGCACGTGTGTGTTTGCCTTTTTCATGTGTAAATTTCTGCGGTTCGTATCGCGAAATAAAATAAATTATCCAAGTGAATTAATCAGTATTCCAAAGAGCAACGCCAACATCCCTAAAAATAATGGCCAAACTACACGTATAATATGTAGATACAGAAAGTAATTAAAAGAATTTAATGTTCCAAATATAAAATTCACCCCCGGAGCCGGCAGCGTCGCTCGACCGCACCAGCGACAAAGCCGCCCCCATAACCAACCCCCGACCACCGTCGGCTTTTTCTTTTATTTGGGGCACGTACGTGTATCGCATTTTTTCGGGGCCACTTTGCGCGATTTATAATCTGCGATCTGCGATCGTTTTTAATATGTTTGGAAGTTTCAATTAAATCCGACCCCCTTTGACATCGGCTTACACACCGCCGATCCGATCCCAGGCGGCTATGAAATTTCTTTTTCCAATTTAATAAAGCCGCGGAACAATGTTAGCAAATAATTAATATCCGCGCGAGGGATGGGGCTTCGATATTCGCCCTTCTTACAAGTGGCGGACCGGAAATATGTCGGACGACCGCAAAGCTGTAAAAAATACACCAAAAAAGTGGTGGGAGGAGGTATTTTGGTGGGGGGAGGCAATTGGGTGGGGGACAGTAGTCTAAACACTACTTTTGTTTTTGTTCTATTCTCTCTTTAGTGTCAATCTTAAAGATAACATTATTATAATAAAGGTATTTTGGTGGGGGGAGGCAATTGGATGGGGGACAGAAGTCTAAACACTACTTTTGTTTTTGTTCTATTGTCTCTTTAATGTCAATCATAAAGATAACATTATTATAATACCTTTGCTGCTTTGTCTGTTAATTTTTAGTTAGTTTAATTGAGAATTACGAAGTTATTCTTGATTTTAATTTTTTTTTAACTCATCTCATTAATTTTAATCGTCCGAGTTTAATATATTTTTTATTATTGTTGTCGTACTGTCGATCAATTGAAATTTTATTACCTATGGAATACAGCAGTCGAACTGTCAATTTTCTGTTTTTTGATTTTCTGATACACTTGGAACGTAAAACGAAACAGATTGTTCAAACATGAAAATTTTATTCTCGGTCGGGAACTGGAGAGACTAATCGATTGCTTCTCTTTCCATCTTTCTATAATATCGTTCTTTGTTTTCGCTTGTGTTAATTACTACTGTTGTCTCTTTCTTAACAATTTTTACTGTTTTGTAGAGTAATTTATTTTCTATCAAATTGCCAAATAATTTCTTTTCAAAATTAAATTTCATTGTTTATAATCTGCAGTTAATATAATATTGTTATAAGATACATTTGCTGCTTTGTCTGTTACATTTTTTGCTTCGAGTGATACGAAGCTGCTCCTGATTTTAATATTTCGTCTTTTTCTTATTGTTGCCGTACTTTTAATGTCAATCTTTTGACATTTTATCATCTTTTGAAAACGGCACACGAACTGTCAATTCTCTATTCTTTGATTTTCTGATACAGCTCGAAAGCCATATACCGAACCAAATTTTTCATACCTTAAATTTTTCTTCTCAGTCTGGAACTTAAAGAAACTAATCGATTATCATTGTTTCAATGTGATATAGCGATATCATTCTTTGCTTTGAAGTGTGCTAATTACTACTGCTGTCTGTTTATCTCGACAATGTCAACAAATCCTTGCAAAATATTAATTTTTGGCTAGCTTTGTTCTTTCTTTTAATTTTCCAATTCCGCTCATGTTTAATTATTTTTCGGTTAAATTTTCTTTATTACTATTATACTTTCGCTTCTTTATAATTATTGCTCCAAAAGTCTTTGCTTTTTCTTTTTCAACTCAAATAGATTCCCGTTTCCTAGATTGTGGATTTTTAATCCTTTTCTTTCCATTTTTCCATAAAATATACTCAATATTCTATATTGTTGGTCTTTATTATATTCTAGTCTCTTTTCCAATATTTTTATACCTTGCTGGTGTCCACTTGTGTTTATTTATATTACTTTCTCCTTAAATTTTCTTTGCTTCTTTTTGTAATTAAGTAAAAGTTGTCTCTTTGTTAACAATTTTTACTTTCTTGCAAAATAACTTATTCGCCTATTAAATTGCCACATTCTTCACATGATCTCTTCTTGATGCTTCTTGTTGCTTTCTTTTAATTGTGTAAATTTGTACGTTCTTTATTTCAACGAAACTTCTTTCCATTGATATAAGTGAAAAATTGCTGGATCTTGAATAGAAAATTTTTATAAAACTTGCAAAAATGTTATTAGTCTGTGGTAGCACCTTTCTTGATTTTGCCTAAGGTTGCGTCTGATTTTAAACAAAATCTAGTTTGTCACAGAAAATAAACAAATTTGATCTTGCGTATGACTGTAGTGCATCCGAATCAAAGGCTCGAATGAGACCGTTACCAAAAAAACTCAAATGAGCAAATTTTTAGATAAAGCACGTATTAATGAGAAAATCTTAGCGTCTAATATGGCAATGTTTAGGTACTGTATTTTTTGTGGTTTTCTGACGTTCTTTGCAGTAAAATTACCAAACAACAAGAATCTGAATTCAATGATAAAGCTGGACACAGTGAATTTAATATTCCTGGTTTTACGTTAAAATAGTGTTTTTAGTAATCTTAAGTACACACTTTACGCCATATATCCCGTAATACTTTATCAAAACCAATAATTGAGCTATCATTTTGAAGATTACCTTCACCGCTAATGACGAAAAATAAACAAACAATTCAAAATATTAATATATTTTATTAAATGAATAAACACCGCATTTTGGTAATAGTGCCATCTATTGACAATATGTTTAACTAACTTCTCCCGCTCCCCAAGCGCATTCCAAACGGTATGCGAATTATTCGCACTGCGACCAACTAAACTAGTATAACATTATTTCCTGAAATTTAAGATATCTTAATTTTTTATTTTTAATTAATTAAAGCAATTAGGTAATTTTAAAGAAATTAAAACTACTCGAAGGAAAACATGTAATTTGAGACCGAATTAATGTTGTGAATTTTTACAGATGCCAGGAATGTAGCGAAGTCAAAGAAGTAAGGTGAGTAATTTTGACTTTACCGTATTTTAAATGTTTGCATAACGTGGGCCTAATTCGAATAAATTGCACCGTTTAGGTGCTAAATACTTGTTCCCAACGCATCAATTCCTGTCCCACGCACAAAATCACCCCGTCCATAAATTTCCAACATGTGGACCGAAGATTTCATTACATCTGAAAAAGAAGCTGCGGTCCAAGTCGAAAAAAGTCAGCGAGAACACTCGTCATCTTCGATCGGCGGTAACGCTCCCCACGTCGTCCGTCCGTCCCGCAATTCCTGACGATGTTATCGCGACGAAACGTCGCCACGTGCGGCCACAAAAATCCGCTGCGGCGTTCGTCCGCTTTGAAGTCACCGCTCAATGCAATGTGGTTTATTAACGCTGAAAATAATCAAAAACATTTAAAAATCCTTAATTGGAGAAGCGAATGCAGCGGTTTTCTGAATTGAGTTATTTGTAGATGCCGGTGTCGATAAAGTCGCTCTCTGTTTTATTTTTTCGGCGCGCTAATCGGTCCGAAACGTCGCCACACAATCCTCTGATAGCGAACGAAACGTAATAACAACGTCCGTGAGGGATTTAAAAGGGTTAATTACGTTGTAAGTAAAATAGAAGGGAAGGCCACAAACGTGTGTGTATCTGAAAAATTAGCATCCCCTTAATTTCGTGCATTACCTTAAAATTCGTAATTTATTACCGGCCGGCTTAAAACGAGTTAATGGAGAAAAAGAAAGCATTTTCAATATCCGCGCCCCTGTTTCCGGTGGGCATAGGGGCGAGAATCGCCGCGGGCTTTTTAAAATGTTTTAATCTCGTATGGAGAAACATACATTAAAGAGTCCGACTACATATTAGCAAGTAAAAAGATTAGGAGGATTTCGGAAAAAATATGTTGCAACAAGATGGGAGCGGTATTATTTTTATATCGCTCCTTTGCACCGCTTTCAGCCGCCCCTAATCTGTTTTGACCGGTTTCGAAGCTCGTAATCTCGTTATCTTCGCACTTTTTCCACTCTCGAGAGGAAAAACCGCACCACGTTTCGATATCTCTTCGGCGACTGAGAGTCGATTCGCTAACAAGGTCCTCATCAATCCTGTTCACTCGATAAACCCTTTATGTCCGCGCCCTATTGAACAGATCGGTCGGTGAGGCGTACCAACCTAACAAGCCTTCGATGCTCTCCGACTTTTTCCTCTCCAGAAACGACAACGGAGGGATGATCTACAAGAGGCTTCAAGCTACGACAAGTCGATGACTTAAATACTGTATTTATTATGTTATTACACATTTATGTACTTATTTCGTTTCAGCTTTATCGCCAACCAACTAAAAATGAATCAAACTAAGTGGACACTTTTTTCTAAAACTTTACTTTTACCATTGTTTCCACTATGACTTTTTGTTTTTCCCGCGTTTGTAGCGTTATTGACAACTGCGCGTGCGCTTTAAAAATGTGGGGTGGGGGGAGGATGTTTCATAAGCGGCTTATAAACTCTACTCTTGTTCCTTATTTATTGTCCTTAAAAATAGTGGTTAACCTAGATTTTTTTTAGAATATTTATTTCTGCGATTGCTTCAACAGTATTAAAACTGCCAGTAATTTTACCGCTGTATTTTTTGTCAGTAAACAATGCAAACTGTCAGTACACGTATTTAATCAGTGACTCTTACGTTATTTTCTCTAAAAATTTTAAAGAAAATAATCTGTTACTGATAATACTGGGTGACTATAAATGCTTGACATTTTTGGTGTAAGGTTGGCAATATTTTTTAAGTTTTCCATGGAGTACACTGATTTTCAAATTTTCACTTTTCGACAACAATATTCTAACCTGAACAGTTAATAACATAAATCACGGCGACAATTAATCTGGTACCAATTCCTCACTGTTGCCAATCACCTAAATTTAAGCCATTTATAGTCACCCGGTATATATGTATGATTAAAAATTATGTTTACCTTATATTGTAGTAACCAAATTTGAATTTCGCGCCATATTGTTTATGTTGGCAGAAATGGGTATGTGTGAAAGAAGACAATAAAGTGGTTCAACTCGAGCGCGTTTTTTATTTTAAAATAAAGCCCCTACAATATTAATAATAATAAGTTTTATTGCCCAACAGACGGATCCATTTGCAGGACAAAAAGAAATTTAAAAACAGAATCCTTAACACATATATACCATATATGAACATCAAGAAGTAAATTACAAAACAAGTTGTTTTTTTTTCAGATTTTCATTCTCAATTTGTATTTGGAATAATTCTATTCGGGAGTTTTTGTTCTTCGAGAAACTTTCTTTTTTAGTTTGATGAAACTTAAAATTTTTTCAATTAAATGTTAATGTAAAGTTTTATATCGCATGTCAATTTCATTCTTTTTTGCACATTCGGTCAAGGTTTGCTTTGAAGGGCGTTTTTTAAATTTGTGGGGCAATAATCAACCTATTTGTCTAATTCATTTGTTTCAGTAGTCGCTTCTAAAGTATTTTCTTCAGACAGTTCTCTTGAGCCGATATCTGAAGTTTTGGTAATGATAAAGCTATCTCAGATGTGTTACCATCATTCCCAAAATCTTCAAAGGCATCACAGTCATAAATTTTTTTTAAGTTGTTGTCTGCATTTGTTGTCGTAACTTCTTCAGCTTCTAGCAAGTTGTTTGTTTAACGAAAATTTTTGTTTTTTTTAAATTTAAATATTTATTTTTTGTGGATTTCAATTTACCGCTTTGAGCAATAAATTATTGCTGAATTTTTTCCCATATTTTTTTTCTCGGCATGTAGAACTTTTTTTACATTCTACCACTTCGTTGAATTTTTAATAGCTCTACTAACGTGTCTTCCTCTTCAGAGGTAAAATTTTTTGTAATTTCAAACATAACGAACAAAATTAAATATCAGATGACAAAAAGTCCAAATCCAGAAAAGTATAGATAATACTTTCACATATTTGTGTTACCAACTTCACAAATTGCCACATGAACTTTGGATTTAATTTAACTTGAAGTGAACTTTTACTTGTAAGTTTACCAACCATTGAAAAACCGGCTCTAAGGATTTTTGTATTTCTCGTGTTGGTAGCGTTATTGGCAGCTGCGCGTGCGCATTAAGACGTGTGGAGTGGGGGGAGGATGGTCCAGAAGCGACTTATAGACACTACTTTTGCCCCTATTTTATTGTCCTTAAGAATAGAGTGGTTAATCTAACTTTTTTTACCATTGCTTCGTCAGTAGTAAACTTATTGGTTAACAGTATACTCGGTTAGTTTCAAATCCGTTTGTTGGTAACTGGGCCAGGTTCCACAACGACTAGTAATTTTGTGGTTGCGAAGTTTGTTGCCAACTTTGCGAGTTTCGAACGCTCTCAATCGCGGCGGGCCCGCGAATTCAATTAGCACTTTTCGCGTGACGTATTTAAATTTTTTCGGACCTCGAGGGCGTCCCCGATGATTGAAAAAGTGGTGGTTGTCGTGGCGGTGGTGCGAATTAATCAAGTGGCGCGAAATAAATTCGAGCCGGTGTATTAGAAGGTGACTTTGATGGAAACGCTGCCGGTATCAGAAATAAAGCGAGATTATGATTGGTCACTTATTTAATTACATTCATCTATCATTTGCTGTCGACAATCGCCCGAGCTGACTTTGACCGATCGAGGCGGGGGGTGTCCAAGACGCGCGAAACGTAGCGCGCGGATTACACCCACCGATTTACGATATTAAGCGCGGTTTACGGCGACAATAACCTCAAAAATTTACGACGTTCCGATTGATCCGAAAGCTACTTACCGGGGCGATAAATAATTGTTAAAGAAAGGCTAATCTACGAAAGCATTGAAAGCGTCTGAGATTTTTACTTTTTTTTTCTCTCTCTTTTATTTATCATCGAACGCTAATGCTTCCGAACGCCTGACTCCGTTATAATAACAAAATACTAATCTTAATAAATGATCTCGGCCGTCGTAAAATCAGGTAGCTGAGGGAGTATAATAAACATCCTGTCTTTTGTGGAGACGCCAACATTAAATATTATTATTGAAAGTCACGCTGATGCCTTCAGAATCGAACCACTTAATCGGCGAGCCAGGAAGTCGATCGTCACACGTGTGAAAAACAAACAAAGCCGGGGGTTTTACACTTGTGCGTGAGTAACGGCGGCTATTACTCACTGCTGCTAGTATTGCTGCTTATTACTCACGGTACATCCTACACTCACTCATACAAGTACTCTTAACAAAATTGAAAAGATATGAACGGAAATTTAATTTGTATTGAATCATTTACACAATTCAAAGATATTTTGAAGTACTGGCACTGTTTCTACAGCTGTATTGTTTTTCTGCTTGACGTGCGTACAAATCAAAACGGAGGCTTAGTGCTCCATTGACCCTAGTTTTTGTTTTTTTTTTCAGTGTAGACTTTTGAAACACAACGTCAAAGTTGTTTTATTCTTGTACGCATGCGCAAGCGCAGCAAAACCGGGCGACGTGGCGCGTGAGTAATGTCGTCCATTACGCCTCCGTTGAATAATGTAGAATTGTATCATCATATATAATTGCAGAATGCAGTAGAATGTAAAAGTCCGGTGGTAATTGTTGAAATGCCGGCGCGTCCCTTAATGAATTCTTCTCGGCCGCAAACAAAACGTCGAGCGCGCACCGTTTTCTTTGTAATTGTTGCACACATGGCCGGTTCGTTCGGTTATGGCGACGCCGCCGCCGCCGCCGTTATTTCATTAAAACGTGGCCATCTTTGCGAAACGGATTTAAAATTCCGCTCATGGAGATGTGTTTTGAATATCGCCGCCTGTATGACTTCGCATACACTTATTTGATTTATAGAACGCAAATTCTGCACCGGCTTTATTTCGCGCCGCACGTACGTGAACTCGTTAAAAAACGGACTCGGGCTGGGATTGAGGGTAGTGGAGGTGGTATCTCCTCGGACGGTTATGTTACAGGGTGGTTTCTCTTGAAAACACATTTTTTTGTACTCCCATATTTAAAATGTCTAATTATGCACCGACAAGTACAGCGCTAACTGTCGTTTTAAACACGACTTATTTTTAGTTAGATTGATTCTGATTCGGACGGTTCCGGTACTTTAGTCACGACCCATCTTTCTTTAGTCATGGCTTGGTTTTTGCCATTCCATGTGCCGCTCCTTCATCGATATGTAATTGTCAGTTGACATTTGACGTGTATCGGGTTTGACTGCAATTCTTTCTGTCCAATTTATTGTTTTATTTGTTTATTTGATCGTACAAAAAGGATTATTTAAAAAGTTTCAAAAAGTTCTCATGATAGGTACTCGTTTATTTGGTCATTCAAAAATAATTATTTGCAAAGTTTTAAAAAGTTATCATGATACTCATTTATTAAGCTCTCGCTTCGCTCGTGCTTAACATAAAACTCGTGGCAAAAGTGTCATTTTTTAATTTTGTTACCTATTTTGGAATTTTTTAAAACAAACGTTACTCACACAGTTACTATAAGAATGAAAGTTTTCGTAATGTTAAAAATAACATATTAATATATATATTTTCACACCTCCTGGAAGCTGCTTACAGTTTTAAACATGAAACTTGGTTTCTTGGTTTGAAACTGGATTTTATTTATATTTTCTAACTTCTTCTCTGCGTGACTTAGTACTTAGTATTTCTTCAACATTTTTTTCTTCCACCAATCGATATATTTGCCTTCAATCGGACCATGTCCTTCCTTACCTAGTCTCTAATATACATTCCACAACCCATTTCTTCTTTTTTACTCATTTACAAGTATATTCGTCTGTATTTATTATTTTTTGTTTTTCTTCTATGTCTATTTCTATATTTACTGCGTTATGTATTTTCCTGCTGCTTTTTTTTGCTTCCTGCTGATTGTCATTTCTTCCCATAAGCCATTTTTCATACTATCATAAAAAGCAGTTTTCCTTGTTTTTGTCTATTTGTTCTATTGGGTTCAAGAATAAAGTGGTTCATCGTTTTTATTACTTCATTTAAGAAAGTCAGAAATGAAGAAAAAATTTGTTATAAGTTACTTTTGGTGCGTGGGCTGCTAATATTTGCATCTATGGGTTTCGAGTCCAATTAGAAGTTCCTAAATTATTTTTTTTCTTTTCTTACCGTTTCCTCCTTCTTATTTCTTGAACCTCGTGCTTCTTTTTTTGGGTCATTGTGTAGCCCTTTTGTGGTTCTTAATTTACTTTTATTTTGCGCTTAATATATTTAAAAATATATAGCTCAAAATAAAAGTAAATTAATGTTTGTTTCCGACTCTTATATTTAGTGTTTATTTCAAGATAGTTTTTGAAATTATTCCTGTGCTTCTTTACTTATTTGTTGTCAGTTGTTACGTCTGTTCTTAACCTTCCATAATTTTTTTGCCATCTTAGTTTAGTACTTCTTTCTTTTTAACATAACGGCGGTACTTATAATGTCGATGTTCTGAAATTTTATCATCTTTTGATAGGGAACAAAAATTCATATACATTTGGAATAGATGGGTGCTTTTTTCGTTTCCTGCTGATTGTCTCGTCTTCCCATAAGCCATTTTTCATACCATTATAAATAAGTAGTTTTCCTTGTTTTGTTCATTTGTTCTATTGGGTTCAAGAATAAAGTGGTACCGCGTTTTTATTTCTTCATTCAAGAAAGTCAGAAATAAAAAAAATATTTTGCTATAGGCTACTTTTGCTGCGTGGGCTGCTAATATTTGCATCTGTGAATTTCGAGTCTATTTAGTTCCTAAATTAAACATTTTTTCTTTTTTTACAGTTATCACCTTTTCTTGTGAAAATTCACAATTACTTTTGGAATAGATGTTCTAAAGAACAAAACAAAATTTTGTATACTTTATAGATTTTTATAACATACAGACTGATTTCTGGAGAATTGAGAAAAGAACAGAAAATGTCAATCAGTCAAAGGTTTTAATTTTGACTCTCAACATTTATCCCATATTTTTTCTGTCCTTTTTCCAAAACTCAGTCTTTAAAACGCACATTGTATACTACTGTATCTAATCTTCTCAAACCTTTCGGGGGATGCAAACAAAATATATTTTTCAAAAATGACACTGGGATAGTCGTTCATTCGTTATTTCCACGATATCATCATTCATTGCTTTGATTTGTGCTCATTACTACTACTGCTGTTTCTTAAAAATTTTTAAATGAAAGATGACGATGTTAATCGTTGTTAAATCCTAGCAAATTAATTTAATTCCTGGCTAGCTTTGTTCCGTCTTTTAATTTTCCAATACGTCACATGTTTATGTATTTTTCGGTTAATGGTATCTGTCTTTTTCTCGGCATTTTTTTGGATTTTTGCAAAATATGTATTCCTTGGTCTGGTTTTATTACTCCATCAAATTGAAAAATAATTGCCATCTTCTTATTTATTCATGTTATTCTTTCGCTTCCTTATAATTATCACTCCAAAATTCCTTGTTTTTTTCTTTTAAAACTCAAGTAGATGAAGTTTGAGGAACTACTCGTTTTCGTTTGCTAGTTTGTGTATTTGTCATTTTTTTCTCTCTATCTTTCCATATATTATCACCAACTTTATATATTGTTGTTCTTCACTATATTCTATTATTTTTTCAATATTTTTATACTTTGCTTTGTTCACTTATATTTATCCATTGTATATTTCCTTTAAATTTTTTTTACTTTTTTGTAATATAGGTAATGTTGCGATATTGTGTAGGTACAAAGCTCTTTCTGATCTCTTCTTGATCAAGAACTTTCTAGAAATTGTAATTCATGTACTTTTTCTTAAATTTTTTTCGCTCTTTTTGTCTTCAGTCAGTTGGGTGTTGGAATTCTTTGGGTGTGTGCATTCATGCTTAGATTTTCGATTTGTGATGTTTGAATGTCGGAATCAATCGTAGCGTGTCCGTGTGGGTATTCTTGCGTCGTCAATTCACTCTCCACCCCCGGGTCCAAGGACATTTTTAATTTATTCGTTCCCCCCGCCGCCGCCGATACGCCGCATCGGCAATGATTCATTGATGACTTAATTTAGGCGTCGTCATAGCGACGTCCGGCGTCTTCATCCCCCCCGTCGACGTCCCCATCGGTCCGTCTCCGTCGTCTCCGGCGTTCGGATGAATATTCACAAGTTATTAAATCCGTACACGCTCTTATGCTTTATAGACGGATTCGGAGTGGTTTTGTTTTTCCACATTGGAGCTTTCGTCTCCTTCCATCTTTCCCGCTTTCGTTCGCTTCCTTTCCTGCGCCCACCGCCACCCAACAAATACGATTTCGGATTTAGATTACGATGGGACGTTTCGGTCGGTTTGAATATTTTATTATTTTATTGGAGATGAAATTCGGGCGCGCCGCTTTCCCGAATTAATTAACGAGACTCTCGCCCGCCCGCGTCTCCGCAAAAATGGGATTTGCACGCCAATGTGTTCATTCCAAATCGAATTATAATTAACGATTAAACTACAATTAACGAGGAATTAAAATGTTTGCCCCGCCAAATTTGCTCTTCTCTACTTCGCGCTTTATAACGTTTTTGTTCAATTTATCACCAGAAATTATTATTCCCGCCTCTCTAGAGTTACAGTATACTACGAAATCGATTTGAATTCGATTATTTGACCTTGAAACATTTTCGGACACAATTGTTGTTTTTTTTTACTCTCTTGCTTTGTTGTCAAATGTCACAACGTGTACACTCTAAAAAAACAGAGGATGCTTAGTGGACCACAAACTAGAAACTCAATATTTTTCGCGACATTATTAATAATAATAAATCGGCTTTATTAATGCAAGGGACAAAGTTTAGTTGAAACTATTCAACTTAATCCCAAAACAAATAAGTACAATTCAGTAACAAGATCTAAATAAAACAAGAAATAATAAAGACAATAGAAATAAATAAATTACAAATGTACAAAAAAAAGAAACAAAACAAAAATTATGCACACAAACTAAGTAAAGCAATAAATATTTTTCTTCGATTTGAGAGAATCTAATTAAGTATCTAATATCCAGTAGTATCGAATCTAACGATTAAACCGAAATATTTTGCTGAAAATTTGTTGAGTTAAAAGCTTTAACAACGGTATACTTCAAGGATCTTTGAAATATTGTTGTCTGCTTCTTCGTGAACGAATTAACTTTTTAAGATGTGGTAATGACGTTTTCAACAATTTAAATACAAATAGTGATAAATTCTACAAAAACGAAAATTATGTTCCCATAACTTAGTAAACCAATAAATATTTTTCTTTTATTAGAAAATATCTATTTTTTTTTAAATGATTGAACTTAAACATTTTGCTGAAACAAGTTATTTTTGTATGTTAAAAATAATAATAAATCGGCTTTACTAATGTAAGGGGCAAAGTCTAGCCGAAGCTATTCAACTTAACCCCAAAACAAAAATGTACAATTCAATAACAAAATCAAAATAAAACAAGAAATAATAATGACAATAGAAATAAACAAATTACAAATGTACAAAAAAACGAAACAAAAATTATGCACTCATAAACTAGGTAAAACAATAACTCTTTTTCCTCCTTTGAGAGTATCTCATTAAGTATCTAATATCCAGTAGTATCGAATCTAACGATTGCACCGAAATATTTTGCTGAAATAAGTTTGTTGAGTTAAAAGCTTTAATAACATTATACTTCAAGTATCTTTGAAATATTGCTGTCTGAAATTTTGGCATCGAAATATTCAAAAAACGACGAATTCGAATTGAAAACTTTTGTGTGAAAGAAATTACTTTCTAAGATAGGTAATGACGTTTTCAACAATTTAAATACAAATAGTGACAAAATATATTTATAGATTATACCAACTCGAAGCCTCTTAACTCCTTACTTTTAGGTGAGACATGTTAAATTTTTTTTAATTAAAAAATAATTCTACAAGAGTAGAGTTTTTTTCAAACAATACTTTGGATGTTTAGAACATCTAAAAATGAATAATAATTAATTAGGCAATAAATTATATTTATTGGAAAGTAATAAGGATTCACAAAATTTATTTATAACTTAAAAGGTGATAGTTTGCATAAAGCATTTGTAATGCAAATTATGATTTTTTTACGATAGAATCACATGCTTCTTAACTGATTGTATGATAAGACCAAGATTTTTTTAAAGAGATTACAACTTTTATTTGAATTCTGCTCGTTTCAGCAATTCTAATCATATGATCAATATTTGTATTTCTGGATGATATACGTTTATTTACATTTAATTTTAATCCCAATCTTTTAGTTAGAAGCATCATTTGTTCTAAGTCTTCATTAATCTGTTTACAAGCCTCTTCAATAATTTTAATGGATGAAAATTTAAATATAATTCATAAATAAGTCTACATTTTAGGCTTTTCTTATTAAGTATTTAATTGATAATAATTTCAATGACAGATGCTTATTATTCACGAAAAAATTCACAAAATTTGAAGTGAGAGAAGAGAGAATGAATGATCCGTCACCGTTCGTATAACAGTTTCGTTAGCTTTATTACTACACAACAGCATGTCTCTCTCTCTCACTCTCGCTTTACACTTCCGTTTGCCTCGCCATGTCACAAATTTCGTAACGCTTCGTAAAAATAAAACAAAAACTAGATTCCATGGCTTACTAAGAATAATTTTTTGTACGTTTCTTTCTGTTTCTCTCTCTCGCTCTACACTTCCGTTCGCCTTGCCATGTCACAAATTTCGTAACGCTTCGTAAAAATAAAACAAAAACCAGATTCCATGGCTTACTCAGAATAATTGTTTTGTACGTTTCTCTCGCTCTCTCTCTCTCGCTCTAAACTTCCGTTCGCCTCGCTATGTCACAATTTTCGTAACGTTTCGTAAAAATTAACCACATGACATAGATTCCATAGCCTACTAAGAATAATTTTTGTACGTTTCTCTCTCTCTCTCTCTCGCTTTACACTTTAGTTCGCCTCGCCATGTCACAAATTTCGTAACGCTTCGTAAAAATAAATCAAAAACAAAATTGCACGGACTACTGAGAATAATTTTTTGTACGTTTTCGAAGTACAGTGTGATAGTGTGATAGAAAGTTGTGCGTGTGAATCAATCAGGTACTGAGGATTGGAATTTGCGTCGGCATCTGCCACCATCCGCGATCGCACCATTGAATAATTGTTTTATTAACAATGTAGAGATGCGTTGAGCAGCATAATGCGATATTAGCATCAGCTGCTGCCTCCATATCCGCGCTGCTGCCTCCGATATTGGTCATTGAACGCATCATATGTTCCCATCGATGGCAATATACGGGACGTGATCGCGAAACAACGACGACGAGGTTTTTGTAAATTGGAGTTTGTGAGTGGCGAGCGAGGGAACGACGCAACAATAGTTAATCAATTAGACGTGGATGCTGCGACGAAATTCGGAGACGTTTTATTGCGGCCAGTATCAATAAGGGCGCTGTCTGGTGATTTTAGTGTCCACATGTCCTATGTCCACCCCCAATACCCCCGTGACTTATAAAGCTTGCCGCTATTACATGTCGGAGAGCATTGACAGGCTTCTGAGGGTGAGTCCGGACGGAAAACACTCTCGAATCTTGTTATTATCGACGAGTTTCTCTCTTCGGCTTCTGCTGTGTTATTGCTCTCATAACGCTTTATTATCCACCCTCTAATGCGGCCAAACATACGATCGAATAAATAAATAACTACAGTAAAACCGTAATGAGCGGATGAACAAAATGAGAAAACTTTGAAATCGTTATTTGAAGGTTCGCCCACGTTTTTGTCGAAGGGTAAACGTTGGTCCGTCAAAACTGCCCCCAATATGAGATTAGAAGCATCCAGTCTCCGCTTTGCCGGCCTCACAATGGCCAATTTGATCCAGTTTTCGGCCGCCGGCGTCATAAAACCTTTATTGGTAATCTTCGACCGAGAAAACGCAACCTGCGAAAAGCTACCATCGTAAAATCGATCTGGGCATCTCGTCTGATTAAAATTCACCTTCGTCGCTCGGTCGCTTGCTTTCCATCAATACTAATCATCGTCGCGCATCTATTGATAATTATACGCAGAGCGTCACCTTGGAAACTGACAACAATTAGTATAAATTAGGGTTGGTTGGTGGACGATAACGGACGAGAAGGGATGAAGGGAGAAAAGTTTGATCGCGTATAGAAAGGAAGGGTGGCTTATTAATATATATTGGGGGTTTGTTACGTCTTGTATTATTAATGATCACGGTCTCTTTCTAGCGCGCATTAAAAATGGGAACGATCATCCCTTCAACCCTTAAAACCATTAATCCATGCAAAATATCAATATCAAAATATCAATTCACATTAAGTGAAAATGTGAGTTTATCCTAATTACTTATGTTACTATTTATTTTATTCGATTGTTACTTATGGCACAGTTTAATTCTAAGTCTTATAACTAATAAATTCACATTCGAACAGATTAAAGCATCTCCACATACATATTATTTTTTAAAGTTGTTTTTGTAGGCCATATCTCCCTTAATACTTTATCAAAACCAATGATTAAACAATTTTTTTGAAGTTTACCTTCACCGCTATCTGCAAAAAATAAACAAACAATTCAAAATGTCAATGTTTTTTTTAAATAAATAAAAACCGTATTTAAAAAAACGCCATCTATTGACTATAAGTTTAATATAAAACGTGATTTTGTCATATGCCATCTATTGACAATCTGTTTAACAATTCATTCGCGTTCCAAGCGGATAAATGTAAAACAAACATGATTGCTATGCGAATTATTCAAATTATACATTGCGAATTAAATTCAACTTAAGTTAAGTCAGATTGCGTCAGTTTAAGTTAGATAAAGGAAAAGTTCGACCAGGTCAAAGGCAGGTTTGATACTTCATCTTACGTCAGGTTTGACAATTATAATCAATTCAGCTTGGGCTAATCACAATGCGGTTCTAAAATTCTTAAGAGCAAGTGTACCAAATTTACTGATCCTTTTTTAGACTCGTTCCAATTTTTTAGTTTACTTTGAACGGTTCTTTAAATAGTTTATTTTTATACCTTGTTTTGTTTTAAATTTTTCTATGGACTATAGACAAATTTTCTTCGACTTTTTTAAAATCGATGAGAATTATTGAAATAAATTCCAGGATTCTTCTTCATCTGCATTAAACTTCAACTGATGATGTTTTCAGTAAATGTGGCGAAACGTCTGGAGATTACGAAAATGGACCAGTTTTTTAAATTTTGCACAAATTATCTAAAGTAGCTTAATTTCACTGGAATTTGCTATAAAATGTCTTGTTTTATCAGATTCTATTGGATTCATTTATTGTAGGCATATTAAATTAACTTTTTTTTAATTTCCATTAGGATTTTCTTATTGTTACATTGATAAGTTCCTTCAAAAAATGTGTTTATTTGTATCCAATTCTTTATAGAAAAAAAAATATAATTTTCCTGTCTTCATTTGTTCTTTGAGGTTAATCTGCAATTGTGAATTATCAGAAAACTTTATTTTATTTTATTTTTAATGTGTTGATTCATTGCAATAAATTCCAGGATTCTTCTTTATTTGCGATACACTTCAGATGTAGATGAAACGTCTGGGGTTTGTCATTAGACTAGTTTTATTAGTTTTCATATTTTTTCTCAAGTTTTGTCTGAATTTTTACAAACCTGTGAAGTAGCTTTATTTCACTTTGTCTAGAATTTGCTTTAAAATGTCTTGTGATAGATTCTATTGGATTTTATTTATAATATTTTTATTAAAATTTTTTTTAAATTCTTTTAGGTTTTGCGAAAACCTTTCAATGTGAGACTTTTTGAGAATCTGCTTAAGTTAAATTGAAAAGTTCCTTTAAAAAATGTTTATTTTTCCAAATCTTTGCGGATAGCTATGCATGTAATTTTTCTATTTTTTTTGTTGAAATTGCTTTAAGTTCTTGGAAGATTATCTGGAAATATTTTTTTCTGATGTTTAATGCACTGGTTTATTAAAATAAATTTCAGACTTATACTTCGTCCACGATACACTTCAATTAATAATGTCTAAAGCAGATTTTCACGAAACGTCTGGGATTCATGCCCATCTTGTTTTTTCAAATTTTCTTATTTTTTTTGTTTTATTATGTACAAACTCTGTAAAGTTGCTTTATTTTACTTCGTCTTGAATTTGCTTTAAAATGCCTTGTTATCTCAGATTCTATTGGATTTATTTATAGTATCTTAATTTAAAAGGTCTTCCAAAAACCTTTCAAAGTGAGATTTTTTGGAAACCTGCTCAAGTTAAATTGAATCATTATTTTCCAAATATTGGTGGATAGGAATATTATTTTTGTTGTTTGAGGCTATTATTTGAAATTGTTTTTAACTTTTAGAAAATAAACATGATTTCGTTTATCTGTTTTTTACTGCTCTGATCCATTGATATAAATTTACCTTCTACATCCTAAATAGACTTTCACTGATGATGTTTACAATAGAGCTAAGTAAAGCAATGTTTTTAAATGTTTTCTTAAATTTTGTCTGATTTTGTATAAGCTCTGTAAACTGCCTTTATTTCACTTCGCGTTTAAATAGGATTTGTTTTTTCATAATCTATTGGATTAATTTATAGTATTTAAATTATTTTTTATAAATTCTTTTAGGATTTGAAATAATATAAAATATAAACATCATGTTGAAAAATTTTATGAACATGAATAGGTTTATTAAAAAAATGTTTTCATTTCACAAAATTAAATTCGGTTTGGTCAGTATGCTTCAACTATTCAAGAAATTGTTTTTCTACCTTTCAATTTCCTCCTGCTAAGACGCACTTTTGTCGCCTGAATTATTAATTTCATTTGCGAAACGTCTCGAACGCCGAATATTCACATTGATAAAAAATGCGTTGCCCTGATAACGTAAATTGACACCAATTCCCTCGAGGTAGAGGAACTCCCGCATTCCTCCGCCCCCAGTGTGTGTGTATGTGTCCCGTTTCATCCCCTTTTGATTGTATCGGTGACGTAACGCAACGTAACGTTTTATCCCGGCCGAGACACATTTTATTGCCCTTTCTCGGGCCAATCTTCTGAGCCAACAAAAGTATTTTACTGTCTTTTTATTAGAACTAAACCACCGATACAAGAAAAAATCATACCGTAAACGGGCGATATGTACATTCGGCTAATACGTTTCACCCATCTAAAACGAATAAAAAGGCGAGCTGGCGGGACGTAAACCTGACACGAAAACGTCACGTCTGAGATTAATACGGGTCGCTATGATTTTACGTCGGCACGCCAGTGGTCATTTTGTGATGCCACGAGCACCAATGAAGAAATAAAAAATATCAACACGATGTGTATTTGATTATTTCTTTATATACGAAACACGAAATTGCTTAAATTTGCCACATTGTAGTAGTATGTATGAAACGTCAATGTATTTTTTACTTCGTACAATTTGGATTACAAATTAATGTAGGGCATATATTTCAAACAAAGAATTAAAAAATGCCTCGAAAAATTCAACCTGAATTTTTATATCAATTTTCTATTAAACCATAATGAAATGGCTTTTTTTGCATTTTTATATTTAAAAGGATGAAAAAGCATTTTCAGTAGGAAATAACACAGCACACGAGATTTTCTATATAACAAAATAAGAACGTTATACTATTTTATAAATTACAAACATTACATGCATTTTTGCTTGTCGAATTAAATAGCGCTGTCAAATAAGTAAACTCAAAAATTGTGTGTGTTGTTTTTGAAGACGAGAATTAAATGTGCATGTTTTTATACATTTTGAACTTGGAACTTTGGAACTAGATGTTATACGAATTATTTTAAAGCTCATTAATTGCGCTTTTATTTCGGAATTTAAAACCCTTTTGAGTTCCACCAGAACAACCACTTGAATTTTTAATTTTAAATAAAATTTCAATGTGGTAAAATGCTTGAATTCAAACTTAAAAAATCACGGAATTACAATATCAAATGCAGATTTGAGTGGTGTTTTGGGTAAAACTCAAGTCAATTTCAAAAATAGAAATTAGAACGCAATTTTTTTTGAGGTCCAAAATAATTCGAGTAACATTTTTAATATATAAAATAATATAAATAATAAAATAAAATTGAGGGAATAAAAACAAAAATGGACGTTTTGAAATATAATTCTAGTCAGAATAAAGTCTGTATTAAAATTTATAAGGTAAAAAATTAATAAAATTTCATTGTCAATAAAATCTGGTGCGTTATTCATTTCATAAAAATTTCGTAAAATTCCTACTCTAGTTAGTGACTTGAAAATATAAGTTGGATAAATTTTCAAATACAAGCAAAGCTTGCAATTTTTTAAATTTTAAATCAAGACCGAGCATGGGTTATAATTTTGTAAAATAAAAAACCGATGCATGTTTTTATTTTACTCTTGATTTTTTGATAACTGTAATTCGGACTATTTGTAAATTCTGTGAATATGTGTATTATTTATTAGAAAAACAACAAGGATTAAAATTATTTTCTGTCACATTAAAGGTTCAGAATAAAATTACATTACAAAGAATTATCTTATCTTATCTTTATTTCCAAACAATTTCTGATTTCAAATTGCAAACATTTTTTTTCCAATCAAATTAAATGTTTTGTAATGTTATTAATTAATGTTTTTGTTACAATATTTTGCTTTTGCTTTTGATATTTCAAAACCCTCTTATTTTCAACTTGTATTTTAAATTATTCCACCAGAGGTTTTGCCTTTAATTTCCAATTTAAAATTGTACCAAGAAATATTTAGAAAAATAGATTTGTCTGCTATTTCCCTATTCAGCAAAGTATATAAACCAATGAGCAACATTTGTAATACGCTGAATTTAAAATAAAATTTTATTTTTCAAAACCTCAAATTAAATTCTTTAAAAGTAACATTTGCATTAGACGCAATATTCAATTTTGGATATACTTGGACACTTTTTCATAATTTCCAAATTTAAAAATGCAGGAATTACCACATTCATTGTCCATGTGTAAAAGCCGTCTGACACAAATTGCATATAAAATATGAAGGTGAAATATTCTGAAATGAAATATTTTATCTAAAATCTGTACAGAAATTTGTGAAGCAGCATCCCAAATTTCTATACAGATTTTATATAAAATTTGTAAATGTATTTATTAAATTAGATTTTCTTTAAAATTTGACATAGTGTCAGACGGCCTTAAAAAAATATATTTCTCATTTTATAGTGATTTTTAAAAGTTTGATATTATTATTTTATTAGTATTTTTTACTTTGGAATTTCATATGACTGTCACTAGAAACAACTGATTTGTGCCGAGTGAAATTTAGTCAATTCTTTTTATCGAAATTACCACAAATGTAAAAATAATATAAATCGTTATAAATTAAAAAAAAATAGGAAAGTAAAAGTTTATTATTTCCTGTGTTTCTAAATTGCTTTCTTCATTCCTTTTATTTCCCTTTGGGTTGTTTTCGTTTTAAATTTGTTTTTGTTTAAGTTATTTCATATCAATTTTTTGAGTGGTTTTTAAATTTACTGACACTTTCAGATTTGTGTGAATTTTCTGCAGTGACATTCTATGAAAATCAGAAATATTTTAACGCTAATTTCTTAACTTCTAAAAAATATTTCATATTTTTTTAAAATTATGCAAATTGTAAAAATGAGCTTTGACTGTCTGTTTGGCTGAAATATTTTTCTAAGTTCGTCCTATTTTCTTTATTCATTTACATTTCCTCGTTAGCATGCTTTTCTTCTTCAGATTTTGTTTTATTTTAATTTTCGCATAAGAATGTATAGCCTGAGTTCTATGAAAGTTCAAGTTTACAGGTTCATTGATATTCTTTCAGTTTTTTCTGCATACCTCAACTGTCAACTACAACTTTAAAAAAATACTCATAACTGTTTCCAAATGACACAAATAATATTTTTTTTTAGTTCAAAAGTAGAATAAAAGGCGGGCATGGAAATTATAACTTGCTTTCTATTTTTCTAATTATTTTTCAGTAGCTTCAATTTTTTTATTATGGTATTGTTTACTTTCTGTACCTTTCTTAAAATCTTTGAATGGCGGAAATCTACCAAATTTTGTTGTATATTTTCAATTAACAGCTAAAGTCGTTCTAAATAGTTGCATTAGACTCAATATTCAGTTTTGGATAAACTTGAACACGTTTTCATAATTTTAAAAATGCACGAATTACCACGTTTACTGTTCATGTGTAAGGCGGCCCTGACATAAATTGTATATAAAATCTGTAGGTGAAATACTCTAAAATATAAATTTTTATATCATACATATTTTATATAAAATAATACATTGTGTCAGACAGCCTTAAATAAATTTATTTTTCATTTTATAGATATTTTAAAATTTTGATATTAAAAAATACTTTGGCATTTCATATGCCTCTCACTAGAATCTATAGTTTTGTGCCCAGTGAAATTTGATAGAGACCATTGAAAGTCACTTGCACTCTGTTTCATTTCAGCGTAACATTTTGAAAGATTAAAAATATGCGATTGAGTTGTACAAGTTGTGAAAGTGTCTTCAGTTTGTTTGTAAAAGTTGGCAATTATCTGTGTAGAATGTCAGATAAACGAAGTGAGTTTATCGGAGTGGCCGATCGAGCCTCCTCTTCTCCATCCATTTGTCGGCTTTGCAGGGGTTTAGCGTGGAATCGACACGACATAGTGTAAATAGGGATTGATGTCGGCAATGCAGATTGGGTCTTTACAGAACCGAACATTCCTGGGTAAAGCCGCGGAATGCCAACATCCCAACCGAAGAATTCCCTTCTATCGATACCTGTCTCCGAGCCTCCAGCCGCCACCGCCGCAAATAAAAATCGCAGCCGCGATAAAATAAACCAATTACAAGTCAACAGCAAATATCTGTTCCAGATAGCGATACCGCCGAACAAACAATAAATAACGAACAATTCCGCCGGAAATGAGTTTCGACAAAAGGCAGCCGATGCCCTTCGCGCGTTCCCGCGCGCGGATTTGCCAAAACTGCTCGTTCCATGTTTCAATTTTCAAGTGGCCATTATGTCCCGATTCATAAACAGGAGTTTAACGGGCCGATTGGCCGCCATTAACTGTCAATTGCAAGAAAAATACGGCACCAGGAAGTGCGAGCCTCATTTGCATCGGAACCGGGCGGCCATATCAGATCGTAGGCTTTTTAAAATTTCTAAAAAGCGGTAATTAGACGACTGAGAAAACGGTTAATTACGGTTTAAGATTGGTGTTTTCCTTTGTCTTAATGCGCGTATTGTTCGCGTCCAGGTTGCATATTTCGACCTCATAAATTTCTATCTACAAGATCTACACGATTCCGATGCTAAACTCGTGCAAGTGGGCTGGCGGATGGCCAGCGGATTATTTTCGAGAGGAATTTGAAGATGGGCCACTGAACGACGAACAAATATCGACACATACGACCGAAATATTTTTTATTGGCAAGGCGACGACGCGGTCGAGTTAAGTTACAACAAAATGAGTCCGTTTGCTAGAAACAGATCAAATGGGCTAAATTTTTTAAAAATTATTAATTGGTTTGATTCTGACGTGATCCAACCTGATTTCACTTAAAATAGCTTACTTTGGCTTGAATTATTTGTTTTGAATTAAATTCACTCAACACGATTTAAGTGTGTTTGACTTGATTTGATCGAACTTGACTCCAACGAACTATTTTTATTGCCATGATCGCACTAGACTAATCTAAGAAATAAAAAACAGAAAATTATGATAAATTACATATATGTAAAAGAAAGAGAAAAAGAGTCTGGAACAAAAGAAAAAGAAACAAATAGACAAAATTTCATACAAAAATGGAGAAAAGCAAAGAAAACCTGCGGCAAACCAATTATCAGTTGAAGTTCAGAAGTCTATTGCTGATGTAGAAGAACCGCCTGAAATGTATTTCAATGGGGCTGGGCCAGAGCATCAAAAACCAGACAACTTTAATTTAAAAAATTTTTATTTTAAAATTTCTAAGCAATTTGAACTAAACTTCAAGGAACTTAAGACAATTTCAACTAAAGGAAACAATAAAATTATATTCCTATCCAGCAGGTTAAGGAAAAAAATTATTAAAATTATTTAAGAAACTATTCAAAATTTATAGTTGTATTTTATTTAGATTTGTTTAAATTGGTGAAATAAATCAATGGGGGATAAAAACCAAAAAAATAGGAATAGTACAATTTAGGTGAGGCTTTGGAATATTTTAAAAAGTTTTTTGCAAAAATTTCGGAAATTTTCTGTTAAAATTAATTAAATTTAAGAAACTTTATGGAAACCTAAGAGACTTAGGAAAAAATCTTATTTCACGATTTGTTCTTTTCCTTCAAATTTTTATATATTGGCTTTTTTCACAAACGTAAGATTTGCTCGAATTGTTAAACAGGCAGATTGGAATATTGTACTCTTTTCGATTATCACAAAAAACTCCAAAATATTCTAAATGATGCAAATTTTAGCTTGGATAGAAAAATAAAGAGAAAGTGAACATCTTGATTCAGTACACTTAAATATTTTTCAGCCTTTTCCAAATTTCTAAATTCTCGTCGAAATAGTTTTCCTTTGAACAACAACTGTTCATTAAAATATATTCATTCACAAATTTTGTAAAAACATCAAAAAATTCGGACTTAATTATACAGGAATTTCTAATTTCTGATTTAGCTCAAACTGTTCTTTACTTTCGGAGATTCTTTAACGGTAATCAACTTTAATTATTTCCAAATTGAGATTATAATAGAAAGAAATAAAACAAAAAAGTTAAAGATGGGATATGAAAAGTTCGAACTGGTCCCAATTTTGTCTAAATTATTTTTACTGCGGCATTTTTTTTTTTAATTTTGTTTCAAAAAATTTGCGTTTTTCCGAATTGAGTATTTTACATCATTTTTCCTTAGTTTTATTTCGATTTTATGAAATTTCAGAAGTTAGTTTCAGATTCATTCCAAATCCTTGAAATTTAGGTGGTGACATATTTACTCATCTTATTTCAGATCCTTCAATTTGACTTCAGGTGTTCTAAAAAGTTCAAAAAAAGTTTAGTCAATTCTTTTCGTCCAAATTACTTCAATTGCTTCAAATTTAAGAATTATGTAAATCGTTAAAAATAAAATAAATTAAATGGAAAGTATAAGTTTATTATTTCCTGTCTTTTGAATTGCTTTCCTCGGTTCACTTATTTTCCTTTGGGTCGTTTTCTTTTTAAATTTGTTTATGTTTAAATTATTTTATATCAATTTTTTCGGAGATTTTCTTAAATTTTCAGACACTTTCAGACTTGTATGAATTTTCTGAGAGTGACATTCTATCAGAATCAGAAATATTTTAACGCTAATTTCTTAACCTTCTCTAAGTCTTCCAAAAAATATTTCAGATTATTTTAAAATTATGCAAATTGTAATAATTTGAAACAAGTATAAATTAGTTTTGAAAATCTGTTTATCTGAAATATTTTTCCAAGTAGGTTCAATTTTCTTTTTTTTATTTATATATCCTCATTAGTATGATTTTCTTTTTCAGGTTTCGTTTTATTTTAAGTTGTGTATATGTATGGTCTGAGTTATATGAAAGTTCGAGTTTACAGGTTCATTGATTTCTTTGAATTTTTTCTTCATACTCCAACTGTCAACTAAAACTTTTTTTTAAATACTTATAACTGTTTTTGAATGACACAGATAATAATAAGAAGAATAGTAGAATAAAATGCGAGAATGGAAATAAAAAATTCTAACCTGTTTTTTATTTTCTTAATTATTTTTCAGTAGCTTCAATTTTTTTTCCGGTACTGTTTACTTTCTGCAGATTTCTTAAAATCTTTGAATGTCGAAATCTATCAAATTTTGTGGTATTTTTTCAATTAACAACTAAAGTCGTTCCAGATCGTTTTGATTTTTATGTTTTTTGAGGATGCAGGATTTGAGAAAACAAGGAAATAAAAGATAAGAAGAAAAGAATTAAAAAATTTATTGGCCCTAGAATACCATTATAAAGTATGTACATAGTATAAAATAATACAATCTGAATCAATTAAAGATAAAAATGAGATAATTTTAAGACAAATGAAGAAATCTTTGAAAAGCCAAAAATTAATTCGCATCTACAATAATTTTAAATAATGAACTAATGGGGTGTAAAGGACATCTCAGACATTCTTAGATAGACAGCACAGTTTATAGATATTTTTAACAAAGATTTTAAGAAAATAAAAAATACTAAAAAAACATAGTAAACATGTATAATTAACCCTAAAAATCGAACAGATTCTTAATAAATAAAAAATAATTTTATATAAATTATATCTTTAGGAAGACTTATTGTAAAACTCTTAAGAAAATACAGAAATTTAAAAAAATACTAAACATGTCTAATTCTAAAAAATAACACATATTTTAAGTGTACCTAAAAGAAAGTTTGAAACCACTTAATTAGCGTACCATGTAGAGTCTAAAACAATTTAATCATATTTGTATGTATAACTTCATTAAAAAAATTTGAAAATAATATTTAAAAAATGCCATAAATCTAATTCAATCTAATAAAGAAAGATTGCAAGAAGCTAACTAATGTAACATATTTGAGATTATTTAAACAATTTTATAGAAAACTATACCACCATAACCATAAAACATCAAGCCAAATTTATTTATATGTGTATAAAAGTGCTATTCTGTTGAATCGTATAATTATTTTTCATTCCTTGGGTGACTATTGAACGAACAACAATTTTTTCTTGAGTTTTGTCAGCGATGGGAATTCGGCGATCGAACACCGCTCCTGTTTGTTTACAGTCGTCCAATAAAAATACGCTCATATTCTCATAATATCCCGTCCATATTTCGAACGATGTAGATCTGCTTCGCACATGGCCTCTAATTATTGGAGTTGTTTTTTTGTGTTGGTCGCCGTAAAAATGTTGGTGTGCACTGGGTGGTCCATAAGACCAAAGTTTTATGATCTCTCCGATACAGATCTCTCAAAACACATATAAATCCGCGTCTGCGACGCCGTCCTGTTTACTCGAACCCACCCCCCAAATTCTAAACATTTACATTTAGCTCGGGCCCCACCGACCAAATCCTGACGCCCTCCCTGCCTCTTCTGCTAATTGAATTTGTCCGGAATTTTACTTTCAAACCGAAATGACGATATCGTGTATCAATTACACGGTTCTTTAAACCCGCCGATGCCACTTACATAAAAATTCACCCTCTTTTTTAAGAGAAAAGTTTCGAAACGATTAGCACCAGCTTATTGCTCGTTAATAGGAAACGGAGGAAGGAAAAAAAATCGTTCGGACCGATAACGGAAATTGAGAGACGTTGCGATTCCCCGAGGTGCTGGATCTATTACTCTTCTTCGGCTCCCCATGTGTGTGGCCCTTCATCCCCGTTTAGAGTCACCTAAATTGTACTATTCCTATTTTTTTGGTTTTTATCCCCGATTGATTTATTCCACCAATTTAAACAAATCTAAATAAAATACAACTATATATTATAAATAGCATAGGTCCTAATACAGTGCCTTGTGGAACGTTTGACTGTTTTAGTTGTTATGGACACTTTGTAATACACTTTTTACCAGTAACTGTCAGTACATTCGCTTCTCATTCTTCCTGACCAAAGTAAAACATGTGACCTCATACTCGTTGACTTAGTACTGTAAAACAGAAATACTGAGACTTCCAAATTTAGTCTTTGAGGCTGCTCGAATGGTTAAAGCAACAGCAATGTCATTCGAAATCTTAATCCCGAATATTGTATATTTATATTTATATGTTTAGTCTGCAATTTGGCTTAAGGAGTGGGGAGTAGTGGGGGGAGGTATTTGGAATGGGGGAGGTATGTGAAGTGGGGGGAGCTATTTGGAGTGGGGGGAGGCCATTTGGGAGTGGGACAAGGGTATCTAATAGAAATAATAGAACCACTCACCACTATTGTTACTAGACTGTAATTTAATAGAAGTTTTTAGTTGGGTCCAGATGCAAATTGTTTTTTGGCTTTCGTACGATTGTCGTGAGTCAGTCCCAAACCTCGTCTGTGACCAAATTTAGCCGTAAATAGGATAAATGCGGTAGCGACTAGTCTTAGAGGTCGCAGGGCGTCAAATGTGATTATCGGCGTCTGTAATTAAGACGTCCTCGCGATCCGCGCCACCGGCGAACCGTGGATAATGACAAAAACACAAATTGCGATTTTTAAATTACGTTTTTGTTATCTCGGAACAGAAATGAAAATGATACGTGCCGGGGGCGTTTTTAATTTTCGAGAAATGATCGCGCATGTTAACAGTAATAAGAAGCTTCAAGATTTTACAATAGCATCATCCCGCTCTAATACCTGTTCGGCGTCGCCGCACCTCTTTGTCTGTGATCAGCTCGCTTGTTTAATATCGCCCTCGGCCGATAAAGTGGGGTGCTGCATTATCAAGGTGCGCGCAATAGAAGAAGACACCTTTTACCCTAATTGGAATCGTTCATTCTTCGTCTGCATGTGCTGATTTTTTAATGGAAACGTCGCGCGGAGTTGGAAGAAGAGACTGGAAGAGAGTCGCTGGCGAAAACAATACACCCTCCTCGTCGCCGATACCAGCCAGTATAAATCAGAGGACAAAGTAGCTGCACATTAGCGGCAAAACATTATTTCCGTGGAGTAAGTTTGTAAGGCGCCATAATGCAGTATTGGTCTTCATATTTCCTACTTATATCTTGGCGAGGAAGCCATAACATCACATCCTCCCTTCTGCTCGATTTATGGCTGCGATATTTGCGCTGGCCTCTGATTATTATTTTCAATAATTGACGTCTCGAGATCAAAAGTGTGATGGGCTTATCTCCGGCGGAAATCGAAGGCGCCCCCACAAACCGCCAGATGTTTATGGACATGGATTATTAACATAGCATAACGGTTGCTGGGAATAAATAAAACCGGTAGATGGATGCCGGATGAAACGAAAACACAAAATTTCTCGATATGATCGGATTCCTGGAAGAATTCCAGTCCCACTTCCATGATTGCCTAGTTCGAATAATACTATATTATGAAACTTTCCTTTTTACTATTGTCTCGTCAGGTTTGTGTTTATTCCTAAGCACAAATATGCAAGAAATTGGTTTTCGATCTTCTTGACGATCAACTAAAACTCTTTTTTATTTTTCAAAATTGAACATACTTCTTGTTTCATTGCTTCAAGCAGTGCATCCGCATTATAGCCGTTGCTTTTTTAGGTGAATTCCGTCTATGAAAACAAATTCTTCATCGCTAGAATTGTCGATACTTATACTTTGTTTTTTCTCCCTCTCGAAACCCAATTCGTCATTTGCTAAATTTCCGTCTTTTTTTCCGGATTTTATCAACTTGGGTCTTGTACTCATTCTTCTAACTTGCGCGTTTTCTTTTTGTAGTTCATTACTAACAGTTTTATGCTCAAATTCAGCAGTTGGATTTTCTGATTTTTAATCCGAAGTTCCTTCTAGTTCATTCTGGGGATGACCTTCTGTCTTTTGCATTATTTTGGACTTTGTTCTAAAAAATTTGAAATGTTTGTTTTTTTGGGTATACTGTGATATACAGGACTGTACAAAAAATCCAGTGTTTGAATTTTTCCTCACATACTGTTTCAGAAAACTAACATTACGTATTATCTTTGATTTTCCTTTTTCTGGTAACTAAACACTGTATCCTTTACCATTATCTGCACATCCCAAAAATACGCATATTCTGGATTTACTTTCAAACATTTGATTCTTCGGTATTTTCAAACTATAACCTTGTATCAAATTATTTGAAGAAACTAACATTTTGAACTTCTCAGAACCATTTTTCATAGAAACTCAGTGATGGATATTAATTCTAGGGATGACTTACTGTCTTCTGCAATATTTTGGAGTTTGTTCTAGAAAATTCTAAATTCTTTTTTTTTTGTGTACATACAGGATGTTAAAAAAAATTCAGCATTTGAATTTTTTTTTCACGTTCTGTTTCAGAAATCTGACGTTAAATGTTATCTCCAGTTTTCTTTTTTCTGGCAACCAAACACGGTATTCTTTGCAATTATCTGCACATCCAAAAAATACGCATATTTTATTCTGGATTTATTTTCAAATACTTTTTTCTTCTGTATTTTAAAACTATAATTTTAGGTACCAAATTCTTTGAAGAAACTAACATTTGGAACTTTTCTGAACCATTTTTCATCGAAACTCAGTGATGGATATTAATTCTGGGGATGAGTTTCTGTCTTCTGCAATATTTTGGAGTTTGTTCTAGAAAATTCTAAATTTTTTTTTGTGTACATACAGGCCTGTTCAAAAAATCTTCAGTATTTGAATTTTTTTTCACATTCTGTTTCAGAAAACTAACGTTACGTGTTATCTCCAGTTTTCTTTTTTCTGGAAACCAAACACGGTATCTTTTGCAATTATCTGCACATCCCAAAAATACGCATATTCTGGATTTACTTTCGAATACTTGCTCCTTCGGTATTTTCAAACTATAATTTTAAGTTCCAAATTCTTTGAAGATACCAACATTCGAAACTTCTCTGAACCATTTTTCATTGAAACTCAGTGATGGATGCTCGTTTCTCACAAAAATTTGACGTGTTCACTGCTTCGGCCCAAAAATAGAGTAACAAATTTGAATCTAGGAGCATATAAGGTGCTGTTTCTACTAGTGTTTCGTTTCGTTTTTCGGCAATCCCTTTTTGTTCAGATGTATATTTAACTTCTTTAAATTCCAAAAGCTATCAAAAAAATTTCAAAATTCACTCTGCAAACATTTAATTTTTGTACCAGTACGATTTTCTACTTTAGCCTTGAAGTCCTTGAAGAAATACGAAATGTCACTTTTTTTCTTCAAAATCTTGATTTTACACCATTCTGAAAAATCATGAATTAACGTGGCAAAGTATCTTCTTTTTCCATTTTATTGTACTTTCATCGGACCACAAATGTTTAAAGTTTGTGATTTTCTCGATTATTTTTTCGGCAACGCTATTTTTGTCATTCTTTGAAGACACGTTTTACATTGCAAATTTTTATTTCGATATTCTAAATCAATTCCAAAAATATTTTAATTTTTCTTACCTTCCAACAAGAATTTTAAGTTTAAGTATACCATGCGTGGGTGCCATAACTTTTGTTGATTTGTTGTTAATTTTTTTGGTACAGTTCGGCTTCCACTTCATTTCTAATCTTTTCATTTTCAACATAATACAGCTGTTTTATTCTTTTCGTCTTTATTACGATTCATTTTCCATTAGTAATAATAGGATGGTTTCTTTTAAATAAAACTCCGTAATTATTATCTCTTTTTTTCAATAGAAAGTAAGTTTTTTCTTAAATCAGGAATAAGGAACAATATTTTTATATTTTCTTGTAATTCGAACTGTTCCTCTGCCTATATTTCCGTCATGGAATCTGCACCGGTTAAATTTAAATGTCGATAAGCTGATTTATGCACGTCCCCAAAATCCTTTATTTCTTTGAAGGAATGAGAAGTCCTTCCATTATCTAAATATCAATATTTTTCAGTAATTTTTTTATTTTTATTTTGCAAACCTCACGCTATCTTGTCAGAAACAAGGCTTGAATCTTATGACTCGTTGCTGTTTTGAGATTGCTTGCCTGATTTCTTGTTTTCTTCTTATTTTTAAGACAATTTACTGCTTTGGGTCCCACTTTATGACGTACATGACATTAAATTTGAAATCAGTTTAAGTTAAGTAAATTTTAGTAAAATTTATATGTGCTTTTCGTGTTTCTTTAAAAAAAGCATTTTATGTATTGCTTCACAAAGTTCCATTACTGGTATCGAACTCTTCCACAATTTTCACTTTTAAGGTTTCTGGATTTGCAAGACATCTCGCGATCCAATCGCACACCTAAACTTCTTGAAACTTTCAGCATTGTAGATAATAAATTCTTTTTATGCCAACTTTCTTTACTATTAACTTATCCATCGCCTCAAAAAATTTGTTGTAATGATCATGAACGTTTTGACCTTCTTTCATTTTCTGCAGTGTTTGATTGGTAGATCTCTTCTGATTTTCCAATGCTTATTTACCACCTTTAATTTGCTTCAATTGTGAAGGACTCATTGAAAAAGTTATGTCGCTTTTTACCTTCTCATCATTCTCGATCAAGTCTTAAATATCTTGTTTTTTATCTGGCTTTGCATATTGACCACTAACATTTTTCCACGCATCATTCTTGATAAGAACTGCCTTCATTTGTATCTTCCAAGTGTCATAGTTATTCTTCGTAAGATGATTAATAATGAAACTTTCTGACATCTTGGTTGGATTCAATTTTTATTTATCTTTTGTACGCCTCGTAATTTATTCAATTCTAGGCCATAACTTGTTGTTCATAAAACAACGCAGACCACATGGAAAATGTATTGACAGTGATTTCATGCAAAAGCAACTATTATTTATTTTTGTGTTTGTATGAATGCTTATCAACCGAGTTCTTTATACTATTCTTTCTGTTTGCCAAAAATTTGGGATAATTATTGGTGGTCTAGGGAGTTTGTGTAAAGTTGGCAATGTCATGACCGATTTTTGTATATTTTTGTGTATTTCTAATTTTCCAAAAAGGTTGAAATAATGATGATAATATTTATTTGTTACGTACTTTGCTGTCTCGTATCAAAATGTGGTTTTGCAGGCTTTAATTAGGTTAACAATTTTAAGGAAGAAAAGCTAAAAATCCCTCACGATATTCAGACTCAGATTGACACTAAAATAGAAAAAAATAGTTTCAATCGGTAAATTTGTTCAAAAAGCAACAATGTACCAAATTTATTAATCCACAATTTCGCCAAAGAACCATTGTCACCGTCCAGAGTGATCCGGGTCGCTTTTTGTCAATTTTTTTCCAAATACAAAGAAACCGTTCAAACCACTCGACTCGAAACCTCCGCCACCTCCATCCAGCTCTATTAAGATTTGAAATTCGCCCAACAAAGCCTCCCCTTCTCGATTCCATCGAAGTGCTAATAATCGAGGGTGGTCACGGCCGTTTAAAAGAAACAGAGGGTTGAAGAAGAATCCAGAAACGAGCCTGAGCTCTCGCCACTCCAGTCTTTAAACTACGACGCTCAAACCTCGCCGCGTCTCCGTTCTTGGCCACCCTTAAATATTTCAAAGGACCTACTTTAAAAAAAAGGTGAGCTGCCACAAAGGACGGCGTTCGCACAAACTTTACAAGTTGTTTGGAAGAAAGTCGGACCTAAAAATGTCCCACCTGTTGAGCGGATTTATTCGGGCCGGGGGTTATTTATCGGAATTTGATTTCTCACGATGATTTCGAGCTTTTGTGCGGGCGTTTGATCGACTTTCGATACCTGGATCGGTGGAGAATGCGGCCCGGGTAGATTTACGATTTTCGAAGGTTTTTCGTGCGATTGACGCGGGCAAACAAAAAATGCAGAGGCGATTGGAAGAGCGACGGAAGCCAATGAAAGAATTAACAGAAGCTCATCTCGGCACCGGTGTCGACTTTGATCAAAGATTAGCTTTGAGTCTGCTATGATTCCATGAAATATTAATGAATTGAAAGGTAATGGAATAAATTAATTTCTAAAAGCAATATTTCGCCGGATTAGATGTACAACATCGGAACGGGCGGAAATTAAAGAGAATACCTAATCAGAATGTGCGGGGATCAATATGAGTAATTGATTTCGCACATACAGGGTGTTAAAAAAATCATGACAAAGAGTTGGGTTTTACACAAGATCATAGAACCTATTCTTTAGGTAATTTAAACAAACCGCTCCGTGTCTTACTTAAACTACTTCTTCTGGAAAGCTTCTGGAAATAGTTTTTGATGCAAAATGTGTGTAAATTAATTGTACTATTAATTAATAATAAATTAATAAAAACAGTTTTTTTTTCGTTTATTTTTCTTGTTAGGGTAAGTGGTGAAAAGTTGGCAAAATTTTTTACACCCCGTCCCACATTGTGTACATTTCGAACGCCCTCGAAGAACAAAGAGGCGGATTACACGGGCGGATATGTCTGGCAACATGTGCGGCATTAATTTCTTAGAGAGCGACTTTTGCCCGATCTTAATTACCGATAAAATGGGAATGGATTCTCGAACACAATGGATATCTAACATTTTTACGGCGAAGGTGGACGCTTTTCCTGCGCTCAGGCGAAGATGTCGTTGCGCTTCGACGACCGCGAGCTTCTAAACAATCAAAACAAACATTAGTTGTTGCCGACAGTGTATCTCCCCACATCTCGCTCTTATCACCCCGTCAGTTTGTCGTCTTATCTCTAATTACCTGTCTTAGGTTATGTAGAATTTTCATCAATATTGCATGTTGCTTCATTCTTCTGTTCTGGTCTTGCAGGCACACTGAATCTAATCAACTCCACTTAAGTCAGGTTTGGCCAAATTTACTTAAGTCAAGTCTAGTCAGATTAACTTAAGTCAGGCCTGCTCGGATTAACTTAAGTCAGGTCTGGTCACATTAATACACGTTAGGTCAGGTAAATTGAATTGAACTTAAGTCAAATTTGAAATTTTAATTAAATTTAAGCCATTTTCGATCGTTTACTTCAAATTAAGTTAAGTCAACAAGCCGGGTTAAATCATTTCGATCGAATTCAGATTCTGCTGGTAATTTTTTGCACGTTTTTACTTAATCATCGTAGACATGATATTTTATAGCTTTGAAATACATATTTACACAGAGAAACAGTTTCATTATGAGCAAAATTTGTAAGAAGCAATATAGTGTCCACTCAGGACTAATCAGAATGGCTTAAGAAATATTATTCCAATTGGAGCTAACTAATTTTAAGTCAGTTCAGTGCAAATGGGTTCTATGTCTTTGAAGATAGGTTAAGGCGGCTTAAGTCACGTTAAGTCAATTTGACAGAAGTGAAGTTATGTACCCATTTAATTAACATTTGATTCGGTCAAGTTAAATCAGATTAGTGGAAGTCAGTTCTGTCGATTCTTTCATATTATTTATATGATTTTATTCTCTTCTTCTGCATTATATTCTACTAAATTCAATACTGTTGTATTTAGTTCTGTTTAATTTATTAATGTAATAATTTCTAATAGTTGTCCCGTACGAATTCGCATAGCAATCATGTTTGTTTTTATGTTTTATCGCTTGGGAAGTGTTAGTTAAACAGATTGCCAATAGATGGCGCTATATTCAAAATACGAATTTTACTCTTAAACAGATTGTCAATATAATTAAAATACTGGTTCGTTTCATTCCTTATTTTATTACATAGTTGGAAAAATAAACTATTTTCAAAAATTGTTCCGATATAAATAATAAATCTGGCCAGGCTTAATCACTTGATATTTTTTCCACTTTTAAACAAATATCGGCTTCCAATTCTGATTAATTTAGAAACAAATTGACTTCAGTCAGGGTAATCCAATTTAAGTCAGGTTAGGAACTAAAATTGAGTCAATTTTTATTGGGTTAGTTCCAATCAGTTACAGTCAGTTTAAGCCAATTTGAATTAAGTCAGTTTCTGCCTGACGACGAAAAATTCATTCATTTCATGTCCGTCCCCTAAAGTCAAGTCAGACTAGCTTAAGAAAGCTTAAATCTAGCTCTTATTTTGTGCTTCTTTACAACATTGATATAATCGTATTAACGTTCGATGATTTCTTACAAATTTATTATTGTCGGTTAGAATGTATCAGTTTCTCTCAGATGAAACCAATAATTCAAAGATCAAAGCAAGCTTAAGTCAGTCTCACTTAATTCAAGTCGAGTTCGTGCATATTTCGGTCAGGTTAATCAACTGAAATCAATTTAAACCACTTCAAGTAAGTTTTTGGTATTCTAAGTCAGATGAAGTTGGGTCAAGTCAAGTCAAATCATATTAAGTAACGTTCTGTCAATGCAAATCAAGTGCGAATAAATTTTGTCAAAATAGCTTAAGTTTATCTTCTACGTTGCTCTTAATTATAGGGCGTGCAACAAAAAATGAATCTAGACTAGGCCATGGAATTCGTTTCAGTGTACAAACTGGTTGACCTTGAGATTGAGAAATTTGAAATTATGTTTTCAGTTGACATTTGAAATTAAATTTCGGACACGACAAGTTACATTTAGTGTATTTTTTACAAATCCCATTTCCAGGCTTTGCAAATTTTTGATTGACAGTTGTTGTCAAAAGTCATGATATCTCAATGTCAAAGGTACACACTGTAAAAAATAGCTTCCATGACCTACTGAAAATACCCTCTACTAACGCAACAAGATTAAAAGAATTAATTTGAAACATAAAGGTTTCTGTTGTAATTTGTTTTAATGTTTTGACATAAAAATGAAATGAAATCGATGTTGTTGGTTGGAGAAGCAGCAATATTCCCGTCAAATAAGTGAACCGTACAAGATAAGGGCGATTCGTAGCAGATTTTTCTGGTATTTTATTTAGGTAAATATTTGTGGATAATTGGCAGAAGTGAGTAACCCCGTCGAAGGAAGCAGCAAGCATATTCTTGTTATTTTTGAAGTCTGGGCGTCTCCTGCACCCCATCAAAAGGTCGTCGAGATCGGTGATTGCAGCAAACAGCAAATAATCCGGTCGGATCCCAGAAATTATAAGATTAAAAGAGCGTCGGAGGAAGTGGAACCGAGCCCTTTGACTTGGAGATTAGGCGTTATTTATGGGGTCATTTCTGATCCATAGGCAATCAGCGATCACTCGACTATGGTAATTTGCAATTACCGACTGTCTTCGTTCCTTAATTCGGCCCCATTCAGTCGTCGTCGTCGTCGTCGCCAATTACGAAAATCGACAAAAATCTAAGCGGCCACGTTTATAAATACACCTCCTTACGGCCCATTAAATCAGGACCATATGGTCCGAAGTGCTCGCCATAAATTTAGACATTATAATGAGAATTTATGGCGATATTAAGCGCTTTTTTCGAATACAATTGTTCAACTAAAATAATAAAAGCAACAAATCTTGTCGTCATGTCCTAGATGGATTTCTGTATGTAAAACGTGAGCTGGACCATCGAAGTGGTCGATCTTCCGCTCCACCTCCCCACACCTCCAAGAACTCGCTGGCCGGACCGTTTTTATGATTTCTTCTACCGAGAACGCCAGATATGAATCGCTGACTAACACGGACAATTGCTAAATTGTTATTTTATTCAATGCCGGCCCTGATAAACTACAGATTTGTTCGGCGATCGGCGGCGCGGACGTTTCCAGAAATCATAACTATAAAAGAGGGAAAATTACGGCCGTGTTAATAGTTTAGGCACGATAAAAGTTTTAAGACATTGATTCGACAACATTCTTTCATTTTATACGACCGCCTCTTAACGCCCGCTCTTCGATTTTATCTTCATCGAGGGTCGGGAGGAGGATGCAGTAGGCTCGCGGGAGAACACGGCGATAAATTAATTAGACGATTCGCGACGACTCTAAGAATATTATTATCAATTCTGGGGGGCGATAGCATCGGACGAGCCGAATTCGAAAAATTCTATTAGCGAGGCGTAAATTACTAACGACTTTGCATAAGCGCGACTCGTTTGGAGGAAAATCTAACACGTTCTTGAATAATTAAACGAAGAAGATGTAGGGGTCATTGATACCACCATTTTTCTTATCAAAAAAATGAGATTCACTGCTTTACTTCAATAACATTGAATATCGCGTAAATCAGATTAATTAGTTATTCAAAATCCACGCCCTTTATGTATCTTTATATACAGTGTGGAACAAAATGATTTTCATTTGCATTACCGCCCTCCTTTTTTTGTAGAGCGGCATCCTAACCTCAAAAAATACATTAAAATTTCAGATGCGTCCAGATTAAAAATACGCCTCAATTATGAAAGTGTTCTCTTGCCGGTATACATTTTTAGTCTTTGTTAATTCAATTCACTTCAATAAATTGCAATAACTGTCAATTTGATTGATGTCATTTATTGAGAGAACTATGAACTTTAAAAATAGTAGAGCGGCGCAGGAAATTTACATGTGAAAAGATTCCAATCATTTGCAATCATTGATAATCATTTTGTTCCACACTGTATATCTGAATATTATGCCCGGTGGCTTACCCTTGACAAAAAATTATAATGTCCGAAAGAAATAAATTGTTAACTAAATTCAAAATTTCGTAAAAGCTAGATGATTGGGTGGAGTATTAGAAATTACGAAATTTAACTGTAAGTGCCATTAGACAAAAAAACTACTTTTGTCAATCTCTGAGGGAAATTTGAATAAAAAAGCAATATAAATATCAAATCGAAAAATAAAACAGTCGATTTGAATAGATTCGATGCATATGAAGTAGCGCAAATATAAATTTTCACTTCAAATATGCAAAGATAAATGAATTTCAAGAGACATTTGATAGTACAAAATCGAATGCGTTAACATCTGATAACATTTCGGCTAGGATGCTAAAACTATGTCCAGTGATCAGTAAATATATACAGTGTGGATGAAAACGTTGGAACTAATTCGACAACGACAGAAAAAATCGCTCGGACACGAAAATTTTTAATTTTAGATTTGCAAATTCTGACATAAAAATTTCATTTCAATTTTTTTTAAAACGGCAACCTTAATTTGTGATTGCGTTATTTTAAAGAGCATGTTTATTGTATTTAAAACTATAAAATTTGTAATAGGTTACAAAGCAATATTTTTGAGTTTGAGAGTTTTTGAGTATTTTTAACAGAGTATTTATTCGTTTGTTATTTAGTAATTTAATGATTTTAACAATCGCAGTTTATTTAAATATACCCTTGCGACAAATGACATAACAAAGCAAATTTTTAAGTCAGAATTAGCGCATTTAAAATTAAAAATTAACGTGTCCGAGCGATTTTTTCTGTCTAATTTATCGAATTAGTTCTAACCTTTTCATCCACACTGTATATTACTCTCATTGTAAATTCTTGTTTATAAATCGGTTACTATCCGCAAGATTGAAAAATTGCTTTGAGACATCCTTTGCCAAAAACGAATAACCCCATGTTCGGACTAAAGACAAATAAGTATACTGCCATGTCTTTGTAAATTTTAAAATTTAAAACGAATAATTTACAATCAAGTCAATGATTTTGTTCTATTGGCTAATATAATTATCGACAAACAATTTAGGTTTAAAAAATAATTTTGCACTACAAGCGTTTTAGGAAAAATTTTAGATGATTGTTTTAGAGCAAAAGATAAAGATTAATCGACTTTATTGACTTTTTCCAAAGCTTTTGATACTATAGATCATGCTCTACTTATTACAAAATTATCTTTTTAAGGCTTTGATGACATTTCGATCCAGTTTTTTAAGTTTTTTTTACTAAATCGAAATCAAGCTGTGGTCATTCGTAACTCGCAAGTGGGTTCGATCACTTCACATGTTCTCAGGGTTCTATTTTAGGGCCTCTTTTATTCAGAATATATACAGCGGAGATTTTAAACTCGTTAAAGTACCATAAAATTCAAGCTTTTGCGTATGATACATATTTAGTAATATTTAAATCTTTATCCAAAAAATGTTGAACAAGCTTATAAACAGATTAAGGAGGACTGAGAACAAATGACGTTTTTAACTAAACAATTAAGATTAAAACTGAATGTAAATACATGTAATGTCATCTCCATGTCACCAAAAATACAAAAATTAATCATAAGAATAGAATTGAAACGAACAGTGTTCCTCAGGGTTCTATTTTAGGGCCCCTTTTATTGATAATATATACAGCGAATATTTTAAACTCGGTATAGTACTGTAAAATTTAATTAAAATTTATCTTTTACAACGAATAATGGTATATTTTAATTTTAATTCAAAAAATTTTGGCCAAGCTTTTAAACAGATTAATGATTATTTAGCACTGAGGCTTTGAACTAAACAATTAGGATGAAAACTAAAAATAAATACATGTAAAGTCATCTCTATGTCACCAGAAATACAAAAATTGATTATAAGAATATAATTGAAACGGACAGTGTTTTCCAGGGTTCTATTTTAGGGCCACTTTTATTCAGAATATATACCGGAGATTTTAAACTCGGTAAAATACTTTAAATTTAAGCTCTTGCGACCATACAGAGTTATATTTAAATTTTTATCCAAAATATTTTAAACAAGCTTGTAAACATATTAATGAGGACTTGGAACAAATGACACCTCTAACTTAATAACTAGGATTAAAAGTGTATGTAAATAAATGCATCTGCATGTCATCAAGTAATACAAAAATTGATCATAAGATTCAAATTGAAACTGACAATGTTCAAATTAAATTTGTGAGGTGTAGAAAATTTTGGTCTAGACAATCAGTTGGGCTTAAAGACCATATAAATTCTTTTGTGAAAAAATCATTAGCTGCATTATTATTCTTTATGCAAACTATCACATTACTTTTAATTTGAGAAAAAAACTTTGCGAATTCTTAATTCTTTCTAACCGCCTAATCAATTATTATTCATGTTTAGATCCAAATATCGTTGCCAAAAATTCAAAAAATTTTTAGAAAATTTATTTTTCAATCATAATGGGATAATCTATAAATATTTCTTGTTACTATTTGTATTTAAATTGTTTAAAACTGCATCACCACTGAATTTTAGAAAGTTAATTGGTTCACGAAAAAGTTGTCACAACAATCAAATTCGTGGATTTTTTGATATTTTAATGCAAAAATTCAGAACAGCTACATTTCAAAGATCCTTGACATATAACTCTCAAACTTGTTTCATCAAGATATTTCTGTTCTATTTTTATTGTATGTTTCTATTTATTTGTATATTTGTCCTATCTTATATTATTTACTTATATATATTTTGTTATTGAATGTACATATTAGTATATAAATTGAATAACTTCGACTTGACTTTATTATTTTTATTTTTATAAATCCGATCTATTATCATTAGTATTATCAGTTTAGTAAAATCGCTAGAAATGTGACTTGTGTAAAATATAAAAAATTAATCGGCTCGAGCCCGTGCAGGAGTCGTAAAACAATTATCCGTGAGTAATTGACGTGCCGAAACTTCGTCTTACTCTAATCGTCTATAAATAAATCACCCCGTACAAATTTCGCCTGATTTACGCCGAATATCAAAGCGAACATACGGCCACTTCGTATTTCAAAATCCAGACAGCGTCTCATCTCCTCGAAATAACTCTCCTCCTCATAAAGTCGCAAATAACTGTTCGGAAAAGTGCTGCGCGTTTTCCATCAATTTTCGCCCGTCGACGCGGAGCCCCTATTGAAAAGCCATTATTTTTCCGAGCAACCTGTTGAGCGCCTCTTAGCCGATTAATAAATTCGGAAAAATGCAGGACCGAACGGCGGGAGAGCGCCTCCCAGGTGGAAATACGGTAGCGGCGACAATGGCGGCCATTAGTCGGTGCCATGGTAAGTAATGTAATATTGTCTACCAACGGGACACCCATATTAGTCATGGTCGGAGTCATGGGTGAGCGTTTCGGACCTGGTGCAGGTGCGCAAACATCGCCGTCGTCGAAATTTGGGGGTGCAGAAGCGAGGGGAAAATAAATCCGTCGGTGTAGTGTTTGTCTAACTCGAGCTTAAGAACACTAATTATCAAACTTGGAAACTGTATTAAGATTATGCGAAGGTGAGGTATTAAATATTGTCGATTTAGCAATTTACCAACTTCTGGCCGTGATTTTGTGTGTTATTATAGATAATGGTATGCTAAATGGGTTGACTTTGGGCTAAGAAGTTTGCTTTAGAATGTTATTTGACAGGTGACGGGTCGCGGGACGCGTGCTTTCTTCGCCCATCTCCCACCACCTTCGCACGCAACCCCCTCGTATCAGATTTTATTATTTCTATAATTCAGACCGAAGAGATAGCCGATATTCAAATGAACTATTGTATGGTAGTGGCAGATATGCACGAACTTGACTTAAATATTAATTTATTTATTACTTTATAAGAACAATAGATCGATTCTATTAGATCCAAATCGAAATCGGACATTTGCATATTACATGGGACACGAATTACAATATTAATAGGTCGCTCTTTATGGAACTGGATCTGAAGACCCATCATTGACCGCACCAACAACTCGCATGGCTTGAATACGAACAATCGATTGAAAAGTGCCTCCAGAAAGCTATAATTTCAACAACATAATAATTTGTATCAAAATATGTATATAGAAAAATATAAAATAAATATTATCTTGGTGATTTTATTAAACTTATTATACACGAATTTGGTAACAATTCAAACAATCATAAATATATCAAAATGTGTATAAATATTGTATCAACAACAGATTACAACGTAAACAAACAAAACAGGAAAGACACACTTGGAGATGCAAAATTAAAATCTAATAAATGGAATAAAATAAGAAACATTCTGACCAAATAATATGACCACTAAAATTTTATCAATCAACCAAATTTAAAAAATCTTAAAAAATGCAAGAATTTTGAACAATTGAAGGAAACTAAACAAAAACTTAATATGAGAAAATATTTAAAATAATATTATTCTTGTGATTTTATTAAACCTGCCCATTATTTTTAATTTTATAAATATAATACACAGAAATAAAGAGTTTAGAACTATTTAAGGAAACTAAATGAAAATGAAACAAACATCATTTCCACGATTAATGATTTGCAACAAAATTATAAATATTAATAAAATATTATTATGGTGATTTAATTCAATCTGCCCATTATTTTTAATTTTCTAAATATTTTACACATAAATATTTAGAAAAAAGCCTACACACTGTATAATTTTAGGAAATCTTGGAGAATGGATAAAAATCTAAAAGAATTTTTAACAGCTTAAGAAAATTAGAAGAAAATGGTACAGTTATCCTATTCACAACATAATGATTTGTACCAAAATAAGAACATATTAAAAAATTTACAGAAGTTGCAATTTAGCAACCTTCGTTATAGCATTGAAAATGAACATGACTATTTTTTAAACTTGGCAAAATTTCGCAATATCTAAAAATTTAACAACAGGCAAATTTATGTTTTGTAGAAAAATAAACTTTTATTGCATACAAATATGCTTTTCGCGCCAAACACGACTTGACCCGAATTGCACTAGAGCATTCGGATACTAACTTCGGTTTAAGCCCTCTTCGTAATTTAAAATTTGCACAATAGTTCTAAAATCTCAACCCTGCCACAAACATAAGCTGTCTGAACGCTCATTGGACGTCCATGTCCACTGAGCGCCTGCATTTAGTTTGCGTAGTTCACGTAAATGAATATGTACAATATTAAAAAAATTAAAACTATCAAAGAATATAACACACAATAAAAAATTATGTGCAAGAGAACTTTTGTCTTTAGGGACTAATCCGACAATGACAATTCTTCCAAACGTTTTGTCTACGCTTGCGGTCGACATCTTCAGTGGCGCTGTAAACGCCAGCAAAATACGATTTAAATTATCTCACACTGTTTTATTCCATTCATACAACGCCAAATAATAAAAATAAAATGTACAAATAGAATAGGTCCTAATACAGTGACTTGTGTTAGATGCAATAAACAATTTAATCCATGGTGCAATATCTTTTAGTGATCTGTTACATAATGTAAATATCACTGCATTTACGTCTCATTCTAATCGACCAAAGTAAGGCATCTGACCTCGTACTCTTAATACGGCAAAACTGAAATACCAAGACTTCCAAATTTAGTCTCTAAAAATGCTCGAATGCAACAAAACCAATGCCATTCGAAATCTTGAACAAGCATATTGTACCAGCCATAAATGCAGATAAGCGCGGCCTGCAATGCGCAGTGGGAATAGTGGGGGGAGGCATTTAGGTGGGGGGAGAATATAAAATGTAGGAAAGAAGTATTGGAAAGAAATAATGTTATCACATGTAGTAAGCTCTCAGAAGGATAATCTGTCAAATAAATTTGTGTGGTGATGTGATTTTTATTAAAATTTTTATAGTAGAGATTTTAACCAGAAGCGATAAAAATTTGTAAAATCAATTACCACTATACTACTACAAATAGGTTTAACTTGACTTTGTGGCATTTCTTGGCAACAACAAGCATCGGAGTATTAAACAAACTATTAGAAATAACTAAATTCAAGTGAGCTAATAATAATTATTAGAACATGTTTGAACAATCATCGTAATTGGGAGTTATTGGCGTGTAAGATCCAATTAAGTGCGGAATCGGTCATTGAGTGGTGTTTATCGTTTTGATGTGTCCAACTGTACACCTCGATCGGGTCCAGTGACATATGCATCGTAATCTGCATATGCGGACTATGTTAATGGCTCGGGCTAATTGTAGACAGTTGGCGGCACTGTATCACACTACGTCACGTGACCGTATCGCCTGTCAGCCACCTATTGACATGTATATTAGTAGTTTGATACAGATGTATGATGGCGATTTCCGGTTCCGTTCCCCACTAACCTCGCCACAAATCACGTGACGTGACGCGTCGTTCTCGCATTGGCCGATTGAAAAATTGACAGTTGCATCGCAGATGGCGTCCGCAAGCCCCCGAGATATATTCCGGGCATGTCGCTGATTAATTGTCGGGACGCTGTTTGCAGTGCGGAAGCCTCAAGCAGCCCCTTAAATCCGGTAGCCAAGTGGGCAAATAAAAAATAAGGAAAGAATGCCCTTTCATCCCCTAAATTCAGTCGGTTTTATTCGCCCTATCTGTCACGATCGTTGTTTGGGAATATTTATCGTCCGAGAAAGTGGAGACGTCTGTTCTGCGGACGCCCGTGTCGATTCGAACCCTTTTTAGAGCGGGACTTGATTTATTGGCGATTTTTAGGAAAACGGGGGCGGCTCCGGGCGCTGTCTTATCGGAGCGCTTCCGGAGTTATATACCTGTCAATGACAATATCAATCCGTATTAGGTGGTGGATGGCGTCATCTGTTATTGCACAATTACATCTCCAATTGCATGAATTGATTTATAACATTGCGCCGACAAGGGCTTGATAGCATTATGCATTGTTATTGATATGTACCGTTATTCAATCGGTCCGTCATTTATATGCATATATTCGTGACACCAAGATGCATTAACTCTGATTTATCGACTCGTCTTATCACAATCGTTATCAATTACTTAAATATTCACTTCTTAAAAGACTCGACTTCCACCGCATCCTAATTAATCTTCTCTTGTAGGGCTTTCACTGCGTTTGAATTCAGGTCAAGTCAGATTTTAACAGTTTTTATAAAAATGTTAACAGTGGCTTGAACTCAGTCGTGTGCGTGTGTATAAGCCGCCTCTGCATTATCCTCCCCCCACCCAAATACCTCCTCCCACCACTTTTAACTGCGCATGCACACACACATACGTCGCATCAGCTTTTTAAACCTCAGCCGTTTACAATAAAATTTTAGTGCAATTTTGCGATGAAAGAAGTGCACATATGCTAATAAAAAAAATCGGTGATATATGGGACGAATTCGTGGCCCAGCCTGTATGTCTTGTACGAGGTGGTGATAAAAACCCTCGGCGCGAATGTGTTATTCTTAAAGCGAATCGCTATAATATCTTTATTACTCTCCGGAGCTGGCTACAAATTGCAGGACATTACAACACATGACGATGCAGACGGAAAAATTGCAAATATGTGACTAGCTGAAGCCATATGTCAGCGAAGATGACACCGCGATTGCGGAACTGAACACGTATGAGCTTAAAGGCTGAATATAACTTTTATAGATAGATGGAAGACATTGATATGCTGAGTAGAAGACGTGCCGCGAATCGTCCGATTGTGTATTGAGCAGTTTAATTGAGAGTGGAGGAAAAGAAGCGATCCCAAATCGATTTCGGGACCATAAATAACGGCGTCCGCAGACCCAATAAAAAACTGACAAATTCATCGGTCGGCTCCAATTTGCAAGATAAATGTCCCTTTACGTATAAGAACGTCCAGACGCTCTCCCTTCTAACACGTTGTACGGCCGCACCCGTTTTTCCTTCGCGATCGATTCCGACGATTTTCAACTCGCACAATCGCAGATTAATTGAAACTAACCCTTCGGAGGAGTTATCGGCTGAAAGGGAAGCCGTGGTGCACGACGTCCCTCATTCTATTGAAGACCAAAGTCCACAACAATCGCCCATGTCCAAATAATAAATCGGCAAAGTCGCGGTTCGATGCCGATGGACAAGGACATGCAACTTTGTCTTTAAAACTCCAATATGCAAAATTTACAGTTCCAAATCACACAACTTTGCAGTTTACACATAGCTAACCAAGATAACTAGATAACTGATACCCAATATTTTTATACTAAGAAAGAAAAAATTATACAGATTGTCAATAGATAGCGCTATGATCAAAACACGGTTTTTGGTAATTTTAAAACAAACATTATCATTTTGAATTGTTGGTTTATTTTTCGCAGATAGCCGTAAAGGTAATCTTTAAAATGATGGTTGAATCATTGGTTTTGATGAAGTATTAAGGGAGATATGGCCGAAAAAAAAACACCTATAAATAATTTATCGAGATTACATGTTTGTACATTTGTATGCTTTCTCTGTAGACGATGAAACGAGGTGTGTGAGATGTCGTGTAACGTTCGGAAGTAATCGAATAGGCAAAATTGAAACCTCCGCAGTTCGGCGCCGCTTTCCTTAGCCGTGGTCGACGATACGGCGCGTTTTTTGTCTTCCTGTCCGTTTTGCTTGAGTCGTGCGGCAATTCAAGAGGCGTATCTACACATGTCTCATATATCGGCTTAGTTCCTCTACTGTTTTACCTTTGTGAGGGCTAGTGTTTCGTTTGCAGTTAGTGTCCAGCGGCCGGTTCGAGTTTGAATGGCCATTGTTCGGCCATGGTTCAGATACTTGGAACAATCACCGCTAACTTTAGTTCTGCACTCTGCATCTCCGCCACCCCGAACGTGGGGCGGCAGCCAGAAAAAAAAATCCATCCCCGATCGACGCGCCACCATCCCCGGCCGCAAAACCGAAACCTCGGTTAATATGTTTAACACCTAACCTGTTTGCATTGATATCGGGGTGCAAATGAGAAGGGCGGTTGCAATACTGATAGATGTGTCTACATTGGTCATGGCTGCAATTGATATTGCGGCTTTTCGGGGTTGCGCTCCCGACTATCGAATGCTTTTTACGCAAATTCCGGCGAGGTATTGAGAGTATTTTTCATTTCGATGATGGTGTCGGGGGAGAACAGCAACACGCTCCGATCGTTTCCGACACCGAAAGCAATCTGATATTTAGAAATTAAAGAGGCGTTATGCGGTACGATTCTGGCTTGTTCGTGTTCGATCTATCGGACCGAGCAGGAAGTACTTGGGTTTAGTTACGTCGGTAAGAGATCAGTGGCGTTGTCAGCCGAAACGGATAATATCACTTTCGTGTCTCTAAGACATTCGACTGCATTTGTAAAATTGATCAATATACTCAAAAATTAAATTATTAAATTCGGAAAATTTTAACCATCTGACCTGACACCTTGCATCTTAACGCAATTCTATTCCAAGAAATTTGAATTAATTTATAAAATACATCAAATAATATGTTAACTTAATCTATGTATTTGTATATAAAAATGTATGTTTGTTTGTACACTATAGACTCGGAAACTACTGAACCGATTCCCCTCAAATTTACAGGATATGTATGATTTGATGCCGAGACGGTTAAGAGCATGGTTACTACAATGGTAATAATGGTTACTATATGGTTACTATATAACTATATGTTTGAAACGTGTTCTGATTTTTTGAAATTAAATCGTTTTTTACGACGAGTGAACGTATCCTTAAAACTTTTTTTGAGTTGTGTAAAAAAATTACAAAAATACGTTTTACCATCAATAATTTAATGTAGGAGATTTGAACAAATTGGTAAAATGAGATAAAGAAAAAAATTTATAATTGAGTTTGAATAAAGATTTTTTTTGATTCAGAGCGTATTGGAATCCTTTATCCCACAAATAAACGTCTTAAAGAAACCTGCATTAGTATGCAATTTTGCATTAATTAAAAAATTGATAAAAATAAATTTTAAAGGATTATTCGTAGTCACTCATTTTGAACACAACTTTCTTGAACAAAATAAAAACAAAAAAGAAAAAGTATGGATTTCAAGCGATCAAGAAACTGTAAGTAAACTGTGTGTTGTAAAAAATATGGGCAACTCAAGATAGTAAAAGGAATCTTTGAAGAAGTTTATAACTCACATTTGACTGCATTGTGAACTTAAATGTATGTATAAAATCAATCAAAATCCGAGTAAAATTGAAAAAAGGGTTTTCTTCGCTGAATTGTAAGAAATTTGGATAAATTAGTAAAATGGAAAAAATTAATATAAAAGTGATTTGCTGCAACCCTGAGACTAAGTAACTCTCCATTTTTTTTTATAAAATGTGAAAAATCCGACAAATTTTAGAAGATTCAGAGTCCTTGATCTTGAAGGTAGTTCTATTGTAATAAATTTAAATCAATTTGTAAAATAAATTAAGGCAAAACCAGAAAGAAAAAAAGGAAAACTATGGACTGCAACGATTCTGAAGTTCTTGTTTACTCTCAAATTTTTTAGTCGATATTGAGATATTTTAGGAAAATCTTCACCAGAAAAATCGAAAAAAAAATTAAAAATAAATCGAACTGTAGAAACATTTATGTATGTATTTAGAGACAGGGAAGATAAAATCCAAAGAATTTTTAATCAATCGAATTACATCTTAAAATCAACTTAATTGTGGGAAATTGAATAACCAAAAAAATTAGTGAACTTGTATAAAAAGATCCTAAATAAATCTGAAAAAAAAATTTCTAGTCAGGAAAAAACATTGAAATTAAGAAAAATGTATTGAAGCTCATTTGAAGCTGTGAGATCGGATCAGATCTCATTGATTTTGGTCATTTACGCATCTTTTAAAGTCAAATGCATTATAAGTGAACACAAAATTTTTCTGATTAGAAAGTTATGAAAAAAAAAGATTTAGAAAATTATACGGGATGTGGAGCTAACAGGAAGCGGCAAATCTCAAATCCAAGAAATCTTAAGTAAATTTGTGAAATAGGAATTGCATTGGTTGCACTGTAATATTTTGATAAAATTTATTGATAGAGATAGAGAAAAACTGCTCAAGACTAAAAATTGAAAAAATATAAATTTCAGTAGATTTTCAGGCAGCCCGAGTTCATTGCATCTCAAAGTTTGTTGTGCAAATTTTTGCCTGATTATTCAGTATTTGTCGTAAAAATTCCGAAACGATATTTGGCGAGATGTTATCTTAACAGTTATAAATTATGGAAGCAATAAAATGCGTACCACATGGTTCGGTGCCCATGTATGGTACAATCGAGCGTCCGCGACCATTTTCCCCGCAATTTTTTCTGCCCCCTTTAAACCATCATCGGCCACATATTTATCAGAGTTGTTGAAAGAAATAAAGCGGCGTAAAAATGCCGTAACTCGGTAATTCGGCAATTTTCCGCTCATTTATGAACGTAATAAAATACTTAGTATGGTACTCTCCCCATGGGGCGCTTCGTCTGGAGCCTTCTTTAAGGTTTACTATTCGGCCCGAAACTAACGAGAGTAATTAATGAATAATTTAACGGTCCTCTTGTCTCAATTTTATCGGCCGTAAAAATTTCAATATGGTCGCGGTGGTCCGTCACTCCCGAGCCTCGTGGGGTTTGTGGGGGTTAGATGGGTGGATGGAATTCTTCGAAACGATAATTGAAACGTTCCGGTGCAGCTCACGTCCACGCCGCCATCATATTTTAGGTCCACATATTATTCGCCTCCAGATAAGAACGATATGATTTATTTAAAAATGAAACTCAAAAGTGTTTTTCCGTGCGCAGGTATATAGAGACATTTCAGAGAATGACGTACCACGAATTTTAAAACTCCGACGACCATAAAACGCAACGATCGCCGACTTTGTTTCTGTCATTAGACCGGTCACGAGTCACGATTTTCTGGGCGGATTTTTATGGGTTTTTGGGCCCTATCTGATCTCAGACGCCCACGGGAAAAGTAATACACCTTCGTTTCAATCCGGGCGAATCTTTGAGGGACCTAGATCAAGATTCGCGCCGATGAATGAACCGGCTGATGCCGCGCCCGATTCCGGGACTCTTAATTAATATCTTGTAATTAAAATAAAATTATCGGAGGGGCTAGTCTTGGATGTGGAGCGTCGATTTTAAGCTGCGTCCAACACAAATCATGAAAGGGAAAAGTGTTGGATGTTGCAAAATTTATGGACGCCGCCAAAAACCTTTGCGAACTTTACCAAATTGCATTTAAGCACCATTAGAAGAGAGGCAGGCGGGCCAACATAAAACATAATAAATACCTAATGCATGAAGATTCTATCACATCGTAAAGTATCAGAAGTTTGAGAGTTTGAGAGGTTCCTATCGGAGCCATATTACGAGCTTTATGTGCCAACAGGGACGTATTAAGAAAGAGTGGGCTAGGACTTGTCGAACAATTTTTTGCATATTTAAAATCGTTTTACCATTGCCGGTGTTAAATTTAAAGGGAAACTCTTAGATTTGTATTTTTTCTGATATCGCATTATTTAAAAAAAATCTTCTATTTGATTTTGGTTGATGAAAATACAGGACTGGGTGATAAATCATTAAATTGAATAAAATAAATTCCCTTTGAAAATTTTAAGAAGAAAAAATTGAATTGGATCGGCGATAAATTTTTACATTTCTTTTGATAAAAATAAAATTTTTGAGTTTTGTGGTGCAGATATTAATGTATCACTGGAGTTTTTACAACACGAATTTGTTAATAATTATTAATTATTTCCCAAAATTTTGGGTTTATAAATTTCTCGGAATATCTGAAAATTTTTAAAATTACTTACAGTTGCTTAAGTTTTGTTAGATTGTCTTTAATTTCTATTTTTGATACTTTTATACTGTTCAATGCTTTCAAGTCCCTCTCAAAATTTCTGTGACTGGGTCAGATTTCTTCAGGTTTTGAGAGCTATATGCTTGTTCTGAAAATTTTATTTCTGTCCATATTCAGTTTCCTTAAAATTACCGTTCAATATCGTTTAACTGTTTTCAGATTGTTTCATATTATTTTAAATATTCTTTCAAATTCGTACACTCAGTTTCGCTAAGATTTTTATAATATTACATATGTATGTGTCAACTTTAACTGGAATAAATTCAGTATCTTAAATAGAGATGATTTTGCAAAAAATTTTAGATACACGTTAATTATTGCTACTTTTCAGACTAATCAGTTTTTATTTTTATTTTATTTAGAGGGATGAAACTACCTGTAACTTTTTTCAAATGGAAATATGTTAATTTACGTATTGCAAAGATCACGAAAGAAAGAGTACAACATTGTATTTTTTTCACGTTTTTTAGCTAATTTTTCCAGTTAAAATTTTTACTCTGTATTTTCAGTTTATTCCAGACGTCCTTTTTTATGTTTAATAATTTAATGATGAAGATTATGCCGGTTGGCTTAATATTTGGTAATTTCTTTGTTGTCACATATTATTCGCATGGTGCACATTATGTAACATCGATTTTAATATCAACCCCTTTCAAATTTTATCAGATGTTTTAGATGTCCACGAATTCGCTGATTCAGATTTTCTAAAATTTGCTCTTTTATGTTTCTCTCAAAGTGGAATATGATTTTTTCATGATTCATATATATATAGATTATTGAAAGTCTCTGCAAGTTTCTGAAAAATTGTTAAACACTTTCGTATGGCTCAGATTTACACTTTTAGAATCATTCGTAAATAAATACATACAAATTACATAAAATCCTGTAAATCCTGTTTTAGTATTTCGCTCTTGATATCATCAGGTGTGGATTATAATTAATTTGCTTATTCCAACATCTTCTCGATGTAGTGTTAAAATTTTTGGTAGAAGCTGAAAATATGTTTTCATTCTCAAATTGACAATTTGATGATTTTGTCCGTTAGTGCAAATCTTTCTAGCTTTTTTGATGTGTTCAGGTTTTTTCACCATTAGTTTAATTTATTTAATAGTTAATTTATTTCAAATTATTTCAAATTATGTCAGATTGACTCGGAGATGTTCTTCGATTCTTCTAAATTCTCGGAAAATATTTTCTTATTCGTTTTAGATTTGAGCAATACATTCTACCACTCTCTGTCGGGTTTATTTCACTTTTCCTCGGAAATTCTGCGGGTTTTATTTATTGCTTCGAGTTTTCGAACTGCATTGATATCACTCATGAAATTCTGTCGATATTAATGAGTTTTTTTGTAGTGCTGTTACTTCAAGTTTTTACCGCTTTTCAGATTTTCGTCATTTCATCTGATCATTTCTTAGAATTTTCAGATTTACACAAACCTGTTCTTTGTTTTTTTAAATTTATGGTTTTATCGATTTCTCAAAATATCTCAATTTTTTATTATTTGCATTTGCTTATAAGTTTTTTAAAGTGTCTTTAATTTGTGCTTTTGATAATTTTACACTGCAAATCCTCTAATTAATTATTCCAAATTTTTTTTATTATGACGTAACGCAGTTGTCTTGATAAGATGCCTGATGATTGCAAACATTTCAAATAACATTAGTTTCATTCAATATAATTATTTTTTTTTAAGATTTATTATTTTCTTATCTCTCCTTGTATTGTAAATAATACAGAAGTAATTTCTACAATGTTATGTTATGAAAATCTCTCTATTTTAACCACGGTGTTGCAATTTAAAATTCTTTGAATTTCCATGGATTTGCTACTGATTCTTCAAAGTTGATTATTTCAATAATGACGTGCATGCAAATTAGTAGGGACTCGACTATATTATGCTGCCAGTAATCCAAAGATTTGGAACCGTTTGTAAAATTCAAATTCACTCAAATTCTGTAAAATTTTCTTCGATATTTTTCTGTCAAGGGCCAGTTAAATTTAAAGAGATTTTCCGAAAATTGGAAAAAGTTAAATTTTTATTCACATCTCAAATGGCCACAATTTCAAAAAATTCTTCTAATCGATTCTAATAGGTAAATGAAAACGAAAAGTGGCTGGGAGATAAATCGCTGGATTGAGCAAGGTGGGAGGTAATTTTTTGTTAAATATCTAATTATTTACGACATTTTAATACGAAATATGCACTTTTGTTAAAATAAATCGATTCGTCGTTGGTGTTGCATTTTTTATAATTAGCATAACATTTCCTGTCTCCTGCGCATGCGCCGTGGGAGTAGTGGGGGAAGTTTTTGGGTGGGGGGAGTTAGCGACTTAATGCTAAGTTACTACGATTCGGTGAGAACCATGAGGAACATTAATTCAAGATATTTGAATCTTATTGATTTGATTTGACCACTATAGTGATTTGGTAGAATGATGCCAGTCATTTATAGATTTGCAACAGTTTGTAAAATTTTTTATTTGCATTATAATTAATACATATATGTATTATATTAATTAAAAATTTTATTTTTGACACATTTTTTCTCAATTCTCCCGCCTCCTACAGGAAGGAACGAAATTTTATGTTTTTGAAGGACCGCGTACTACTGAAAAAAGAATATCAACAATTAATAAGCTCATGGTAGTTCAGTTCATGAATTTTTTAAAATTATTATAATTTTTTGGATAGTTTCAAATATTTGGAATTTAGAATAGAGCCATTCAATTATGTTTTAGTATCTTTCCGAACTGCTGCTGTTAAAGTAGTTCGAAAATCGTCGTTTTCTGTATCATCGCCCGACCTGAGTCTCTCAATACCGAGCAAAGCTCCATTCGACTCCGATGCACGTTCGTGCGAGTTAATTAAGGGAAAGTCGTCATTTTTCGATGATCGCTTCGCAATTGCCGGATTCGGGCATAATCCGTTCCAAGTAATTGAAAGGAGCGTAGAAAACGGTTGGTGTGTGTGTGTGTGTCCATTAAGGGTTGTTTCGGAAAGGCTCGTGAAAAGGCAGTAAAATGGGGAGGTTCCGGTATGGGTTATAGACAGGAGTTGATTGCCGATTTTGCCAATAGACGCTCCGCTTGTTACAGATACGGCGAGTTTACGATACGATACCAATTAGCGTTATGGCCTACAGCCTGCGATTTCTTACGTACTCTCTTCTATGCCATTAACGAGGGACGACGCTATCATCGTAAATGTGTGTTCTCTTATTACTCCTCCTCCTCCTCCTCCACTTCTTGCGTTCAATCGATAGCGGCGACAACGCCAAAGACCAGAAGCGATCGAAACGTGACGCTTTGATCGTTTCGAGTCCGACTCTAATAGAACCTAATTGGTGGTTGTTTATGCGAAGGTAGCTATCTTGTCCGGAGTGTTTTAGAAGGGGCATACATTTGAATCCGGGTAAGACCGCAGCCCCGGAGGTATTTCCGTCCGGAAACTAGCTAAATGCTCCTGAATCCGGATGTGTCGGCCGCCGGAATAAATACACATATATTCTTAACTCGACGTCGAGTGGAGGGAGCGTTCGCTAGAAAAATGCACAAAAAAAAAGCGGCGTGTCGAAACGCAATCCCGACCCCCCTAATATTTGCAATATCGATTGCGCGCTAATGGGAACAAGGTGATGAAATTGTAGGTTTTTTTTCAAATTCCCGTGTTCCACACGCATCCGAACGTTTCGAAATTGGGAAGGGGTTAATTTTAGGCGAGGGGTGCGAATCGCGTCGATGTGCATCGACGAGAGCGATTATTTTCCGAGAGTATCATCACTTTGTAGTCGAAGCCGTGGATGTTCGGGAAAGAGGGAACGCCGAACAAAACTGACACTGACAGATATACAAATGAGAGTTGATATTCGCTTCTATAGATATCCCTATTTGAGATATTGCCGCTGCACACTTTTCAATAATGTCTAATGGAAACGAAGAACAAAGAAAGTGCTGCTCGGCCCTTGTTCATGCTCTCGTCGAAATAATTAACACGATGCCTCGACGTTCTTGGATTGCTTCACGAGCGAATTGTGCCGAACAAATCGTGCTGATTTATTAGAAACACAACTTTTCCATATTGTACAAATTAGCCACAAAAATGGGCGTGGTGAAACGTTTAGATTGTTGGAAAAGTGGTTGGGAACTCTTATGAATACAATTTTATCGAACATGATTGTATCTACTGATTTTTAAAGATATTCTTTTAAATATCTGTATTCCGGGTTTTCAAGTTGCGATCCGTGTGAATAACATCGAAAACGACGACAAACGTTTCGCCCACATCTGCGGTAGACATCTTCAGTGGTGGTGCGGACGTGTTCGTGGAATCGCCGCGAAATTAAAATTTTCGTATTGTCCGAAATTATTCTCAATATTTTCTCTCAGACTCCCGAAATCTTTGTGACTAAATCCGATTATGCAATATGGTTTAGGTTAAGTTGAATATTCTATTAAGGCGTCAAATTTCGTTCATTTTTTCAGGTTGTGAGAGCTAAATATTTTTTCTGAAAGTTTTCCTCGATTATCTATCAGTTTCTGTTAAATTTTCTCAGATCAATTCAGATTTCTATTGATTTTTCTAAATATCTATTCATACTCCCAGTTTCTTTAAGGTTTCTCTATAAATTTATACACAGGTTCCAAAAAATATTTTTTAAATGAACTATCAAAGTTTTTGGTTGTAGAAGCTTCAGATATTTTTTCATTGCTTAGTAATCTTTAACTCTCTTTTAAATTCAATCAATTTTTTTCAAATTGACTTGGAGATGTTCTTAGATTCTTCTAAATTCTCCGAAATTATTTTCTTGATTCGTTCCAGATTTTAATAATAAATCACCTGCTGTACAGTTTATTTTACTTTTCTTCGAAAATTTTGGTGGTTTTATTCGTAGCTTTAAAATTAACGAACAGCATTAATATTATTTGAAATTCTCTGAATATTCATGAATTTCCTCACTTTCTAACACTTTATAGGAATTTCCAATTCATTCATTTTATTTCAATTTATTTATTGAATCTCAGATATGCATTTAAATATGCGGTTTTTATTGAACATCTAACTACTACTAAAAATAAAAATCGTTTTTTAATTTTAATTTTTTTACATTTTTGTAAATTTTTAAATTCCCAACTCCTATTTTATCGAATTTTTTGAATTCTGCCATTTATTTTTGATTTCCAAATGTTTTCTTTTACATTTTTTCAGATTCTTTAACACTTCTAGATTTTATTCAATTCTTGCTGAATTACTTTATCACCATTTAGATTCAAGTTCTTCGAGATTCTATCTCACAATTTATTTTGTTCTATTCTAAGATGTCGTTTTACTCTTTATTTAAACTACTCAATTTTTGGAGCGATTAATTTCGCATGGTTTTGGTTAAATTTATTAATTCATCAATTTATCAATTTCAGCATCAAATTTTAGCAATTTTTTCAGCTTGTGAGGAATAAATATTATTTTTGACAATTTCATATAAACATTTTAAATTCCCTGACATGTGTAAAGAATTTTCAAACACAATTCTATTTTATTGTTTTATATGTATTTTCTCAGATGTAATCGATACTCTCAGTTTCTCTACGATTACTTTACAATCTTTGTTATTTCCACTTTTCGAGTACTGTAAATGCTTTTTCAATATTTCTTTTTTACATAACATCAGGTTTGAGTTATATTTATCGACCTATTCTATCATTTTCTAGAATTCTGTTAAATTTTGTTATTCTAAAAGTATAAGATATTTTCCGACTTTTAAGTTTTTGTCCGTTAGTGTATGCCTTCTTTGAGTTCAGTTTCTTCCAAAATTACAAAGTTTATTTACTCCTTTGATATCTTATTGAAAATCTCTGGATAATTTACGATTTTCTAACTTTCTAACAACTCATTGGAATTACCAAAATAAACTGGTAAACAATTCAATTCGTTTATTATAACATTTTAGATGTACATTTATATCCATTTTAATAAAAACCAACATAATTATCTATAAAATTGTAAATTTTCAAAACTGTATACATTTGCTCAGATTCTTAAAAATCTTGAAATCTTAAAATTTTGCCAATTTGCAAAAATTGTTTCAGTTTTTCTCAGATTCAAGATTCGTTCTGAGTGTCTCAGATCTTACTAAATTGTTTCTGAAATTACTTTACAACATTTTAAATAAATTGCATTCTCTTATTCTTTCAAACATTGTTATATTGTTTTTTAATTCCTGTTGTCAAATTATTTTTCAGTAACATTAGTTAGGCTATACGAGAATTTTTGAATGATTTTCCCAATGTCGTCGCAAGTTCAGGCTTTGAAAATTGAGGATTGGGACTTTCATTTTCAACATTTTTATAACTTCTTCGCTATCCTCCTGAAAATTTTAGAATTTGGTATTTTGCAATTTTTAGATTTTCATTCAGTTTTATTTTCAAATCCTTTAAGTTCCATAAAGTTCTGTCACTTTGTCATAGATTCATTCTATTCTTTCAGTTTTCCAGAATTATTAAAATTGTCTCATATGATCTAAAATTAAGTTACAGATTTTTAATTTTCCGATTTGTTGACCACGCCTTCTTCTCTTCTTTTAAATTTAACACACAAAATGTATTGTTCTTAGTGCCGTGAAAATTTCACTGGAAGTGGTCAGGTGTCTGGACTTTTTATTCGAATCTCTGTAAATGACGATGTCGGCATCGCGAATGGGTTTTGAATGCGAAATCGGGCCGCAAATCCTCAAGACCTTGTCGAATGGAGCATAAATCTCGGTGGCATAACTCGAAAAGAATCACAATGCGCGAACACACAACAAAAATCGATGGATTGGGTTAATCCCCGGGAAGAGCTGGAAAAAACAGCATTGTCGTCGAGGAAGACCTATCAATTCTTAAGTCGGCGATTCTACCTCCCGTATAAAACACTCGTAAATTCACGGATTACCGATTGACAGACGAAACGGAACCCACTTCATCCGATAAAATATCCGGCGACAGAGAGAAGAGAGGCGATATTTCATGGGACCTAACTGAAAGAAAGAACTCCGAAGTCTCGATCGGAATTTGGTATTCCACACTCGCGTGGCGCAAATACAAAGCATTGCTCGGTTTTTCCGATTTCCATGACGCCGGAATACGCGACTCAAATCACCGAACGTTGAAAAAGAACAAGTGTAAAAAAATGTTTCGTGGAATCGGTCTTGGTGTTATTAATTTAAAATAAATCACACCTGATCGCTTGTAACGAGCTTAAAATTCGTAAATCTCATAAACATTTCTTTGTGGACCCATTGTGACCACACCACCCGTCAATTACAACCTGACGGCTTTAAACTTTAATCCACTCGAATCTCTTCCTGTAACAGCGTAACTGTACCGACTCCCGTTTAATTTTTTATATTTTTTTAAATAAAATTGTTAACATTGTGTAAATTAAGTGACATTTCGGTAAAAAGTAAGAGTCCCAGCAGAAATCCATCGAAAGAGAAAGTAAACGTTGGAGGAGTTGTCATAAATGAACATCGTCGCAAGTTGGAAGTTGGGCCACTTGGCGGCGCCAAAGGACGGACCGGAGTTGAGCACCGGAACGAAACTTGCAACAAACTCAATTACTGAACGCTAAATACCGCTAAATAAATAAATCTGTGGACAAATCGGGGCGTGAATTGTTTATTTGTTTACAAATTCCGAAACCGCGGAGGATTGGGCATAAATTTGGCGCGGTCATTGGTGATTTAAATGAAAATGATTTTTGTTCAAATATTATATTTAGCCGGTTTTGTGCATAATTACCAGGTGAGTTGTTGTTTCTGGCAGATTAATATTCAAACGGTGTCATTATACGGAGCTCACTGTTATTCTATACGCAGAGTTGTTAGTATTGCTAGTTGCCTATGCCTTGAAGAATTTCGCTCAAATCCGAAAGAAAAGAGTATTTCACAACATTTTTATAGGAATTTTATAGGAACGATTTTTTTAAATCCACAAAATTTAACAATGTTTACAAATTTTATTGAATTGAACAAATTTTGTGACGATTTTCTTACAGATCTTTAAATGACCTTAAATTTGTTAATTATTTTATATTTTTCGTTCAGATTTTATTCGATTTGCACTGTGTGGAAAATGTTTTCAAGGTTGCTTTTATATTGTTCGTTTTTTACTCTCCCATTTTTCTAATATATATGATAAGTGAAGAACATCTTTTAAAATCAATAATTTCTGGAATATCTTTGGGTCACAGAAACATTTTGCTAATTTCAGCTTACATAGAATGAACATTTTAAAATTTTATTTGCGTTTACGTAAATTAAATAAATTTTACAGCAATCTTGGACATTTTAAATATTTTGTTTTTTGTATATATTTAATTACCTGCATGTCAGTAATGTTTCCGTATGTCAAAATAAATATTTTATTGTATTGCCATTTTTTGAAAATTCTTTAAATTTATGTTTATTTGTAGTAAAATTTATTAACTCTTCTAAATTAGCTTAATTTACTAAATTTTTTAGAATGCTGTTTTTTTCTAGATTCTAACAATCTGTCTACTCTAAATTTTGTAATATTTTTCAAATGTTTCAGGTTTATTGGCTATTTTTGAAGATATGTATATAAAGTAAATTTTTATAGGAATCTTAGACATTTTTTTTAGATATTTGTTACCATGAAGTATGTAGGTATATTAAAACATATTTTAAAATCAATATTTATTAGAATCTCTTTGGATCTATGAAACATTTTGCCAAATTCAGCTTTTACATTGATTCAACATTTTAAAATTTTATTTGCTATTACAAATTACGTAAATCAAGTAAATTTTACAGTAATCTTCACATTTTTCATATTTTCCATTTTTCTCAATTACCTGCATGTCGTTATATTTCCAGTAATTTTGTATGCCAAAATAAATATTATTTTTATTGTGTTACAGGAATTTGAGACATTGTATTTTTGTAATCATTTTAAATCCTAGTAATACGTATTTCCGTATCACAAAATAAATATAATTTTTATTGCATTCTTATTTTTAGAACATACTTTACATTTATTCCTACTTGGTATATTGTATTAAAAGTTCTAAATTAGCAAAATCTACTAAATTTTTAAAAATTCTGAAACATTTTGATTTGTCTAGATTTTAACAATTTATTTCTAATTTTGCAAAATTTTCATAATTGTCACAGGTTTATTGGAAATTCTTAAAACATATTAAGTCATGAAAATTTCGTTCAAATTGCTACATTTTATAACATTAGATCCACTTTTCAGAATTCGTAATTATTTTCAATTTCCATGTACATATTTCCATCTAATATTCTAATGATATTTCTAGTCGTAAAATTTATTTTCACATTTTTCTAATATTTTTAGGTAATGAAAATTTTTACATATCATTTGTATTTCCGCATTTTATTATATATTTTATTAAAATTGTTGCAAATTTACTGTTTTTGATTTTAACAATATTTTCATTCTATTAACATTTATTGAACATAGAATATACTTTTCCAATTTATTGAATTTCTAAATTTTATTTCGCCGCAATTTTCCAGGATTATGTGTTATTATTTTTTTTTTAATTTGGTGACTATATTTGCATTTCTTTAACATTTTAAAAACATTTTATCAGGATTTTTAAATATATATTTATTTACGTTTGTAGTTCCGTTATTTTTATGACATTTTTTAGGATACTGAATATCTTGTCAATTTTTTTTAACTGCCTGACATTTTCTTGCAAGTTATTGTGTTTTTGACTATTTTTTAAAATTTTACAACTATCTGCAGATCCATTGGACACTTTTATAGTTCATTTAATTTTATAGTTTTTGTTTGAATTATTATATTTGTGAGGATTTGCTTGTCTAATATTATATTAATTTGTGCATTTTTTTAGACTATTTGAATAAAAATTATTTTTGAGTTCATTTACACCTTTAAATTTTCTTCCAATTACTCATTTAAGTCCTACACACATTCCTGAGATTTTTTAGTTTCTTTACATTTTTCTACCATTTAAATATATTTTTGAAATTCATTGCTCTATAATAAAAATGACAAAATTTTATTGTACAGTTTTATATTTCGTTAGAGTATTAAGCTAAAAAAACGATTAAGAACGTTATTTCGTACTAGAAATATTAAACTTTTCAAAATTTTAGGTTTTTTCCAATTTTCTGGCATTTTCTCAAATTATATAACGTTTCTCTGTTTCAAATAGTATTTGATTTAATTTTTCTGGCTTTAGGAAAAAATGTCAGATCCATTGAGCATTTATTTATAATTTTTATACTTTCTTAATTTATTTTTTTCTTTTTGCCATTCGAATGCATTTTAGCATTTTAATAAAAACCTACCTATTTAGGTAGATAGCTCAATAATAAAATCACTATTTTTTTTTAAGTTCACTACCACATTACGTCAGAATTATTAAACTAAAAAACGATTGAAAACCATATTATTAAACTTTTTAAAATTTATGTTTTTTTCTCATTTTCTGGCACTTCTTCAGATTATAACGTTTTTGTGCCTAAAATCGAATTTGATTAAATTCAATATCTTTTATTTTTTATACCGGTTTCTGAATTCCGCTGCAATTAGGTACTGCAAATCCTTAGAATTGACGCACAATTTTTAACATTCGTTCTGAATGCACAAGGTCCTCCAATTTCCTTAATTTTTAACCAATTCTCAAAACTTTTAAAAATTATTTCGAGATCTTTTGCTCGCATTCATTTTCTTAACATTCCTCATAGAATTTCAACACTGAATAAAGTAGAACAAACATTTTAAAAACATTTCTACTTGTTATTATTTCATTCATGTCAGTGAGTTCAGTTTCCCAAACAGATTTTGTAGAATCTTGAATTCCTTGAAAATTTTTCTTCTTTTCAAACGATTTTATTTTTTTGCGACAAAATTTCACTGATTGTGGTACAGGACACCAACTTAACGGTTTACGGTCAAAATCGGTTTTTCAGTAAAGCGTTCGGCTTAGTTCCGGTCCAGGTAAATTCCGCCCTTTCTAGTTCCGTCCATAATTCGTGGTTTTTATAGCCGGTCCCCCCGAATTTGTTAATTTGAATTTGAAACTGCGGCTTTGTCCTCATAATCCGAATCCTTGCGCGATTTTTTGTCCGAATTACCTAAACATATGATATTATAATAGGATTATTAGAGTGCGCCAGGAATTACACAAATACCAGAAATTAATCCCTCCGAAAACAAACGGAAATTCGCAAGACGCCCGATAAAAACGGTCCGGGAAGGGACTCGGCTCCCTAATTAAGCCGCCCCCGACCCAAAAAAATGCCGCTGCTTGCTTCTTCGTAATATCCGCAATCAAAGTTGGTCGACACACCGATAAGGCGTATTTTATATGGGGAATGGCACCCGGGGGACCGTCCCGTGGAGGACTCCGAGGACCACACACATCAGGGTAACCATAGATGTGTAAAATAACCTGTTACGCACCGGCACTCTCCTTTATGGCGGTCGTCCGACCCGAAGAGAGAAAACTCCTCCCGATGACTTTATTATGGAAGAGTCTTTGCCCTACTGGGAGGCACTGGGGAAATGACGACGACGTTCCCTGCGATCGGATGGAATGGAAACGCGGGAAACTGTTATGGTGGACGGAATTCGGGACGAAACTCGGGAAATTAAACGGGTTTTAATCGATACGGACGCAACTTAAAACTAAGCTCGGGCTTAACACAAATACACTTCGCTCAGACACTAAAAGCTCGCGTTTCTTAACGCCCCGGCGCGTAAAAGCTAACAGAAACATTATTGGAATATTATTTCTTATCTATTTTAATTCGACTGATTGATTGTGGCTGAAATTGCCACATGACGAGAGTGGGGGGAGGAGCAGGAGTGGGGGGAGGAGGAGTGATGCAGTCGTGACAATAAATCCCGCCGGAAAATTCAATAGAAGCAAGAATTTTCACGAAACATTAATTAATTACCGGTAATAGCGATCGTGTAATTAGAAAACGTACCGCTGCAGAACAACTCATCAACGCAACGTTTGGAAGGAGCAAATGTGTCGTAAATATCCACCGCAAGTCCGCCCCTGTCTCCCGGTCTCTGATATTTACCCCGTCTCCTAATGTATTCTTACTTACGATTTCAAGAGGTTGCAAAGTAATTTCTAATTAGAACCGTCACTCTTCATACACTATTGATAAATCCAAACTAAATAACAGCGAAAAGTTTGTATAATTTCGGCAAGATATTAAAGTTGAAACGTCAGGGGGTGGGTCGGGGTGTTCGTATTAAAGATGCGACAGAACCCTTCGTGCCATCATCGGCGCATGAATATTCAACGCCTAAATGTCATTTCGGGGTAGCAGAGTCACTATTTAAAATATCCATAATCTCTAATCATATTCCTTGAGATTTCGGGGCGGCGGTTTTTCGAGTCGCGCCCCGAAATTGCTCGTTAATTCTAAAACAGGCCCGCCGACGTCGAATTGTAAACCGGGGACTCATTGATATGGACGTATAAATATATATTAATAGAAACGAGCGACCAGTTTCCGGCCGGACGAATCCAAATCCTTCATTAATCTAAATGCGGAAAGTTGGACGCTTTTTGCGCCACACCGACGGCGAAGACTCGCTGTGGAAAGCTCCGGCACCGGAATGCGGGTCTATTTGGAGAGAGGGTCAAGCGTTCCGGGCCTAAACTTGCAATTTAGGGCCACTGCTTCTAAGATACTACCCCTAAACACTAATTGTCCCATGTTTAATGATCCGATATCGGAATATAAATAAACGGGACGCTTTTCGCCCGGCGCATCCACCAAAACGACACTTCCTACCACCAATTCATAAATCGTCAAAACAAAAAAGGAAAATGTATTAGAACACGACTCCATAACTACATATTACTTAATTCATAACATGGAAACGGCTGAAGAAACTCAAACAAAGAAATACACGAGTATCGAAAATTAGAATCGATATATTCTACTACGAGTAGATGCAGCAAGGCAAGAGTCAAGACAGAAGATATTCAATGACTAATAAAAATTGAGAAATGTAGGAGTACCTAAATAATACAGTAGAGAATTAAAAAAAATCATATGAGAGTAAAACAATTGGTAAGAACCGCCAAAAAAATCATTTTGTTAAAAAATAGAGAACAATAGCAAAGAAAAATTGCTTTATAGCACATTTAAGTCACTGCAAAATAAGAGAAGTTGTAAATTGTGTTGAAAGCAAAACTGTGTTATATTAACAGGCAACACCGAAATACTGAACAGATGGAAAAAATATTACATGGAAAGTCTACAAAGTAACGAAAATGAAAACAGGAACCATATATAAATGAAAATTTAGGACAAGGAAATAACGAATTCGGAAGAGAAGAAAATGATAAATTTATAAATGAAAATAACATTAATAATATTATATAATAATAATAACGTTAAAAGTCATTTGCGAGACTAATAAGACTCCAGAGATTATAGAATCTAGCTCTTGTTCTATTTATTTTTATTGAAGACGTTTGAAACTGTGAAATTATGACATTTGACAAGAGCTGTCGTTCAAAAATTTGCCCAAACAACGTCTAAAACGAGTAAAACGTTCTTATATTTCTAATATAAGAGAATTTTTATCTTCCATGTTGAGTATCAAAATTTAATTTTCCCTCAATTTAACAGAGAGCCGAGTTTCAATTGTTTAAATTCTTTCTTGATTATATCCACACTTCTTTAACATTTTTAAAAGAACAATCAGGGGTTTTAAATATTTATTTATTTACGTTTCTTGTTCCGTTATTCTTATTATATTTTTCAGGATTCTGAAACGCTACACATTTTTTTTTAACTTTTTGGCATTTGTTTTTCTGGTTTTTTTTGTTTACTTTTACAATTTTTCCCAGGCTCATTGAACACATTTACAATTCATTTACATTTGTAGTTTCTTTTAGAATTATTTCATTTCTCTCCATTGCCTTATGTAGTATTTCATCCAAATTTGTCTGGCATTTTTTAGAATAGCCTATCCTTGGAGTTTGTTGGAATTACTCTTTTAAGACATAAACATTCCTTATACATATTTTTATTTCTTTTATTTATTTTTAAATTCTAAATCTAATCATTATCTTAATATTTATAACAAATTAAGAAATAAAAATTTATTTGGGATTCATTGACGAATAGAAGGTGTTCGATAAGGTACATAGAAAAAATTGTGGATAATCTTAATCAAAAGAGGAACAAATACAAAGACAATGTAGACTGTGTAATTAAACAGAACAAAATTTCGGAAGCGTCCACAACAAATGAGGGATAGAGACAGGGTGGGGGATTAGTCCAGCTCTATTCTTAATTCTCGTGGACGAAATAATGAAGAAATTTACGCTGAATGGGATTCAGATGCCTAAACAGAATAATTATCTCAGAATAAGAATTTGCTGACGACTTAATAATATTGGCACAAAAAAGTAGGGAATCAAAACAATAATTTTTAATGGTTTCAAATTTTCTGTTACTTTCTTAGTTTCTAACAATATTTCTATTTGTCAAATAAATCGAGTTTTTTGAACTCTTTTCTAATAGAAAAAATAAGATTTTTAAATATTTATTTACGTTTCTAGTTCCGTTATTCTTATTAGATTTTTCAGGATTCTGAAACACTATTAATTTCGTTAAATTGGTGTTTCTGGATTTTTTGTTTACTTTTACAAATTTTCCCACGCTCATTGGGCACGTTTACAGCTGATTTACATTTCTACTTTTTTTAGAATAAGTACATTTCTCACTTCTGGTATTTTTTCTACCTTTTTATGTACATTTTATTATAGAATAGTATTTTGTTTGATTTTTTTAATTTTCCAGTGTACTTTTAGAGTTTGTTCGTATTACTCATTTAAGTCCTAAACATTCCTTAAATTTTTAATTTTGCTGGTTAATTTTTAATTCTAAATTTAATCATTATCATAAATTTAATAACACAAAAAGAAAGAGAAGTTTATTTGGGATTTATTTATCTACAGAATGACTTTGATAGGATACATAGGAAAAACTATGCATAATCTAATTCGAAACGGATATTAATCAAAAACTAGTCAGAATAATCAAGAACATTTACAAAGACAATGCAAAGTGTCTAATTAGACAGAACAAAATTTCAGAAGGGTTCACAACAAATGAGGAACTTAGACAGGGAGAACGATTAAGTCCTGCTCTATTTATATTTACCATCGACGAATTAATAAAGAAATGTATGTAACTAAGAGTAAAGAAATTAAATTTGGATATGGATTCAAATGCCTAGACATCTCAGATAGACATCTCAAAAAGAACACTTGCTGATGAGATAATAGTAATGGCAGTAACAAAGAAAAATATCTACAAAAAAACCTAGATACAGATTTGAAATACAGTTCTCCAAGAATATGGAATAAGAATAAACAATAGTTTTATAGTAATAAGTTAAAATGAAAAGCAATAAACAAAAAAACTGATTACAAAAATACAAGTTTCTAGGAGTCGATATAGAAGAATATGGAAAACAAGAATTAAAAAACAGCAATAGGATTGAACAAGGATTGAAAACGCTAAGATATGTAGGTATCATCTTATGAATAACAATTTCATTAGGAAATCTTTAAAAAAACAAGTTAAATGTTTTAAAACGATCTACAAACCCATATTTACTTGGCTGTAAATCTTAAGTATTAACAAAAGAGTTAAACACAAGCCACCTGTTGTACCCCAGAAGTAACAAGAAATAATAAAATACGAAATCATGTTTAAACAACACTCTATTTTATAAAAACAAAAAATTTAGTTGGTGGGGGCCCTTATTAAAAATTAATATTGCAAAACAACAAAAAAGTGTGGAGGCAAATTTTAGAAAAAGAAACAAAACGAAAGATCGAGGCAAACATGGAATTAGGCAATAAGTGAAATACTAAACGAGAAGGACAATATAGCGTATTTAAATGTAAATGTACCATAATGCGAGAATCTTACACCAATACAAATAGTAATTAGGATTTAGATTAGAATTTAAAGAAGTAAAATGTCACGTTTGAACGCCCATACTTGCAATTTAAGACCACCCAAACACTAATTGTCTGCTGTACGGCTTTAACCCTGCGCATCCACCAAAAACAATGCGTTCATTGGAATTTTGAAATTTCAACATCGTTTCTATTGGAATTCACACAGTGAGGTTACCCAGACGAGCTGGGGCATATTTGCAATTTAAGACCACCCCAAACACTAATTGTCTGCTGTTTAATGATCCGATATCTGAATATAAACAAACAAGCGGTTTAAACCCGGCGCATCCACCAAAAACGGGCATTTTTCCACCCCGGCCTGAAATTAAATGGCGTGTAGCGATATTAAAATAGAATATAAATGAGGAGCGATTTGTATTAGCCGAATAATAAGCTTTCGGGGGGTAATAGAGACATAGTTGGTTCGTCTTGCAGCTTTGAGAAGCGCCACCCCTAACGATCGCCTATTTTTTATGGCGGTGGCCGCTTTTGTTAATTCGATATTCGACGAATTCATCAACGTCAAATCGATTGGTTTTTGGCGGGGCGCGGTTTGTTTTCGTCCCTTTTGTATTTTTACAAGTCGTTTGCGTTTTGACGGATATCTTTTATAAGGGTGGCGCTTGAATGGGATGCAAAACAAGAACGCTTCGAGTGACGATAAAACGATCTGATCAAGAAGAAGGGAAGCCGAATTTCGTATTAGAGATAACGGTTCGCGCTCGCAATAAAACCGGAGACAAATTGCCGAATTTTCTAATTTCATTTGACCGGCGCATCCACCACTTCCACTCTTCGCTTCGATTTCGGTTTTGGTGGTCGTTTGTGCTTTTTGCGTCTCAGGAAGGGAAGGGAAGACGTATTCGTCGCAGAGCGAACGGCTTAACAAACACGGCTTCGTCTTGTATTATTTCCGTTAATTGCGAACTTTATCTGTACTCAATTTACTCGGAATAGATATCTGGATGTTGGGGGTGGCAGTAGTAGTAAACACAACAATTTAGCATCTAAGAGAGGAACTTGTAAAGTGTATGTGTTCAACACATATATAAATCCAGAGTTAATAGAATCGAAATAACGTCTAAACTGTTCCCAAACTTGCGGATATTGTTGAAATTTGGTTCGTAGCCAATTGTTTGTAAGTACACGACTAACTTAAATCAGTATTCATTCGATTAATTAACTAGGAACGAACGCTTACTCGCACTTCCCATCCCCGACGCTTTTAAGAATTCCACATTACATGAATCATCGCAAATAGTCAAACAATGGTCGGCAGATGGCAAAAGTGAATTAAACTATAATAACACAGTTGCAGGTAATGATCTACAATCTATTCAAATTAAATTCGGCTTTTGCCGCTCTTCTGATTCAATGCCTCGTTAAACTCCAATCAGCCCGATCCGAAATCAAACAACAATTATCCGCGCGCGTTTCCCTTAAAAATTCCACGTCGATCCATCAAGGGCGAAGGAATTTTCAACAACTAACTCGATTTACTGATTGATCTTCTTAACCTAATTTAAGCGGCGACACCTCTGAGACGCTAAATAAAAAATCGCCTCAAAGGAAAACGTGCCCTGATTACCGATCGCTCTTTCAAACTCTTTGATCTTGTGTTTCCTTCACACAAAGCACGTCCAATTAGGCGCGGAACTTTCCGAACGACACGTCACGTGTGTGAGTCACGAACAGCCAATGACGAGGCGCCACGTTCCAATCGGCGACATGCGCACTTTCTATGTGACGTCACGTGTGTCTCTCACAGCCAATGACCGGGCGCCGCGTCAGGTTCAAGCCCCGCCCCTTCGGTGTAATCGCGCCCCCGCATCAAAATTCATTTCGGTCGCGGCTCTAGATTAAAAATTAAAACTTTCCGTTCTAAAAATTAATGGCTAAGAAAACAGCAGATAATTTCAAAATTCAATAAGAACAGTCCTGATAAGTGGGAGCGTTGTAATTCCGTCCGCGCCCGTTTTTTTAATTGCAAAATGAATTATAAATTTCCGCACCTTGACTCGTCTGGCGACATTTTTCATAATTAATTACGGGGAGAGATGCAGGGAGGACCGGAAGAGTGGTGGCTTGAAAAAATTTGCTATCGATAGCGATGTCGGGGTTCGGTCGCTGGTTGTGTGTTAATTAGACGAAACAAACAATGCCAGTTCCGTACCGAGGCTAATTAGGGCCGCGACGATCCGATCCGCTATTTATTTGTTCCGTTTGGTGTTGCTTTGAGCAATCAGGGGCGCCTCTAAGAGGAGGACCTCCTATTTGATGTGCGAGGTGCGAATTTGATTGTTCGTGTTTATGTTGGACGCAGAATTGATGCTAGTTAATACTCCACCTGTTAATACCCAAAGGGCGAAGAGGCGAGTCTCCCGAAAGCGACCCTTACTTAGGTTTTAATCTCGCCCCCGCCATATTTATATGAAAGTTTTAAATTAGATAAAATGGCAAGTTCTGCGGCGGTCCAAGACTTGTCGGTTTTTGAAATGAATTTATATCCGCGTCTGTGTGTTTTATTTATTCAAAGGGTGGTGGTGGACGTACGCGGCGTCGCTAATTGAGAATTATTACAATTATGTTCAGGGGAGAAGGACTTTTTTCGGGTTAATTCTCCGGCTGGCTTTTTTATGAATCGCAGGTATTGCGGACGAATCTACAAAATTTTTCTGTTGGGACATATTGAATTAATATTCATTTATTATGTGATTTTTTGGTTTAACGACTCGTGCACGTGGACGTGGACGTGTATTTGTGCGCGAATGAGGGATGGGATTTCGGGGCAATGGAAGCTTTATTAGATTAATTCCGGACACGACACCGCAAAAGCGATAAAAGAAGGACCATGACGCTTTTGGCAACACACCCCCTCTGGAATTTACCATTTGCTCAATTCAAACTATTACACTATTACCCTTTTAATTTAGAACTGGATAGTTTTAATTTCATACTATTTTGTAAGATTGTATTGCATTTATTATCACGTGACTAACATAAATTATAATTGCAAAAACTAAAAAAATTTTTTAAATAATTCAAATTTCATAATTACTATTTATTGAATCGAGTTACCCCGTACAATTAGTTTTCAAACGTATATGCTTTTAGAAAAAAAATATGTTTTTTAAATAATTATTTTGTAATGGAACTAATTTTTTCAGAGGAGTCCTTTACTAAACCTTGTCTTCTTGGAACTCGTTTTCAATTCTTAATTTAGCCAAATAAGATGTCGTTGTTTCATCGCCTTTTTAACTCGTCACCTCTTCTGTTTCATTATTACTTTCAAAGTGAATAGAGGCCAAGAATTAACCAGAAAGCATGAAGAGCAAATGAAATTAGTATTGATAGAGTATAGTAGAATTTTTTGTTATTTATTATAATATTGTTGTTTTCGTTGTAATTTTAGTATCTGTTAAAACGATTACACTATTACAATATTTAATTTTATTTAGCATGCAAACTTATTACTGTTTTAATTCAGAATTGGAATATTTTAATTTGATACTTTATTATAAAAAGCGAAACTATAACATTATTTGAAGAATAACATGAATTTCAATTGCAAAACATAAAAAATATTTATAAATACTATTTAGCCATTATTTATGCATATAATTTTAAATTTACTAGTTATTGAATTGAGTTTCTTCAGATGACAAGTTTTCAAACGAATATAGAACGTATAAAAAATATATTTTTTTAAATAATTAATTTGTAATGGAAGTAATTTTATCGAAGATGCTCCGCCTGCTTGGAGTACGTTTTCATTGCTTAATTTAACTGATTAGGATGATGTTGTCTCATCTCTTTTTTCACTCATCATTTCTTTTGTTGCATTAGTACTTTGAAAATGAGTAGAGGCGAGTACCACATAATGTATTAACTGGTGCGGTTTCTGTTGTTGTTTTCGCTGTAATTTACCATTTGCTAAATTGAAACTATTACACTATTACAATATTTAATTTTATTGTGCGTGCAAATTTAATTGCAAAAGCTAAAAAAAAATTTGAATTATGGTTAGCCATTATTTGTGCTTAAAATTTCAAAGTCACTATTTATTAAATCGAGTGACCGTAGATGATAAGTTTTCAAAAAATAATGCTCCAAGAAAACAATTTAATTTTTTTTAATAATTAATTTATGATGGAACTAATTTGATCGGAGACGCCCCTTACTAGACCCCGTCTCCATTGCTTAATTTATCCGAATTGGATGCCGATGTCTTATCTTCATTTTTAACTGATCACTCATTTTGTTGCATTGGAATTTTGAAGGTGTGACTAGAGGCAAAGAAATAACCGGAAAGTGGGAAGAGCAAATGAAATTAATATTGAAAGAATACATATATAAGTTTTTTTGTTGTTTATTTTGTAATACCTGGCGCCGTTTCTGTTGTTGTTTGTGCTGTAATTTATAATTTGCTAAATTGAAACTAATACAGTATTACAATATTTAATTTTATTAACATGCAAATTTACTATCCTGTTAATTCAGAATTAGATCTTTTTAATTTGATAATTTCGTATAAGAATCTAAACTGTAACATTATCTAGAGAATAACATAAATTTTAATTGCCAAACCTAAAAAAAATTAATTAGATATATTTAACCATTATTTATGCTTAAAATTTCAAAGTTACTATTTATTGAATCGAGTTACCCCAGACGTTAAATTTTCAAACTAGCATGATTGAAGAAAAAAATTAAATTTTTTAAAATGATTAATTTGTGATGGAACTAATTTTTTCGGAGAATTACCTCCATTGTTTAATTTATCCGATTAGGACGCCATTGTCTTATCTCCATTCAACTCATCACCTATTCTGTTGCACTGGTATTTTTAAGGTGACTAGAGGCGAAAAAATAACCAGAAAGTGTGAAGAGCAATTGAAATTATATAAAATTGAAAAAGTACCATACATAAACATTAGGTTTTGTGATGTTTTTAATGTAATATCAGGCGTCGATTCTGTTGTTGTTTTCGCTTCTTAGTCACTGTTTGTGCGTTGTGTGTGTGTTGAATGGCGCATCATCCCACTCACCCGAACCGGATATCGTGCCATAATTTAGTGTCATAATAAATAGGCCGATAACGAGCTCGCCGAATCCTGGTCACATTCTAAGAACCAATATCGAGTCGAATCTCAGGAGATGGGGCTTAATGCAAATGGTCCATCTCGAGCACAATAGCGCTTTGATGAGAGTCAATAAATCAGAGATATGCAAAACCTCCCTTACTCGCGACGCGGGGGGTGTGCAGCGCCGTCTTTAATTGTCCGTCGATGTCATCGAGTTTCGGGAAAAGTGGTCCGCTGCAGATGTGTCGAGTGAAAGTTCCGCTCTGCGTTCTGTTATGTTAAATGCGGCGAAAATATTTATCCGAGCGGGGACGATGTTCCTGAAAGGGGGTGGAAAACGTGTGGATTTTTCCGTGGTGCCAGTTCCAGGGGGGTGCGTGCAAATCCGGTCGCGTACAAGACTTGTGCAAGAGTTTGAGGTTGGCGCTAATTGAGACGAATACGTTGTCTGATTGTTGTTTGCACAATGACGAGCGTTGCTTGCATATTTCATGGATTTATATATGAGGAGGATTTTCTAATTAACAAGTTGGAGGAGCGCACCGCAACGGCTTCCTCCTCCTCCTTACCGGTCCTAGTTGTCCTTACTTCGAGGACTGTGTCGTTATGCAACATCTCACAAAACGCAACAAATTATACTCCTATGACCAATAATCAAACAACACGTACTGTAAACCCTCAATTGGATTGGTTTGAAACGCGTCAGGTGACACCTGACGTCATCAACAACTTCATTTCAGCCACGCCCACACATTTTAACACGTATTGAAGCCAACTTATCGTTTGTTATTTTTTTACATTTGGTGAAAAATGTGAGGGCAGTAATAAATGTTGTAACAGCGGAGGTCACGAGCGTCCAACGACCGATTAATATGCGACGAATTTCTAATTAACACCAGAACGGCTTCTTAGTCCTCATCCTCGTGTTTCCAGCTTTGAGGACTATGTCTGAGTTAGAGCAGACGCGTCGCCGCTTTTTGCATCCATAACAATACAATGTAATCTTTCAATTTCAAGAATTCGCATCTTAAATCCTCTAATAATATTCCATGTCGCTGTCCCCGGCCATATTTCACTAGTTTTTATGTCTGACTGAGACATTTCGCATCATTTGCCTAATGCAAAGTGGCCCACTCGCTTCCTATAGATATATATTCAAAACTATATTTAATGTTGCGTTAAACACTACCATGCATACGCATCGGTGAAATGCGAAGACGTTTCGCCCGTTTTATCTCTTTTGAATAACGCCGAATTTCGGCTATTCTCTCATCATCCATCTTCTTCAGCTTTATAACGTTGAACGTTCACAATAACTTACACAATTTTATTCGGGAATCGATTATGTTATAACCGCGTTTGGTTCGGCACAACATGACTTCATTTCGTTGTCATAATCGAAATTTGAGATAACAGATTGTCTTCAACGAAACATTCAGCTATGAGTGTAAAATTGCACGACCAATTATTTAATGTTAGAAATGGTGGATGCGCCGGGCTAAAATTATACTCTTTTTCAAAGCTACGTAAATATTCAAACGCGTATTTGCCTTTAGGTGGTTATTAATTGTTCAGTTTCAATGTGATTTAGCGAATTACAAAAATGGTGGATGGGCCGGGCAAAAAAGCAAAATAATTCTACATTCTTATTTTTTGCGATATTTTAATTTGTTGTATTTTTGTTGTCGGATTTGTGTTTTGACGTATTTTGTACCTGAACTTCTTAATGGTGGATATTAATTGTTTAGTTTCAATGTGATTTGTCGAATTACAAAATGGTGGATGCGCCGGGCAAAAATTAAAATATTTTTAACTTTTTATTATTTGTGTTTTTAATCTTGTTGTTTTGCTGTGTTGTGAATTATTTTGTACTTGAACTTCTTTTTGGGGATATAATTTGTTCAGTTTTAACGTGATTTTTCGAATTAAAGAAATGGTGGATGCGTCGAGCGACAACGCAAATTATTTTTACTTTCTCGTTCTTCGTAATTTTCAATTTGTTGTTGGAGATATGTTTTGAAGCATTTGGTACTTGCATTTCTTTTTGGTGGTTATTGATAGTTCGGTTTTAATGTGATTTTTGCAATTACAAAAAATAGTGGATGCGCCTGGCGAAAAAATCAAAATATATCAACCTTTTCATTCTTTGTGTTTTTTTTAATTTGTCGTTTTATTTTTGTCGTTGGATTTGTGTTTTGAAGTATTTTCTACTTGTACTTGTGTTTGGTGATATTATTTGTTTAATTTCAAAGTTGATTTTTCGCATTAAAGAAATGGTGGATGCGTCATGCAAAAATGCAAAATATTTCTTTCTACCTTCTCCTTCTTCGTGTTTTGAAGTATTTTGTGCTTGTACTTCTGTTTGATGGTTATTAATTTTGTGGAATTACAAAAATGGTGGAGCGCTAGGCAAAAATTCAAAATATTTTTACTTTTTTTTTTTACTTTTACTTTACAAAGGAAGAGACTTTGTGTTTTTTCACTTTCTTGTCGGATTTGTGTTTTGAAGTATTTATTTGTCTTTTTTGTAAATTTGTCGTAGTACTCTTGTTGTTGGATTTGTGTTTTGAAGAATTTGCTACTTGTAATTTTTTTTGGTGGTTCAATTTTGATGTGATTTGTCAAATTACAAAATAGGTAGGTGCGCCGGGCGAAAAGCAAAATATTTCTACTTTTTAATTCTGTTTTTTTATTTTTTGTATATTGTTGTTGTCGCATTTGTGTTTTGAAATATTTTGTACTTGTACTTTAGTTTCAATGCGATTTGTCGAATTACAAAAATGGTGAAGGCGCCGAGCGAAATTCCAAATTATTTCTACCTTTACATTTTCGGTGTTTTTTAAATCGTTGTAGTATTCTTGTTGTCGGATATGTGGAAGTATGTTAAACGTGATTCCGATTTAAAAAAAATGTTGCAAAAATAGCGGATGCGCCGGAAATTATTTCTACCTTTTCATTTTTGGTGTTTTTTACTTTGTCGTATTCTTGTATTCGGATATGTATTTTGAAGTGTGTGGACTCCAAATTTATTTTAAAAAAAATTGTTGCAAAATTGGCGGATGCGCCGGGTGAGAATTTATCCTTTCCAGCGGCATATTTCCATGGTTCGCGTAATTCGATCGAGCCGGCAATGAGCATAAAATAAACCGACAATAAAACCATATCCCCAAACCGTAAAATCAAACCGGCACACAAAGAAGTGTAAACCGCGGGAGTCTCGCATCTCGTCCCCCGCAGCGCCTCAATATTTTCGTATGCATATCAAGACTGCCATAAAGCAAGTGGCTTTCTATTTTATCTCGACGATCAGACCGTTTTTAATGCTTGTATCCAATACAAGAGGAAACGGCACCCCACACATCCATCCACCCACCCCTCGAATGGCAGCTAATGTCTCCTCGTATCTGACCGGGACACCGAGTTATAGATTTGCCGATATTCAAATCAGACTTTACCCTCGACGATGAAGGGTTGCGCGCCGAATATTCGCAATCATATTTTCTCCAAGGGTGAGCACGGCGGTCCGAATCAATCCGCGACTTCCAAACCGCACACACACACACACACATGCACGACTTAATGGAATCATCACCGGAATACTGCACACATAGTTAATAGTTTGGCAACTATATCCAAAATGCGTTACTTCCACCCCATTGAACTAATAGCCTCGCCACTTGGTGAGGCGTCTTGCCCTGCAACCAAGAAAAGTCGAAGAAGAAGCAAGAGGGTTGCGCTTCTGAAGGAACCGTGTATACTGCATACATTATACTTTCAGGCTCTTAGAGACAATTGCAGGATCGTCACGACTCCAGTAATAACATCCTTATTCTTAATTAAACTAAGCCCGGCATTCCAAAGCACGCCGGTGTCAAAGTCTCTAATGTGTTACCCTAACATGCAAGTTCTTAGTGTTAAGATCGCTAATGGTGACTTAGGTATTCCGAAACGGAATGGCTAAACTTAGGCCTTTTGTGCCTAATGGAAACGCAAGAAACGGCGACGACGCCTCGTTTTAAAACCTCGTGTGAGCATCGAATTATTTACCGAATTAATAAAGTCGAGGAATTAATTCCGAGACGTCGGATGTAAAGTAATACGGGCGGAGAATCGTCAGATCAGCTGTCGCTTATAATGTGGAGGAATCTTGAGAGTGAGGGTTACTGAAATTTAATTAGTAGACAATACAGACACTTCACACCTTCACGGCACATACTTTACGATATCTTATTGCGTTGCTGGAGGATCGGGAGTCGATCTCGTTGCCTCTTCGTCTTCGGAGTGACGGGGAACGAGACGGAGATGCTTGTACTCTGTTAATTTACCGATAACAAGACAACACTCTTCGATGGGGGCCTTCCGTATCGCGTGCGCTTTGCTCAACGTGATACTCTAATCTCCACAACAATACTAACGTTACTACAGATATCTGCATCGTTTAAAATTTTTCTTTCCCAATATTATCATTAAAAGGACTGTACTGATTGCGTGGTTGTATCTACTTAATAAAATTATTACATTTTATTGCATACCTAACCATGTCAATGAGATTTTATAATAAAATTTTGAGTGCTCCTCAAGCATCTGCTCTAGGACCTATACTTTTAATTTTGTTTGTATTTCTTAAAATGTTAATGTGATTTCATATTATACCGGGCGCTTCTCAAGGTAGAGTCAGCTTTAAGACATACTTTTCATTTTATTTGTATTTTTGCCATGTCAATGTGCTTTCATACTATACCAGGCGCTCCTCAAGGATCTGCTTTAGGACCTATGCTTTTCCTAGTGTTTGAATTTTTGAACTACAGAGCGGGTAAATTTCAAATTCATTTTTGCACTATAGAAAACATCGACGCTTTTGTTCTTGCACTTAAATATCGCAAATTTATTGTAAGAAATTACGTGTAGTGCACGTGATAGAAGTGAAACATCTTTGACGATTTCAGGACGAGGAATCGTTATTATTAATTCTTATTTAATTATATTCGCCCATATCATGTGATTGAGTGGTGTGAGCTCATCCTATGTTAAGTTTAAATTATACCCTTTTTCAAAGCTACGTAAATATTCAAACGCGTACTTGTTTTTCGGTGGTTATTAATTGTTTAGATTTAATGAGATTTGTCAAATTGCAAAAATGGTGGATGCGCCGGGCGAAAAATAAATCAGAATATTTCTACTTTTTTATTCTTTGTTTTTTTTTAATTTGCCGTCGTATTCTTGTTGTCGGATTTGTGCTTTGACGTATTTTGTACCTAAACTTTTTATTGGTGGTTATTAATTGTTGAGTTTCAATGTGATTTGTCGAATTACAAAATCGATAAATGCGCCGGGCAAAAATTCAAAATCTTTCCACCTTCTCATCCTTCGTAATTTATTCATTTGTTCCCGGATTTGTGTTTTGAAGTATTTGGTACTTGTACTTCTGTTTGGTGATAGTATTTATTCTGTTTCAACGTGATATTTTGTGGTTGTATCTCTTCAATAAAATTATTACATTTTATTGCATATCTAACCATGTCAATGAGATTTTACACTACATATATCGGGCGCTTCTCAAGGATTTGCTCTAGGACCTATATTTTAATTTTGTTTGTACTTCTTATACTGTTAATGTAATTTCATACCATAATTCTCAATAAAGAATCAGCTTTAGTACCTGAAATTTTCATTTTGTTAGTATTTTTTACCATGTCAATGTAATTTCATACTATACCGAGCGCTCCCCAAGGATCAGCTTTAGGACCTACCCTTTTAATTTTGTTTGTGTCATGTCAATGATATTTTATACTATACCGGGCGCTCTTCAAGGATTTGCTTTGGGACCAATGTGTATCTTTTACTACAGAGCGAGTAAATTTCAAATCGATTTTTGACAAGTTTCAATGTGATTTGTGTAATTACAAAAACGGAGGATGAGTCGGGCGAAAAATCAAAATATTTCCACTTTTTTATTCTTCGTGTTTTTATTTAATTTGTCGTCGTATCCTTTCGTTTGAAGCATTTGGTACTTGTACTTCTTTTTGTTGATATTATTTATTCAGTTTCAATGTGATTTTTCGTGGTTGTATGTATCTCTTTAAGAAAATCATTACATTTTATTGCATATCTAACCATATCAATGAGATTTTACACTACATATACCGGGCGCTCCTCAAGGATCTGCTTTGAGCCCTATGCTTTTCGTAGCGTTTTTATTTTTTACTACAGAGCGAGTAAATTTCAAATTTATCTTTGCACTGGGCTATAGAAGACATCGACGCTATTAATTTTGTTCTTGCACTTAAATATTTCAAACGTAGGGATGGTTGTTATTGTAAGAAATTGCATGCAGTGTAAGTGATAGAAGTGGAACATTTTTGACGATTTCAAAATACATGTATATTTGTATGTATGTATGATTGAGGGGTGTGAGCTCATCAACTGTTAAGTTAAGTTAAGAAGAAATTGTTTAGTGTTTGTAAAAATGTTTAGTGTTTAGACTATGTATTTTACAATAGTTTTTTGTTATTGGCGATATTTCAGAGTTATGTTACGCTATTACTTCTACGAGAGTTGCAAAACGTGACGTAACGCGACCTTGAAAGTTAACACTCAAGTTGAAAAATTGCAATAGTTTATCGATTGCGTTCGCGTTTTTGGGCGCCCATTCTTATACATGTTCATTTCGGTGAAAGCCGCTTCCGTATCAATATCGTCTGAAACATCTCTTCGTCATAAAGCGCCGCTTCCTCCCCCGCCCCATCACATCCCATCCCAACAAATATCTATATTTAAATTCGTTCGAATTCTTCGGGGTTTGATATGTCGACTGTCATCCCCGAAGCTGACATATGATTTGTGGCCGCAAATGTCGCATCTACTCCCGGTAGCATTTATCCCGGTCTTTTAGACTATTGTGACATTAACCATTTTTTGCATGGGGGTTGGTTGGCATCGATCGATACGTGTCACATCTTTAAAAACACAAACAAGCACCACCGCTGGCCCTGGCATGTGTAAGCGCATAAAACGAATAATCTCGTATTTTTCGCCCCCCACAAAGAGCATATTTATAATAATATATTTAATTAGCAATGTCGGAATGTCAAAAGCAGAGAGGGAGGAAGCTTTACAGTAGAGTTACTTTGTCTCTGCACGTATTAAGGACTTAACATGTGATGTGCCTGTGCGCGACGCCCCAAAACCTCCCCCACCTCAGTCCCCACGCTTCGCCGTGTCCCGATTCGAATAATGCGCCAATTAACGGAAAGCAATCGATGACGTGTCGTTCGCTGATTGGGCGCGCGTGACACCCCTTCCCCATCCATCGATGACGCGTCGCCCGTTGATTGGACGCGCGTGACACTCGCCATCCACACGCTGTCATTTTTCTCCCGCAAAAAACGTCGCCCGCACAAAAGGAAAATAATTGCCGGCCGAGTTATTTAATGATCAAGTGCTCTCCATTCAATCGTCGAAAGAAGCTCAATTTTAGCGAACAATGGGAAAGAAAACAATATAATACATCGTCGGCTGTCAGTTTGGTGAGAGGGCGAATCAATTTTGGCGGGGACGGGGCCATCGATAGATAGGGGTCAATGAATAATTCCGATCGTATTCCAATTAGGGTCGGTGTGAGCCGAATTAAAAATTGAAGCGGCAATAACGACTCGGACTCTCATCATCTCGCAGTAACGAATCTGAAATGAAGAGAAACCTGTGGATTTGTTATTGATAGGCCATATCTATGCATGGGGCATTTGCTTGATCGCTCCAGATTGATGAATTTTCGAAACGAAAAATTACCGTTTTTAATTCCTAACCCTTTGGAGGGGTGAAAAGGCGCCGGCTCTTATCGTTCACCAATAAATTATTAAGGGGGTTTAAAGGGTGCAAGCAACGGAACAAACATGAATCTATAACGGCGAAAACAGGAGGCATAAGAATTGTAAGGATCACACCAGAAGATTTTCGTTTAATCAACGTTTAATCAAAATCAGAAATTATAAAGCCAAGTCATATGTAATTATGAACGAAATTTATTTTTAGGCGTTTCGCAAGAGTCTACTTTGGGACCTCTGTTGTTCGTATTCTTTCTTTGGGTTTAATACGACATTGATGTAAAAGATTTTATTTTTAGGGTATTTGTGATAATTTGCTTCCGTTTTTTAAGAGTTAGTCAAGTCATATACCGGGTGACAGGTGATGGACTTAAATTTAGGTGATTAACTGTCGTCGTGATTTATGTCTATTAACTTTTCAGGTTAGAAAATTGTTGTCAAAAAGTGTAACTTACTGAATAATGGCGAACGAAAAGTGACAAATAACGGAAAAAATGGTAACAGCGATTGATCGTAAAGATCTTCCAGTTGTAAAAACCATTTTAGAACAATTCTGACATGGGAAAATTTTAAATTTGACGTTTATTTGACAATTTCAAATTTGAAAATCATTGCATTTAATGGAAGAGTTAAAAAATATTGCCAACCTAACACAAAAAATGAATTGTCATTTATAGTCACCCGGTATAACAATGATCTAAATATATTTTTAGACGTTTCGCAATGGTCTACTATGGGACCCTTGTTGTTTGAGTTCTAAGTTTTCATTGGATTTAAAACGATACATAAGAATAATGAGGATCACACCAGAAGATTTTCATTAGACATATATACGAAAAATAATACGTTTAATCAAAATCATAAATTATGAAGTTAAATCGGATATGACTATGATGGAAATGGTGTATATTTTTCGGCGTTTCGCAAGGGTCTATTATGGGACCATTGTTGTTCGAGTTCTAAGTTTCCACTGGGTTTAAAGCGACATTGATGACATTGTTTTGGGATGTAAAATATACGATTCAATATTTAGTGTATTGTAACAATTTACTGTTGGTTTTTAAGAGTTTGAACCGTTTCTAAATCCCCTCGTCGTCGGGCAAAAAGCCCGTCTCTTATCGGCGGCCACTAAATTATTTATGGTTATTTTTAAAGGGTGATGGGAAATCAACCGCGCTCTCCTAATTTTTAATTTCAGAAGGGGACACAGCCGGTTATCCTTGTCCTTCCGGCGCGGTTTTTGCGCGAGGCAAACGGTGACATCCGACTCTTAAAAACGCCATTTCGGTTTTCGCTCTCTTAATTACATCGCATTTCTAATATTTATGACCCGGAGAGATAAGAATTTTGCGGCGAGTGAAAAATGGCACTGTGCTAAAATGTGCGTGGCCAGATGAAGTAATGGCGATGGAAAAAAGCGCGAGGACACGTCGGGGAGTGACGTCTTCTAACGTACAGATAAGGCCCGAAAAACGAATAAATTTCTTGGCCGGTGCCTGTTTTGCGGGTTTGTTATTTTAACTGAACGTAACTGTATCTTCGGCATACGCGTACGTAATTAAAAATTCGCTTAATTACGCCGAGGCTTGGATTTCTGATAAATTCTCCGGTTTGTATGAAAATAAAGGGAACGTGAAATTTTCGCGTTTTTCCTAAGACTGTTTGCGTATGGAAAATATGGTAAACAAAGTGGCGTTTCGGTTATCGGTGTCGGATAATGAGAGCGGTCCGTCCGCCGCCCGTAATGAGCCACCCTCTCGTTATCTTAACGAAGCATTTTGCCTTTTTCGCAGCGGCATCCCTTCGAATCAATCAATCTATTCAGGTGTCGCCATAGCAACCCGGGACATACATTAAAAGTGGTCCATTTAGAAAATTATACACTCACAGTTGTGTGTGTTGTCTGCACTGAGGGTTGATCAATATTCAAGAATAAGGGATAAGCAAATCAAACCCCAACAAGCGCTCTGCTCGCCTGCTCCTCTCTCCGGAGCCTGCCTTACCCTTCTCTCCGGGTCTTCGATTTCACCCCTTCGATGTGCTCGCCGCCGATTTTTGCGGCGCTGTTGTTTTTGGCCGAGATGAGAAAACAACACGAGATAGGTGTATCGAGGCGAGGGGCGGCTAAATTAAGACCGGCTTAAAACACGCGGCGGAGGGTGAGTTCTCGTCCCCCACTTGAGTTTCTGCTTTTCTATGCAAACACTGATTAAATTTTCATGCCTCTAGGTATGGGATAATCTGGATGGTGTGTGTGCAATTATCGATCGGGAGACTAATTGAAAAAAGTGCGTTTTCGGCTGGCTATAGAAAAAAATGTAGCGTCTTTGATGGTTTGATGGTTAGGGATGGGTCTCTTATCGACGGCACACACGTCCCCGGTTAATAAATAACGCGAAGAGAATGAAACAGTCAGTCGAGGCTCGAATTAAGCCTCTATATTTCCCATAGTCCTCCGCTTTCGGCTTAGCTTCGGACAGTGGATTAGGAATTCAGTTGCGACGTTTTGATCCATACTTTTCGGACGTCCTTTTCCCTCGCGAAGAGTTGCCCTCGCCCGTCTCTCCCTTCCTTTTCCATCCATTCACATGAATATGCAGATCCCGTATTAAGGCTGCCAAAAACCGAAGTTATCTCTCACCCCGTTATCCGCCACCATTCGATACCCTTCGCCAATTATTTACGAAAAACTCCACTTGCACACTTGCCCCGAGTATAATAATTTCTAAGCGAAATCAACCCCACGCTCTCCCCACGGACTCAATCAATTCGCTCGTCCAACAAACAAATGGCATGTAAAACAAAGGAATAAAATAAAATTTACGGTTTCCAAATCAGCGAGTTCGAAATCCGCTGCGGAAAATAACAGTCGGCTGCATTTAGGCGGGCCATTTCTTCATCATCATCGGTTCAGAAAACGATGAGTTCACTTTTATCCGGTTTACGCGCCGAAAACAATGCGGAGGGGTGGGGGGAGTTTTTCAGGTGGACGGCGTTCAAAGCTCGGAGCTTTGACGCGTTCGTACGGGTGGAGACATCTAGCGCGAAGAGGTGGAGGGTGCGCTTTTGCGGGGGCGGTGGCGACAATTTATCAATTATTAGAAAAAAGCGGAACGAAGCGATTAGGCGTTGTAACTTTTACAACAAACTCAAGAAGTTGTTGAGCTTACCGAGCATCGGAAACAGATATACTTCTATTAAAAGGGACGACGAATTGGAAAATATGAATCTGGAGAAAATTTTGATTTAAATATAATAAACACAAAAGCACATGGACAAATCTGAACATGCAGAATAATACTTTCTGGTCGTTACAAAACCCAAATGAATTAAAGAGAAAAAAAATATATAACAATACATATAATAAGAAAATATTTAATTAACTTTGTCTGACGATATTAAAATGTTAATGCCCCAACCCGGACTCTAAAACTAAAAAACTACAGTATTTAAGAAAATTCAGAGAAGCAGCTGCAAAAAAAAACAATTTAAAACGAAGTAGTAAGTTAGAAAGTTGTGGTGTAAATGATGAACAACTGGGCGATTTGTTTGAATCTTAGTAGAATTTAAAAAATAACCAATTTTCAAGTAAATGACTAAGTCTTAAGTTTATCAAGATGAAGTTGAAACAAAAATATATGGTTAAGATCAAAGACGAAAGGAAATATGTACTCAATTTACAACAGTAACCATATCTTCAGGGAAAGAACTGACACGATATAAGTGATACAAGACAGTGGTTTCAAGAAAAGGCTAGTGGAGTAACTGAATAAGAATAAAACCAGATCATTGAGACAAGAAATAAAAGAGGAAATACACACTAGGAATTGATGCAGAAAAAACATTTTAGGGATGGATACATTTACTTGGAATTTAACAAACAACGAAGAAAAATAAAAGAACTAGTTTCGTGTGCAAAAAAATGGATTGGAAGGATGAATGTGAAATGAAGAAAAAGAACGCTACAAGCAAAAACAACTCGTACATGAAATAACTTAAACAATTTAAGAAATGTTTATATTGATATATTGTATTGGAAATATGTGGAGGAAGAGGATATAAAATAGCAGTTAATGTTTTCATAAAAAGACATGTGGAGTCATTGAATAAGTATAAAACCAGATAATTGGCACAAGAAATAGAAGAGAAAATACATACTAGGCATTGATGCTGAAAAAACATTTTAGGAATTTATTTATTTATTAATTGGAATTTAACAAACAGCGAACAAACGTAAAAGAACTAGTTTCGTGTGCAAAAATATGGATTGGATGGAAGGATGTGAAATGAAAAAAAAAGAACCCTACAATGCAGAAACAACTCGTACATGAAATAACTGAAATAATTCAAGAAATATTTACATTGATCTATATTGTATTGGAAATATGTGGAAGAAGAGGATATAAAACAGTAGTTAGTGTTTTCATAAAAAGACAAGTAATTGAATATGAATAAAACCAGATAATTGACACAAGAAATAGAAAAGGAAATAGACACTTGGAATTGATGCCGAAAAAACATTTTAGGAATCGAAGATATTTACTTGAAATTTAACAAACAGCAAACAAACGTAAAAGAGCTAGTTACGTGACAAAAATATGGATTGAATGGAAGGATATGAAATGAAGGAAAATAATCCTATAAAGCAGAAGCAACTCGTTCATGAAATAACTACAACAATATACTTATACTTAAGAAACATCTATATAGGTCTATTGTATTGAAAACATACGAAGGAAGAGGATATAAAACAATAGTTAGTGTTTTTAAGAAATTACATAAGTAGAGTAACTATAAAACAAACAACTTATGAATAAAAACATATAATAGACACATGAAATAAAAGAAGAAATACATATTAATAAATAAAGTTACAAAGCAGAACCTATTTTATAAGATATTAAAAATGAGACAAGTTAACGCAAATGAGAAGAATATATTAGAAAGAGGGAGAATCACTTTCAAGTAGTTCTTAAAAGTAATCTTCCCAAATTGTTTTTTTTTCTGGATGCAATGTATTGTAACTAAATATTGTAACTAAATAAATTGGACTTTTAATAAAATTCAAAATTCCTTTTATCAATATGATCTTACTCTTTCCAACCATTCCCAACCATGGCCTGTCTTTAATTCCAATTTTCAAAAAATTATAAATCTTAGAATATCAATTAATTTACGCAAACATTTTTAATTTTTGCCAAAAATAAAAGCAAATTTAGCAAAATCGATTCGATAATATTAAAAACTTCTCAAACTAGGCCAAAAATTGGAAGAAAGGTTACAGTTGATAGTTTTTATGCTTCCACAAACGAGACGAAGACTACCTATACCTATCCGTTTGTAGATTATAAAAAAGATTAAGAATGGTAATTGAACTGAAGAAACGCAAAGAACGATTAGCACACTATAATTTATTTATTCGATTGAAGCAAATAATGTAAAAAAATAAAACACTGCAATAAAGATCGTACAACAAAAATGGATTAAAACTGGGATAAATTATATATTTAATCTTGTTAGTTGACATGATTTGCATTCTAATTAAATTGTCAAATAACTAGATTAAATACTTTCTTCCCTTTTAACAAACTGGAAATGAATCATTCTATTTCAAAAAATTGATTTTCAGTAGGCCTTGCAATCTAGCATTTGCTTTATTATTTTTTACAGTGTAGACCTTTGATATTGACACATCATGACTTTTTACGCAAACAGTCAACCAAAAATATCTCTAAACGGTTGCCTGGAGATGGAATTTTTTAGAGTAGATTTAAAGGTGTTTTTTTCGTACATACTTTACGTCATATCTCGCTTAATAATTCATCAAAACCAATAATTGAGGCAACATTTTGAAGATTACCTGCACCGCTAGTGAGGAAAAATAAGCAAAAAATTCAAATCTAATGTTTACTTTTAAAATTTCTTAAAAACCGTATTTTTGTCATAGCGCCATCTATTGACAATCTGTTTAATTAAAAACCGTATTTTGATCATAGCGCCATCTATTGATAACCTGTTTAATTCTAAGCGGTAAATCAAACATGATTGCGATGTGAATTATTCTCACGGGGATCCACAAGTAATTATTTAATACAAATTATTTTATTAATATGTAAAAAACCACAAGTCAAACCCTACCATTATAATTGTTAGAATAATGTTTATTCGAAATTTTAAAAATATACAGGTAATCTATTAAAAAACTACCAATAATATATCTCCACAAATAGGATAGTTGTTGGAAAACAAAGTACGTCACTGAATAGAATAAGAAAAACCACAAATATTTCTTTTAAGAGTAATACTACAATAACAATAATAAAATTTAGCCACATTTAGCCATAATGTTTAAATAAATATTTGGAATAAATACAGGATGTAAATATTTTCTTGGACTCTTTTAAGTAGGTCCTCATTAACCGAAGCGAATTTTTTTAATGTCTTCCAACATGCTTCCAAACGAATTATTGTAATGAAGAATTCCGATTTTCCACCCCGAAACCACAACACATAAACATATAAAATAATCACGAAAAACCACCCCAAACAAGACAGAATTTACGCAATCGCGTGGCCACAATTTCTAACACAGGTGAAATATTATTTCCAGGCATAAATCACGACATAACGTAATGATGCATCATATTTAATGACATAATGAGATTGCCAGGTCCTCAAGGACTTTTATTTAATTAAAATCCATTAGATTAATTCGTGCCAAGCACACAAAACAAAAAAACATTTATCAAAGTCTTCACCGGCGGTCAGCGCACATTTCACGCGGGCAAACGTGCAGATATATCCTCCGAGGACCTCAAGAAAATGTTGAGACGACGACGACGACGTCGTCGTGAGGAGGATCACGTGGCGCGGCCACAATGACGCATTCAAGGGGCCCTGTTTGTCTTGAGATAATTCGGGACAATCAGCGCCAAAACCGCCCCCTCAGAACCACCCCCGATCTTCGAGCCGGAATCTCTAAATACCGAACCGACAGTAAATTCATCTCGAACTCAACACGACTGGTATTAAATTTAATCAAAGTAACAGTGTAGCGGTTGCAAACGAAACCTCGGCCTTCCGAGAGGGTGTCGAAAATATAAGTTCTAATTTGTAATTTGCCAAGTGCGTTAGTTAACGTCTTCGCGGCAAATATCAAGAGGGCCGTTAAGGGAAAGTTGGAGAAAGTCACAATTTTGATTATTAAACGCGCCAAACGCGCCCCTATTCGCAGCCCGAATAAGAACGGCCGTGATTAAAATTATTATGGGACCCGCGCTAAGTATGATTGTATTATTTAAGGTGTTTGAAGAGGTGCGTGCGAATTTTGTCTTTCTCGCCCCAATGAGCTTAAACGAGACAAGACCACCCTCCGGACTAAGCGAACGCCCGCTCTTATTAATACAACGTGTCACTATCTCCGGCGAACGACACACTTTGTGCGATTGTTCTTAATATTCTCTTCAAGTATCGGCGTTAGCGGTTTGGGGGTGAGATTTTTCGCGAACGCTCTTAGTTGCACGCTTTTCTCATGATTAAGTATGGAAAATAAGCGAATCCGGATCAAAGAGTCCAAAGCCCTTCTTTAATTGAGACCGAAGGGTTGATTCCGGACCCGCAGAATGGAGTCGGGACCGCAGTCCGGTGCATCATCCGCTTCAAAGAACTTGTTAGTGTCCTTTGTGATCTTTAATCTCTCATCGATGACCAGCGGTCCCAAAACAACTCCCGACCCCCACGTCTTTAATTAGGAAAGACAAAGGCCCCGTATCGTCGATGAATAGGTATCGTTTATGCGATACACAAGCACCCCTTTGACAAAGACGCGACAAACCCGCAGCACCGAATCGTCGTCGATACGCCCCCATGTTCTTTGACACGGGAAAGGGTTGCTTCTATTTCAAGAATTTAAATCTACAAAGGGTTGCGGCTTCTTTCACCTTCGGGCGAAAAATTCAGCAGACATGTGGAGTATTTTCGGCATTTTTTCGTGCGGGATTCTCTTGTTTTTCAACCCCTTTGCACTGTTTCTGAACATTTTTCGTGGTGGAAGATGCAACCAAATCCTTAATATAAAAATGACATTATAAATAATCTACTCTTCAGTCTTATAACTCAGTAGTAACTAAATTCGTCGGTAGCAAACGATTGAAGTTTTTGAGGAAGATGCTTCGTGGCCGCAATTAGTTTTACGAGGGTCATTTGAAAAGTTTTTGAAACGACAGATTGGCATTCATTTAAATTCCAAATTTTTTACGACATTCAAATTTTTGGTCTATATAGCAGCCGTGATTGAAATATTATGTCACTCAGTCAAATAAGCAGTTCGTGTGAAAAAAAGGCGTAATATTATTTTTCCATTTGAGTGTCGTAATGAGACCAGTACGATACGCATTTGGAGTTCGTAATGAGTCTGAATATCTTGAGTTTTTTTTTTGTTTTATGGTTGGCAACGTAAAATGTCAAGTGTAAAATATTAGGGTTACTAATTCTTTGTTAAAATTGCTAACGCAACATTTTGATACCAGATTGTAAAATACGCAGCAAAGGAATATTATCATAATTATTACTAGTTTTTGTGGAAACTTAGAAATAAATAAAAATATACAAAAAGCGGCCTTTTTGAATTTAGTGACATGACGTCGTCAACTTTCGACAAAGTTCCTAGACCACCTTCCTCATTCTAATTTCAATAACTGTCCCAAATTCCTCGCAAATAAAAAAATTGTATAAAGAATATTTCTGCAAATTTCAATTCATTTCTCTTGGTTGTTTTATTTGTTTCTCTTCAAATGACTCGTAAGTATACATGTACTTTGGTTAATAAAATCTTACAGAAAATGATGGACACAGACCAAGTGTGTTTGTCAAACAATAAAAAACATAATATGAAACGAGCACAATGTATACGAAATATTAGAAATGAAAGTTCTGATTCGGATAATGATATCATGTTAAAAGACAATAATCAAAATTTATCACACTGATTTTGAAGCTGTAAAACTATTATTTTAAAGTAATTTAGAATTAAGGATTCAGTTAGGAATTTCAAGTTGTTTAAATGAAAAATATGGTCAGAGGCATAGCCAAGATTGGAATAAAGAAAGCGAAATTCGTGTAACTGTGAACGAAATACTCTACCAAGATTTCAAAACCCAATTACCTCACTATGGTATAGAAATGAACATGCTCCATTAAAAAATTAGGCCATTAAAAAATTAAGACGGGTTAAATTGTTAAATTGTAGTCGCCAAACTAAAATTTTAATAATTTTGTTTTTTGATTGGGAAAGATAAAACCATAAAAATTTCGTGTCCTTACTCTGCTAGAGATAATTATTGATTTATTATAATTTGTTTAATTGACCCATTGTATTGAATTGAATTTTATTTTCTGATTTTCACATTTAAAATTGGGTGTCTTGTTGGGTGTTGCATGTCTTCTAACTTCTTTGAACTCAGTTTCTTTCAAAGTACATAGTTTTTTTAACTCGTTTGATATCATTTGAAATTCTCAGGAGAGGTACTAATGAAATGTTCTCACTTTCTAACAACTCATAGCACTTGCCAATTTATATATGTATTTAATTCATTTATTGTATTTTAGATGCGCATTTTTCAAAGGCTTACCAACATAATTATCTCTAAAATTGGAAATTTTCTAATATTAACACATTTGCACAGACTCTTTAAAATAAAAATTATTTTAGATTCCAGAACATTGATTTAGTTTTTCTCAGAGTGTCGATTTATTATGATTGTTCCAGATTTTACTCAATTCTCTCTGAGATTACTTTACAACTTTATGTCTTAATTTCTTCTTCAGTAACATTATTTGAGTCATACGAAAATTTCTGATAATAATATCTTCTGATCCAAATCACAAGTTCTCTTGAATATTTCGTAAGATCTCAGATTTATCCAAACTTTCTAAAATTGTTTTATTATTTATTATTTCTTTCAGGTATCTTCAGAATATGTCTCATTCCTTTGAATTGTCTTACATTCGCCCAGGTTCTTCGAGACTTTTTAGATTTTCTACTAATTCTATTTTAATTCGTTAAAAGATACAGAGCAGGGTGTCATGTATTCTTTTATTTCTGTGATATTTGACAAGAAATGTGAATAAAAAAATTTCCCCATCGACGTTCATGTGTTATTTTATTATTTTTACGAATAGTCATTTGAAATATTTTATAATCAAGAGGGATGATGAGATTTTTGGAGCAATAAAATGGTGGAAACATTAGAGAAATTCTACTTTTAGAACACTTTTACTCGAAACACTCGATTCGAGAAAAAGCAAAAGACAAACAATTCACAAATAAATTTTTAACATTGTAAAAATAAACATAATTCTTGATGTTTAATGATCATGTAAAATACAATAGTAATATAATAATAATATAATTTTGTAGTACAATATGAAAGTTGTTTACCAAAATTTTGAATGGAGTAGAAGTAAGTAGTAAGTTTTGCAGATGCAGTGCAATTCGTTTTCGATTTCTTAAATAATTTGCAGGTAATTGTGACACGAGCGTAAAATAATCTTATTTCAATCCCAAAAAATTATATGACAGGCTATTTTCCAACCAATTGTTTATTGTCTGAAAGAGAAGATCAAATTCTTCAGTCTTCGCCTTCGCCGAGCCTTACTCGACATTTTATTTTCGTAGACGTAAATTCCAAGTCCAAAAATATCTTATAATTGATTAAAAATAGAGTTATGAGGCCTAATAAGGCACGCGTCAGAAGCATTTGCAATTTTAATTAGTAAAAAACTTATTATGTGAAAAATCAAAAAATTGAATTTTAGGGACATACGAGAATTATATGAAAAGTTCTCAGGAATTAAACAGATTTAAGTCTATAATGATTTGAATTATATTTTATTTTTTAACATACTTTCCCTCTCTTTCAATACATTTAGCCCAATGATGCTCCACACATGGGATTAGGGCGAGAGTCACCTTTAAAGTATCACTCTTGCTCCGATATACACCAAATTTCACCAATTTTGTATTTTATGTAAATGCGAAATTGGTCGATAAATATTGGTGTATATATATATTTTTTATTTTCCATTTATGAAACTTTAGTCATTTGCTTATGATTTGCAAGCTTTGCAAGCTCTTTTGGTTTGTGAAATCAATTAATTACCAAATTTCTCTATATTACTTGTCAAACTTCCTACAATGTCATCATTTTAAGATTACATTAACCGCTATCGGCGAAAAATAAACAAACAATTCCAAATGTGAATGTTTCTTTTAAAATTAATTAAAAACGTATTTTGTTTAAAGCGCCATCTATTGACAATCTGTTTAACTAACATCTCCCACTCCCCAAGCGCATTTCAAGCGGTGAATTGCGATGTGAATTTATCGCACGGGGTCCAACTAGTATATGATATTTATTTTGCATAAAAACAACATAACCACAAAAAGTGACAGCCACACATAACCTCACAAACTAATAATGACAGGCAGTATATAGTAATGCACATCATTAACAAAAGGTGGTATATTTCATAGTTTTCTGCGATGTTACAATAATTTATTGACATATACTTCTGCATACAAGGTTTTAGGTCCGAACTATTAGTGGATGTACAAAATTCGAATCATTTCTATGCGGTCAGGTTCGCAAAAAGAAATTCGAAATTGTAAAATTTTTACGGAAACATGAATGACGCATTATGGGGGAGCAGTGCGAAGTTTGTGAACTCAGCTAAGATGAACTAGTTGTAAAAAGTCGTGAGCGGTATCAAGTCGAACCCGGATCAGGAACTTTAGAGGGATGTTTTAATAAATACGTAGCGTGAACGCGACTTGTCAACGGGCATGCAAGACCCGCAAATCGAGCTTTTCATTTCCCGACCCAGACAAATTGCGCTTTTTTTTCGACATCGCCGTATTGAATCTTAATTCCGGCGAAATTATGTGAAACTTTAGATGCGTTCAGGTGCACGCGACGCGACCACGAGAAGAAGCGGAGTCGCGACGCCGCAATAATTGTCCCGATAACGCAATAAATTCGATGTCGCGTGATATGGGAAACGGGACGACAAATAAAAAGAATCGTCATTTCCGCTTTATGATCGTTAGTTATGATGATATTTATGGCAGTTGTGACAAGAATCGATTATGAGGGCCATCAAGTTTTGTTTCTTGCGCGAAACTTTCGACAGACCGAATTGTTGTTTTATTTATTGCGGGACGGTAATCTTCGGAAGATGATCCGGGCGAGGTTAACAGTCGTGTCTTCGACTTTTGTTTATAAACAACAAGGAACCGGGGCGATTAATCTTGGGGACGCACCTCGACGTCCCTAATGGATTTTTATGCCCGAGGATTGGAATATAGATTTCGCCGGACTTGAAGGTCTGATTGTTTCGGACCTTTTGGACGTGGCGGTCATAATAAACAGTCCGATGACATCCGATATATATGGGAAAAAGCAGTGACAGATGCCGGCTTCCTTCTCGAGATATATCGATGCTGGTCCCTGAAGACTCGGATGCTACCTGACTGTGTTATCAATATCGAAGACGCCACACATCGTATGTCTTGTCAAATTTAGTATGTTCTCCTCCACTCTAATGGCCTTCTTGAAATATTATTGTCTCCGTTTCAATTTCGATCCGGATGATTTATGAGCGCGGGGGATACAAAAATATTACGTCTCCGACAGTGTTACTTAAAACCCACCCCGTTGAATTTAACTAAACACTACTCGCATCGGAAATCGATAGTGTTTAGGGGCTGCCGACAACGGGACACGTATTAATGCTTGATCGGATCCCTCTTTAATGACGGGGGATAAATACAGTGTGGCACGACCATTAGTTAGGGGTGGCATGCGGTCGGCTATCGGCGGGGGTGGATATCAATAACAAGTGAACATGTATGGGGCGCTGAAGCGGTTATGACAGATCAGTCATCCGCGAAATCATTGTTAAATATTGGTCTTTGTCGCCGACAATTACAGTTACAAATTAACGGGTTATTTCCAAGTAAACAGCCGAACATCAAGGCCCCATGTGTCGCCCGCGAAGAGGACATTTATCAGTTTTGGGCGTCCGAAGACCACTTTCATAATTCTTGCAATCCGGAGCTGCACCCGCTAAAATTAGCATTCGGCGCCCCCTCCGCGTTTATTTACATCGAAATTCGGAATTTAAGTAAATGCGATATGCAATAGCAACATTTTATTACGACCGAAACCCTATCTGAACAGACACCTTACATTCGTTCGCCCCCGCGAAATTTTCACCCCGACCGAGAGCCGGAGGTGGGAGAAAGCGCGAAGGAGACGGCGATGTTGAGACGCGGCGTCGGTTTTTCCGGGACGCGTTATATATAATTACATCGCAATCATTAGGATGCAAATTTTCTTTAACTTCTATATCCACTGTTTGCGAACGGACGTCTTGGAATAATATTCGGGATTAATTCGGAATATCTCCTCGCAGATCAGCAAGTAATGTTTCTTATCCTTGCTATTCCGGCTCCCTAAGGAACCCTTTACTTTCGACACACGAAATATTACGTTTGTTCTGTCTGGTTTTGTAGCGATAGGCTTGCCGATATATGCTGCGCCCGTTTTCCGCAATCGCAATTTTCATAATCACGTCTTCGGGGAAAATTCGACCATATTTTCGGGGCGGCGCTTTGGGAAACCTCCCAAAATCAACCGTCGAATTTTCAAACACCACCTTATCACCTCATCTAATCTCTAAACCACAACCCGAACCTTTAACATCACACTAACATTGTGCAAATTTCAAGAAATCAAATCAAATGTATAAGAAACAAGTAAAACAAATCAAATCATCCACAATTAATTATTTCTTTGTTGAAAAGGTCAGTGTTGTGGATCTTCCAACAATAACAATCTAAAGCGAAACCTTCTGTTGACGTAAGTACGCCTCAATAGCATAGTGCGGAGTTGAGGTGTGGTGGGAGGAGGCATTTGGGTGGGGGGAGGCTAGTTCTGAATCCGCTTAGGTAGATTTGGGCGCTCAAATTATTTGCGCAAACATTTGTCCAAGAAATGTGCAAAAATTAATTGAGTTTTTGGATTGCCTTCGTCCGTTGAGTTTAGCTCGTTTTAACTTGAGTCAGATCAATGCATCCGTGTCAATTTAATTGTGCCAACAGGAAACATTTGTTTGAGCGCGTAAACCTATTTTTACACACACTACTAATACCATTAAATCAAGTCATGGAAAATAACACAGATCAAGTCATATTTAGGTCGTAGTGATAGAGTAAAATATATTAATAGCGAATGGACCAAGTCAAGCTTAAATAAATCATGTCAAGCTTGGCTGAGTCAGGTCAGGTCATGAGCCAATAATATTTATTCAGGTGAAAATAAGTCGAGTCTGGCTTAATCAATTTTGGTCAGGCTTAAACAAACTTAGTTTGGTCAAATCAGACCGCGTTATTTCGGTCAGTTTGAATTATGTGAAATCAGATCATTTGTTTTGTTAGCTAATTGAAAAGTGCGTGAAAATGTGGATAACACTTGAAATTAATGAGACTGAGAACTAAAAATTAATAAGTAAATTTTCATAAATGTTCATGATGATGTAGATCGAAATTTTTTTTGAAGAAAAAAGGAGGACAAGAGTGGAAATCTGCTTGTGGCAAGATCTACCACAAACAAGTAAAGCTTCACGTCATGTTTTTTTTTTTCAAATAATTAATAATAATAACTTATTTATTATTAAATATTTGTATGCAAGATCGATAAATAATGTGCTATTTTAATCCTTGATTAATAGAATATTTAGACTAGCGTTTTACAAATTCGATGAAATATAGAACTTATGTGAGTGTATACAGAGCCCGTTTTAAGCAGTTTAAAAACCTTTTTTCCTTTATTTTATGCTCGTCAAAATTATACTGTATTTTTATTATAATGCTATAACTTAGGTTTAACACTATTTAATAATTCCGACAGGAATTTCCACCTATTTATTTAATGACAAGTGTAATTTTTCAATTGTTTTCCTCCGAGTTTAGAATAATAAATAAAAATTTTAAAAATATATTTAAAAATTATTTATTCTTCTAACATTTTATTCTACCTAATGACGTAAAAATACAATATCGCGCCCATAAGAAAATCAAAAATTGAACGTGGTTACTCCAAATCTAGGAGGCGTAGAAAGTGTCTATTTATTGAACCTCATCTAAAATGAAAAAGCCCTTAACTGCATATAAATGGCATGCATAATAAGAGTTGTAAATTTTTATGTAATATAGATATTTTCAGTTTTTTATAAAACGAAAAATAATTTTTGGAAAAAATCAGATTTATAATAAACATAAAATCCGCATTATTTTCCCATTTAACCAAATTTCCATTTCTAATACATTGGTATTAAACATTTATTATCCTGTGCAGAAAATCTACAAACACTATGAGTTCAGAATGGAAAACTAGCATTTGGAGTTTTCCTGATCACTTCCAGGAAAAATTCTCGGACAGGGTACATTTTATTTTTATTTGCGCATATTTTGGCTTATTTTTAAAATTCTTTCGCCATATTGAATTTTTTATGAAGTATTTCTACAATTTTTTTACATATTCGGACAGTAGTGTCAATTCCGAAATCGCAAATATACACTTTTGTACAATTCCAACACTTGAGATCCAAAATACATTATTTTTTCTCGGAATATTGTCTCTTCACAACTATTGCAACGTGTGCGCATTTTGAACCACGGTGTAAACCGGTTTGAATTGGTCCGAATTGTACAATAGAGCATATTTTCGATTTCAGAATTGTCTCCCTTGTCCAAATAAGTAAAAAGTTGCCACTTAAAAAAATTCCAGATGGCGCTGTAGAAAGTTTTAATATGGCAGAAGAATTTTAAGAATAACTCCCAAATATGCGCAAGAAAAAATAAAAATTGGCCTGTAAATTATCGGGGAAACTTCCAATCTAGAATCTCGCACTGTTATGTACAAATTTACTTTAGTTAATATTAATAATTGTACCAATTTTAAAATTAATAAATATTTCAATCACTTATATTTAATTGTTTGTTAAAATAATTTTAAATTTATTGGCAATAGATTTTAATTTTTAATAGAATAGATGTGAATTGGTGATTGTAAATTATATCTTGCATAATATATACATATTTTGAAAGTTACACAAAAGTAAAATTGTTATTGCCCTCCCAGCAAACTGATGATCGGGCACTCAAGTATTATTTTACTCCCATGTTACCTAATAACAATTCTTGTATAAATTTTATTAAAAATCGTATAAAATGTACAAAAACATGCTTTTAAAATCTCCTTTTAATTTTACCCACCTTACGTACGATTTCATTTGACGAGTTGTGAAAACTGCCGCGAATGCCTCAGTCTCAGATAATTTGTTGGGAAAGCGATTCGGCATTAATAATCCAAAGCGAAAAACGCTTCGCTTTCGACTTAAGTGCGCCTAAGTAAAAACCAAGACCATCAGAGATAATTGAATCTGATATGGTGTAAACCGGTGATTTTACTTTAAAGCTTTGATCTTGTTTGAAAATGATTTAGAATATCGTGAATTGATAATTACGCAGATACTGCGAGCTTTTAAGCTGCGATCCGCCCTCTTCCCGCTCCGCTTCGGATTTTCAGGCGGATCCTTTGCACTTCAGCTCCGATAAAGTCAAAGACATCAATTACGAAATATATGAAATATTAGCGATATCTTTCAGGGCTTTGATATCATTGTGTATAGACACAGCGTCGTCAAAGCGTCGCCTCTTCAACGCCGACTTTGACGTTCCTCCACTTTTCAGCTGGACGACTGTTTCGTGCTTAGACTTTTATTAAGCCATTTTCTCCCTGAAAAGCTCCATGTAAAATATTTGAAAAATTGATTATTCATCGTTTATGTCTTTGTCAATTTATTAGCTCTTCGACGTCGAGCGTCGTTTCAACGCAAAATGATTTTCCACCCCACTTTTGAACTGACCGTCCAAAGCACACTACATTTTACTTACAAGTGCGTATATTGAGTATTGAGGCGTTGAGCTTAGTGGGTGGTGGTGGGAGGAGGCATTTGGGTGGGGGGAGGACGGTGCAACTGATTTGTACAAATCCTAACAGTTTTCGGATGAATTGTTGCTGCCACTGGCGTGAGTAATACATGCAATTACGCACGCGATTTTCGTATATTTTTATAAAGTGCGGCCGTTTGAAAAAATTGGTATTGTCGGGGTGGAAAGATCGATGGATGGATTTGCATATCTCACACGAAATAATCAATGGATATTTCTAATTGCTAAGCAACGTATTTCCACACAAATATATAAATTCCATCCGGCGCTTGAGTGCGGCACGTCGTCGTCGTCTTCTGCTTCGGTTAAAACGAGAGGGATGTAGCGACGACGTCTGCGGACGCCGAAGAACATCTCGTGACTGTTTCCAATGATATCAGATATTCGAGCAATGTTTGAATTAAATTTTGTATAAATTTGATGGCAGATAACCGGCTGGTATCAATTTGACAGGCATGTTTAGTGATAAATGATGGCGTATACTTGAACGTATGTTTTATAACGTCGAGATGTCAGACGATAGCGAAGAACATGTATTTAATATTACGTTTATGGATTTTATGGGGTCCACATTTGACACCCGAATATTTTAAGTCGATCGTTATCAGGACTTGATAGAGCAGTAAAATTCGACACGTCGCTTGGTAAAATTCGTATTTTGTTGGAAGTTGCCATCCGGTGAACCCCCGGCAATTAAGAATCAGCACCGCCATCAAGTTTACCGGTGTTTATGATGTATGTTCAGGCTGCGCATCTCAAGACACGTCAGGGCTACCAACACAAAAGCCCGACAAAGGCTCAAATACCCCTCCGAGGATCCAGCCGGCGAATTAAATTTTATCTCTTAGATTAACTCGCGAAGTTGTCAAATCTTAACTGTTGCGAATACGGCTCCATATTAAAACCCGCCATTATGATACCGACACTTAAACCCCTAAAACTTTTATCGTTTAACTTTTACATATACTCGGCCGCTTCGAGCCAGTTCGATTTGGCCGCGGGGAAGAAGCGGCGCCTCACCTGCATAATTAAATTAAGTAAGAATAATAAAAAAATCCGTGATCACGACCGCGATGAAATCACATTACTCGTCCTAATTAATAAATCCGCCCTCATAAAGAATTCATGAATGGGATCGTCCCCGCGAATACAATACAAAAATTTGTCACACTTCTCCCCGAGGGGACATAACCTATCTGGAGGTCGCACCCCCAGGTGCAGAATCATTTATACCTGATTATAGATAAGTTCGGCGTGACGGAAGTGCTGCCGGGGTATTAATAAAAAAGCGCCGGCTTCGAAGACGCGCATCCATTCCGATATTAAAAATATATATATGTATATACATTATATTGTTGTACATTTGCATGTGACGTTGGGAATCCGAGGCTCATATCAAAAGTTCAGATTTATGGCTTTTAATATACATATATGAATCGTAAACGCGTTATTCTTTATATTGATGTCTGCTGCGGGTCTGGAACAATTTAGGCCTCAGTAAATTATGGCCACGTCAATAGCAGGAAAAGGCAAACACTCGGAAAATCCAAAAGGGCAACGTACACTGATTGCTTCAACATATAGAGCGTACAAAATAAGGATTCTCAGTAGGTCTATAACATTTGACTGAAATTGTCAATCAAGAAATGCTCAAATCACTTCTCATCGGACGGCTCAAGTTGTATTTTGTTCAAAACACACTAAATGTGTCACTTGTATCGTGTCTGAAACGACTGTCAACAGAGAAGTCGAACTCAAGGTTAAAATATTGCTACACTATAATCATTTTCAAAGTAATACCACAACCTACTCTGAATAAATTTTTTATTACGCCTGTTTTAAATATGGTTTTCCTAAATCTGGAATAGCTATATTAAAGGACTAGTTTCATAAGACACTGTTTTCCCACAAGTGTTCTAGCTTATAAAATAATTGTGCAGATATGTTTTATGAAACCAGTTTTTTATACTATTTTTATATATTTGCGGGAAATTTGTAATAATAATGAAATTAGAATGAGAAGGGCAGTCTAGGGACTTTGACAAAGGTTGGCAGCGTCATGTCACTAAATCCAACATGGCCGTCTTTTGTGTATATTTTTAATTTCTAAGTTTCCATAAAATTATAAAAAATGATGATATTCATTTCATTTACTGTCTGGTATTAAAATTTTGTTTTGCAGGCTTTGATTATGTTAACAATTTTAACGACGAATGAGCGACACTGACATTGTTGCGTTGCCAACCGTAAAACAAAAAAAATACCTAAAGCTATTCAATTCAGTTCCATACGCAAATAGAAAAAAACCATTAAACATAAGACAGAAAGAGCAACATGAGAATATCTACCGAAGTCAAATGTCCAAATGAAATTTATAATAATGAGAATGTATAATAGTTTGAATCAGTTATGATATGTATCTGCTTTAATAGGAGAAATTTCAAAAGCACCTAGCAATTTGAAAAAAGAGTAGCAAAAAAGAAAATTAACACATAATTTGGAAATTATGTGTTAGTTAATTACTCACAATACAACTGAAAACGAACATCAAAACAATGAACGTTATGGTTTTAGAGAAGGAAACTCACGAAGCAATGTATTTAACAACTAGAAAAATCTACATAATTAAATTTGTAGAAGACACGGATGGTAACATGAAGAGCCAAATGTAAAAGAAACTGGGCTGAAATTAAATGCTAAATTGAGAGGCAAATAGTTTGATAAAGGGAAATTAACAAATTATCAAAAAGTTTTTACATGAATTTATCCCACAAAAATGAAATTTTGATGCTGAACCAAGATGTTATTTTATATATTAGATATATTATTAAGGGTTTTTCGTTTTTTAAGGAAAATTAGAAGATATTGTATTACTAGCTAGATCTTCAATATCTGTTTCCATAACAAACGCGCATGATTTTCCAAAGCATTTGGTATCAAAATAAAAATTTTGAAATTTATTTTATTTTACATTGTGTACAAATCAACTGCATGGAAGCCTTAAACTAAAGAAATAAAAAAAGTACTTTTTTAGTCAAATGAACCACACCAGAACACGGAGAACCATAATTTCAACAAAAGTACTAAAAGAAAGCTCGAAAAACTACACGATTTCTAAATTAGTTAAAATTGGAATTAATTATAAATATGTAGTTGGATTAAGACCTAGCCAAGAAAACGTGATATGACGTAGTGTCTTCAAAACGAAGAGATAAATACATTCAAATAACAAAAAAGCTCATAAAATTAGCAAAACTATAATCAATAAAATATTAACACATATATAACACAGCCGAAATTGACCATTTCGAATCGAAGTAAATTATTTTCAATATGGCGGCACTTCCGCTTATACCGGAAGTGGACGCTTTTTTGTTATTTTAAATGGAACACCCACATAGCACTATAGGAAGTTAAAAATTTTCTAATGGCCGGCTTAAAAAAAACACCCTGTATATAGCCACAAAAAACTGTACCTAGAATAAAAATAAAAGCTAATTGTCCTAGTCTATTGAGTCTTCGATTTTATACAGGCTCTTCTCTAAATATGGAACCGGCTTAATATCTCCAAAACTATAGACATAGTAACTTGAAATCTGGGTTGTGCATTCTATTAATTAATATATATTGTAAATAATTTTTTTCATCTGTTTTGCATTGTTACTTTTACGAGATACTTGAACATATTGAATATGAAATGGAAAAGTAACACTTTTAATTATATTACCAAATAATAACAAAGACAACAATATTTAACATTTTGTAGTATAAGTGTCCGTTTACTTAACTTAGAAACCTATAATTAAAGCTCGAAAGATGTAATTTTTCAATATTTTTGTCAATCTGTGACGAGCGACTGTTTGAGAGCTGTGGTTTTTCGAATGTTATCTCTCGTCCAGTGACCATTAATTGTTTCTTTGAGCAATTGAGCAAATCAAATAAACAAATTGTCTGTAGGTAATAGAATATTACATTTGGAGAGATGTAAGCAAGCAATCATACACGAGGCAATCCAACAAGTGTGTAATTGCTACTTACAACTCGAGTAATATACTATACTTTTTCTACAATCAAAATATAAATTAAAATTTAAATGTCACAACATGAGAACTTGAACTGTCAATCAAAACGACACATGGCACCAATGACAGTTTGCACTGCCAACATAAACTTAGAACCAAAAGAAAATTACTATAACTGTTACGTAATACATTTATTACATGTTAGTAATTTTTTTTATTATGTAACACGTAACGACATGTTTACTTCCAACAAATTTAGTGCATTAATATGGAATTTACTAAAAGGGAGTAGAAAATTATTTTTTTCAGAGTTTGATGTGTTTTGTACAGATTCTATTCAACCCGTCATTTGCGACTTAAATTTTACTTAAATCAAGATTTTTTAAACTCTTCGTGACGTCATTGTCGTGTTAAACCTTGCATTTAATCTTCCTAACACTTTGTCGGGACTTAACTTGAGTGTGTGTTAAACTTAGGGCTTACTTAACGATTCGGTCGGTAACCCAAGTTCGTGCAAAATTGTGCAAAAATTGCCCTCGCCACCCCCAAAATGAGAATTGATAGCAGTTCAGGGCTTGCAACCTTTGTCGCGTAATTCCCCCGGCCGATTTGGTGTATTAATTCGCGTTTTGAGTGTCACCGTGAGGCGTTGATTTAAATCTCGCCCCCAGAAATTACGTTTAAAGAGTGCTGCACATTCGCTGCTGGTAAAATATGTCGTTCGCTTGTTTCCAGAAGCAGCTAACGATGAATTATGGAGACACGGGGGTAAATTCGGACCGGGACATATGGAACTTCGTCGCCTAAGGGTGGTAATTCACTAAACCACGCCCGGTTTTTAATTTTAATACAGAATGATGTCACGTAATCAGTATATTAAAGCGGCCCCACTGTATCTCCGAGGAATCATCGCACTCATAATTACCTGAGCTGTGATTTAGCGTTGTTGGTTTATCAAGGCAAAGAAAAAAATACGCCGGCTTCTTCTCAGTCTCCGGTTTCGCCGCGAAGACGTAAATCCACCACCCCGGGCCCGGGTTTGAGGGTCATTGTAAACTGATGAGGGCGTAAATAACCACCCCCGCCCCTTTTTACTACCCCGTTCATCTTAACTAACCCTTTACGTCTACTAAAGTCCTTTCATTATATCGAAGATGCCCGGCAAGAAGCGCTTGATTAAATTTAGTGGCTTGAGGTGAGAAACGCCACCCTGGAAGATCATGCAGATTGTTATTATATTGTAATTTTGTGTACCGGGAGGTGGTGCCTTAAATCGAAGACATGTAGGACGTAAGGTTGTTCTTTCGCGCCGTTTCTTGTCCCCAGAAGACTAGAAGCAGCAATACCAATTGTTCCCGGAGCCATTATGTGCCGTAAAAGCCCCCGCCACGACATAATAAAGCAGCTGTGTATACTAGGTGAGGGTGAAATAAAGGCAAAGTCCGGTATCTCCGGTGATTAAACCAACAATATCAAAGATATGGGTTTCTTGCGACGGCACCGTCGTCGAGATATAGTGCGGGGATATTTATGTATGTAAAGTTGGCCAAAGATTACTCGCTGTTAATCTCCAGTCACAAAGTTGGTAAGACTGTTCACGCCTTGTTCGCCTCTGCCAACAATAGATAGTGAATTATAGCCGGCCATTGTTAGCGTAAGACGATCGAAAAAATGGGACGAGGGTTGGCACGCCTGCACTTAATACCAACATCACTTCCACGTGTAAAACAAGCTGATGATGAACGTTCACACTCGAGATGCTTTTTAGCTGAAATTTGCAATTTCAGGCGCGAAAATCGAACTGAAATTTCATGTTGTAGTCGATGTTCCGCGGAGCGTGTCTGCTCTATTCAGGTCCGTGATATGTAAGAAAAACTTTTGACGTGCGTTATAGTAGAATGCCTTCGCATGTCATTCAGATTTGCAGAGATATTATGAAAGTCCGCTTTTATTTCATATGCAAACTTGTGTGTGCATTTCGGGGGATGCGATCGACTCTGACGCGTGTCAAACCGTTCCCTTTTTTTTCTCTTCGATATGTCTTTCAGCGCCGCTATTTTAAGTGCTCGGATCATCATTTAATCTAGTTAATTTTTACACAAACACATTACACCCTGACGATGGATAAATAAAAGGGGTAGGTATACACACTGTCATTATTCTCCACTATTAGATCGATCAAACATCATTAGCAAGTAAAATGTATTACAACGCGAGCTTTATGATATTAATATACGAATAACAGGCTTTAATGTGACGACACACCCTTGCGGTTAATTTTTTACCCATAAAAATGGAAAATAAAACATTTATCATTCCCAGCTATTCCACCTTTATTGCACTGTTTATTTACCCTTATTTACTACTTCATTTCAACCGTTTTGTCGCCGCACGTAAACCCCTTTCCTTCTTAATTTCAATGTTAAAGATTTGGAGATTTTAGATTACCTACAAATGTAACATTTGTTTTATTTTTTACGCCTGTTGGCCCATGCGAATAATTTGCATCGCAATCATGTTTGTTTTCATGTTTGTGTGTGTGTGTGTGTGATTTTAGTTAAACAGATTGTCAATAGATGGCGCCATGACCAAAATACGGTTTTTATGAATCAATTACTTTAGATTTATTTAATTAATTGTTTGTTTATTTTTCGTCACTAGCGGCAAAGGTAATCTTCAAAATTATGGCTCAATCTTTCGTTTTGATGAAATGTTAAGGCAGATATGGCGTACCGACACAAAAACACTATTGAGAGATAATATATTTTGACAGAAAAAAAGAAATGAAATGTTTAAACCAATACCGTAAGATAAAAATTTGTTAAAAAATGGACAGCCTGTATTTATGAATCTTATGTATTTTAAAGTGATTTTGTAGCCTAGTCAGTTATTGCTACAGTCTTCGCCGCCATTAAAACGCAAAGTGCATATTTGTCTATTTTAGTTTCTTGTAGGTATATTTACTGTTTTTTAAACAAGTGTTGTGTTTATTCGTGTTTTTCAACTTTCTTGAAACTATTTAGTATACTTATCAACTATTTAATCATTTTCTGTAATGCACTTATATCCTGCCATTTCCTAGTTTGTATCTCTTTGGGTCTATTTGGCATTCAGTGTCAAACCATTTGTTCTTTCTCTTCTTTTTTTTAAATTTCTTGCAATTCTTGGTAGTCTGTTTAATTTTTATCTTGATATTTAATCACGTCTCTTTTACTGTACCTTCTTCAATAATACTATCAAGTTAATATGTAAACATGTTTGCGTATTTAATTTTTTCTTCCGGACTTTTTACTTTGTTTATATTTTCTTTTATTGTTATTTTTAGGCAGTGTTAGAATCGGGGCCTCTATATATTCGTACTTTTGTAACACATTTTCCATTTATTTAATTTTTCTATTTCAATGTTGTCAGATTAATTTGTAGTTCTTTCATCTGGTAACCTCCATATAAGTAGTAGGATATAGTAGATACTCGTAGATAGAAATAATCACATTTTCTTGTAATTTAAAACTGTAAGAATCAAATATTGACACCGCTTTTTACCTCTTAATTTTGTCTATTATAGCCACTTTCTTTATAAAGTCACTGTAGTTATTGCCGTTATATGGGATTGTAAGAATTAATTTGAAAATTTTGTAAAAGCTGTTGCAAACTGAAGTGAATCAAGATAAATTATCCTGATGCAGGTTTAAAGTATGGAAATAATAAGACTTTCGAAGCGAACTTTGGGAAAGAGTCTATAAGTGAAGCGGGAAATTGAAACCAGGTATATTACATAAAATTTTATTTTAAAATAAATAATTCTACAAATTTTCGTCTTGTAATATATTCAAATAATTTTTTAAACGCTTCTTATATCATCTTTGCACAAAAATTTATAGGTTTATAAAAGTTTGCATAGGAAAAATATTTTTCTATTCGGATTTACTTGAAATTTGACTTAAAATAAAGATCAAATACATAATTTAGCGTGTTATGAAATTCAATTCCTAAGAGGGTGCAAGGGGTATAAAACTACTGAACCAATTGAGCTCAAATATACAGGATATGTTTGTTTTGATGTCAGGAAAATTAGAATATATAACAATTTTCGATAGCCTAAGGGGATAAAAAAGGGTGCCAAATGTTGTATGAGAAAAATATATGTGTATTCGGACTGGAAACTTGGCACAAATAATCTTCAAAAGAACGCCTTTACGTGTTTAATTTAATTCTTTTTAATTACAAGTGTACAGATGTGTCAGTACTATTATGTTTTCATTTTTTTAATATTTTCCAATTTTTAAACTACATAACATAAAAATAAGAATTATAGGTATTTTAACTTCTTGAAACAATCATAATGTTTTCTTAAAACATTACTGTAGCTATAGTAAATCTGAGCGTTGAATGAATACAATAATTCGTACTCACTATACTTATTTTTACAAAAAATTAACAAAAAAAATTAGAGGTAGTAGGACAAAGTCTTCAGGGCCAGCTAGTATCAAAGTAAAGAAGTGTATCCAGTTTCATACAGTTCTATGATAAACATCAGATTTATTAATTATTAAATAAAAAAAACTGTTTACAAATTATAAAATAATTTTTCAGTGAACGAACGATTAAATCAATTTCCAATGTCTGTGTTTGATCTTTCCGATGCGATTTCCCTTAATTGTAGGAATTCGTTCCACCCCTCTCTATTATTTCCGATCTGCTGTTGACACATCGTATTTGTTTGAAGAAATGAATAAATCCTCCACACGACTGCACCTCAACCCCGACCCCATTAAGACCAAAATCTCAACCTTCAAATATTTGCCCACGATTTATCCACTCTTCAACGCAAACCTGCCAATTCCCAATCCGATTTCCTCCACCCTCCCCGGTATCATGTTGGATTTTCGTCCGGGAAATGCATTTTCTTGTTGGTCGGACATTGAGAAGACATAGGTGGTTGGGCTTTACAAATGCTAACGGTTCGTTTATTCTGCAATAGAAGCCTCCATTCACCCAGTAATGGTGTATTAATAATTAAGGATTTCATTCGGAGACGAAGCCCAACGATTGATAAAAACTCTCCGCGTTCTTCGTTTCCCAAAGAACGGGCCTGCGGCTCTAATACAGCCACAATAAAAAACAAATATGCGGCGAATTACTGATGTACGCGCAAAAAACCGCCCCGCATCCTCGATCCGAACCCCCTTATGCTTAATATTTAAATAGGAGTTATCGAAGAATAGATATCGCCCCAAAACGGGGAACTTTCAATTTGTAAAGCCGGGCGCGATTCATAAATATGCGAAAATACCAATAAGGTAACACGCTGGGGGTTGCCACCCCCTTTTTATCCGATAAACTCCAAATTACGTCTTCAATAATACAACAGAAAAAAGACCGGCTTTTATCATCTAACTTCAGCTAGAACACAGCCCGCACCAGACATATTTAATACTGAAGTACTGATAAGACTCCCATTCATTACTGAACTTATTATCATTATTATTATCAAGCTTATTATTGTGTTTTGTCTTCCGAATCCTGAAAGCTCTGAAGCCTGAAACTACCCCTACAAAAACAGTTAATTTAAGCCGCGTAAGTTGGCAACGCCCACTTTAAAAAAACAACAAAACAATGAAATAACAATTAACACAAACGCAACTCTGCTAAAAATGCGGCACGAGCAGTAACGAATGTTGTAAAAAATTACTGCTTTAATGCGGTTTTGTTGTGGACAATTTGTAAATGTCACTAGATCGGTTGGGAAACTTTGTGTTGGCATGCCTGTTTCCACCAAAATCGTTACAACAACTGTCACTATGAATTACACCGACTATTTACGTTTAAATGATTTGAAAATAGTTAAAACAGCGCGTGAGAGTGTACCAGAGGGGCTTAAGAAGTCAACTAATTTGCTTAAAGTGAAAGACGGGGTGCTTTACGCGTGGGACTTTTCTAACAATTGTGTCTTAACCTTAAACTTGAAAGCTGCAAGAAGTCGCGAAGGAGACAATGTATCGCACCAGGTTAGTGTTTTTTATGATTTGTCGACATCCGAGAGCGTGTCCTGCAATTCCTGGCCCCGTAAAGTATCGGGGTCAGGTAGAAATCGATTGTTTACGTGGACATAACCTCACTTTTTTTTTGCTGCATTTGTAGGTTTTTAAAGATTTTGGGGCTGTTCTGTACCGACTTCGACGTCGTTTTGCCTGATTTGGGTGCTGTATAATCGTGGAAACTGGCAGAGAATGAGTTTTGGGGTTTGAGGTGCAATTCCAGTGGCGTAGCACACGGAATATTTTCCAGTGGCGTATCAAACACAAGGATGAAATTGTCACATTGTTTTGCTTTATTAACTTTAATAGTGTGCTAAAATATCAGTTTAATTTAGAAACAACAACGCACAATGAAAACGTTTATGTAAACCAATAATTCCGTAGTGAGGCAATAACTTACGAAATTTATTTACATTCTGGGACTAAGGGAAATGAAATATTATTCAGGTTTATAATATTACTAAAATAAAACGATAAGAAAAAATACTCTGCCTCGAAAAATTAATACGTGTTTTTACTTATTATTTTATTTGGGTTTTTTTCATTGCCGTTAGGCTTTACATATATAATGAATAAATTGAATATCGAATGTCTAATTTATGCAATCAGATTCAGAGAGCAAAACTACACCAACATAATAAAGTACTTAGAAAATAATGATTTGTATTGTTTCCCCTACTCTCGGATTTCATCCCAAATTTTTCCGAAACTCTGGTCAAGAGTCCCAAGTGCAGTCGCACAAAAATTAAGGCTAATTATGGCCCACCAAAAATGCCAATTTCATTCAGTAGTTGTACTATAAAAAAAAATTTCCACAAAGTTTTCTTAGGCAATTTGGCATCTGCGCATCGCAAAGTAAAGATTAGTACCTCTAACTGTTTTGAACTCATGAAGGACATAAAGTAAAAAATGCCCTATAAAATTACCAGGTCTTAGAATGACCCTGCTGATGACATGTAACTATGAAAGGACGAAGAGAGTGTTGACATATACTAGTTAGCAGTCTGAATTCTGACATTATCACTCTTTTTCGGCTTTGACCAGGTTGCTTCTGATGTGGACCAGTTTTTCTGTGTTTTAAAATACGAGAAAAGCAAAGTGTCTCAAATTATATGAAACTATAAATGATACGTTCATTGTGTGGATTTATAGAATGTCCAAAAAACTAATACTTTTTATGCTTTGGTACTAATAACCAAGGACACTCTTACCATCTCAAGGAAAAATTTAACTACTTGTTTATGTCAATGTAATATTAAAAATATAATCTGGTCAATGTATGCATTAACTAGTTAGTGTATACAGCCACTAGTCAATGAATATATTTATTAGTCAGTAAATGAATTTACTAGTCATTACATACTGATCAATGTTATGAAAATTTTTGAGCGATCTTTTGTGTGATTTGTCGTTGAGTTTCCACGTTTGTTCGGTTAGCGCATCAATATCTACGCTTAAAGGAAAATACCAAAACAATACATTCTTTTAGTCTTTAATTTGTCAGATTTAGTGTGTTTTTTAAGTTGTCCAGTTTTTACGCTTTTTGAGGTAGTTACCTCCTTTGTGAGCCTTATGAAAGAGTGTAGGCGATCGGTATACTAACAGTGTTCTGTTTCTTGTGATACGCAATGTTCTAATAAAAGTTGTTCCATTGGAGGCATGTAGCGAGTGCTCCTAGGGATTAACCCGACAAGTGATTTCGACGGAATTTTGCCACGATTTTGAGCTATTTGTGTAATTTTTGTCATTTGTGGTGTATTTATTATTCCAATGGAATTTCAATCAATAAATTACAAAAACAACTAAGGAGCAAAAATTATTATTTTATATTTTGATCATTATAACGCAATATACGTTTACCAGACAATGGATTCACGTACTAGTGAATATCTACATTTACTAGTTGATGTAGACATTCACTAGGTAATGGAACATTTACTAATTAATGTATATATTCACTAGATAAACTATAAATTTTTTTCAAGTTAACTTTAAAACTAGAAATTAAAGCCCAATTTTATTGAGCCCCAATATAATTCGAGTAACATTTTTAAATAGATACAAAAAAATTGAGGGAAATAAAGTTTAAGAATAGTTTAAATAAAAATTGACGTCTTGAAAAATAATTCTAGTCATAGTAATGTCTGTATTAAAATTTCTAATTTAAAAAAATTATATAATTTTGTTGTTTGCTTTTAAAAGTCAAAACTAGAGCGTTATTCATTTCACACAAATTTCGTAAAATTCTTATTTTACTGAACTGAAAATCCAAGTTGAATTAATTTTCAAATAAAAGCCTTGCTCTTTTTCAAACTACATAATAAAACCGAGTACGGCTCATAATGTTGTAAAATAAAAAAAATCGATGCATGTTTTTCGAACATGCATTTTACTTTTGAATGTTCTGTGGAACATGTGTATTATTTATTGCAAAAAAACAATGTCCATTATAGGTTCAGAATAAAATTACCCTTACAAGGAATAATCAAAATCTTTATTTCCAAATAAATTCTAATAGAAAATTGCAAACCATATTCCTTTCCAATTAAATTGTATGTTTTATAATAGTTTTTAATTCAATTTTTTAGTACCACATTTTGCTTTTGCTTTTGTTAAGTCAAATCCCTCTTATTTTTAACGTGCATTTTAAAATATTGAATCAGAGGTTCTGTCTTTAATTTCGTATTTGAAATTATACCGAAAAACATTTTAGAAGAGTAGATTTGTGTGCTCTTTCCCTATGCAGCAACTATATAAAACCTTAAGCAACATTTTTAATACGATTAATTTATATTTTTTCTTTTAATATATTTTTCAAAGCCTCAAATTAAGATTTGCATTAGAAGTAATATTCAATTTTGGTTAAACTTGCATGCGTTTTCATACTTTTCAAATTTAAAAATGCAGGAATTTCTGTTCATGCGGAAATCTATTTCTCATTTTATGGTAATTTTTTAAATTCCAATATTCAATAATTAATTGGATATTAATGAACGTATTCCATAAGACGTGTTTTAGTGCACGGGCCCAGAACGAGTCCCTTAATAGCCTTTTGAATGAATGTTTTATGGTATACTATTTTTTCTACTTCGCATCTTTAAGCAATTTTAAATTAACAACTGGAACATTTTGCATGGGTTAATTGAAATTGAATTTGATAATTGAAATTTCGATTTTCATATGCAAGTAATTTTCAGCAAAATATTGTGACAAGCAACCTATCTGGTATTAATTTAAGAATTTAATCAAGACACATTCAACGTAACGATTAATGTTTATAATAATTGGGAAAAGCTACGTTAAATAAAAATATTGTGACGATTTGTGTTGGTGTTTACTTTGACTTTTGACATGACATTTCTGATCATGACGTACCTAGAAAAACTAAATTACACTAGTTGTATTACGAAATTCAAAAAGCTATTAACGCATTCATTTGAGTGTTTTAACGGTATTGTTATAGACTCGAAGTCATGTTTACTTTGACTTTTGACATGACATTTCTGATCATGCCGTACCTAGAAAAACTAAATTACACTAGTTGTATTACAAAATTCAAAAAGCTATTAACGCATTCATTTGAGTGTTTTAACGGTATTGTTATAGACTCGAAGTAATGTTTACTTTGACTTTTGACATGACATTTCTGATCATGACGTACCTAGAAAAACTAAATTACACTAGTTGTATTACGAAATTCAAAAAGCTATTAACGCATTCATTTGAGTGGTTTAACGGTTTCGTTATAGATACGAAGTAGAAAAAATTAAATTGTTGGCGTTTCGAACAACAGCAGGTGCCCATATTGTAGTCCCCTGGCCCATTGCCCCCGATTCGTGATTTTCACGTGTGGCTGGCGTTTTTTCCAACCTTAACGCGTGTAGGGATATAGTGTTTTGCATATTTCATGCGAAATTCGAGGGCGTTCCACTCAACGGCGCTATTAATACAATTCGAAAATAAAGAGCCCTTTGTCCCGGCATCGCGCGACATTCTCGCAATATTTGTCTCCGAATTGACATTATTTTGCAATAAATTACGCGGAATCGCCCCCTTGACGAGTGTATATGCGAAAAATATCGGGGAAGGCGCCGAAGTCGGAAACCCCTCGACGGTTTTGCATCTGAAAGGTGACAAATACAACATTTGAGTGCTATATTGTTCGGAATTGGGGTTATTTCTTATTTTTTTCTCTTCGTCCTCGTCGTCGTCGTCGCCGTCATCTTACCGCCTCGCGACGTTTTGTATTTTTGATTTAGTGCGGAATTTAAATGTGAATGTCGGCGACGACGCCCTAATTCGACCTCGCGGTAATAAGTTTGGGATTCGCGGGCTCGTCGCCGTCGACTTCCCGGTTCCGCTCGAGGAGGTCCCCGGCTCTCGGTGACGCCGGCATCCGGGAGATGGTCCTAATATACAGACGGGACCGTATTATGATTGTAATTTACGTCCTCCGACTCGCAGACGAGTATTTTATTGCGGTCGACGCCATTGTTATCGTATTTATTGCGAGCCGGCTAAGATTGTTGGAAGGTGGTGGCTGCGGCAGGAAATAATTATTAGTTATGCGAGTTTTGAGATACTTTTCCGGAGACGGAGGCGCTCGTGTTGATATTATTGTGTCGGGAGATCTTAATGGGACGCCCGAAACCGTCGCATTCTTAATAATGGAGCGTGGAAATCGTCGACGTGCTGCCTACTCTAAGAAGAAGGCGGCGGAGGCGGGAGGGTCAGGTGCGCTCCGCGGAAATTTATTAACAGGGACCGCGTCCGGGAATTTAATATCCGAACCGATGAACGAACACATAAAAATTAAAGATTCTCCGTACCGTCCGGACTTAATCTCGTCCGAGTTGCGTTTTTAAGCGATTTCAAGGTACTCGTGTTATTTCCCGTTCGGTTAACGCCGCCCCCCTGTAATTAATGTCGGCCCCCGGCGGCATATATCGCCCGCAATAAAAAGCGATAAATTTTTGAGCCGTTTCCGAACGGCATAATGGAGCTTAAATCGAGTCACCGTAACGGGACCGAAACAATGCCGCCCTTAATACAATTCTTTCATACAAAAAAAAATCAGGACGCCGCTACACCGTTTTAAGTAACACAATTGAAAGAACTTAACAATGGCTGATTTGCATTCATCCCCCGGTTAAAACAATCGAATAGTCCGCGCCGTTGTGCGCCAATGCCGGACACGGAATTAATTAAAAGCGGGCGAAGAAAGATGGGAAGACGCGGAAAAAATTAAAATTGAAATTAACCGAGTCGGGGGTTGTTTATGGGCGGCGTCGTCGATCGCAATGGACGCGGAAGAGGAAGACCGGAGGGCTTCCGGCTTGTCAGATTAGGGACGCCAGAAAGCGGCATGGAAATAATGGCGCTGTTTATGTGACATATGAATTTAGATTTGAGGATCTCGCAGCGGCGACCAGTGGATTCCAAGAAGGGATGCGAGACGAATACGGGCGAAATGTAAATGGGGAAGGAAGAGGAGAATCGTCCGGGGCGGTCGGACCGTTTTACGGCTTTTCCGGCGTTTTAAGCGAAAGAAACCTGAATTCCATCAAAGGTCGGGCGTTGTTGTTTCCTTCGGTTTCCTCGAGCGGGCGGAGAAACGCCACGTGGAAATCGTGGAGTTCCAAAAGTGTAACACGTCGCGAAAATTAATGGATTTTTGTGTGCGAAACGGTGTTAAACCGGCTGGAAAAAATTAATAAAAACTATTTGTAGTTTGTAGTTTGAATTTTATTAATTTAATTTGTTGACGAATTTTATTAAATGTTATTGAAAATTTGGCTTTTATTATATGATTTTTGACATTAAATTTTTTTATTTAATATTTTTATTATTTTGGGTTATTTATTTTCTATTTGTACTTTTCCTTATCTTCTTGTTTTTTTATACATTTCTTTGATTTTTTTGCTTTTAGGATGTACTTTTTTATCAGTTACTTTTCAAATATTTTTTTATTTCACTCGTCTTTAAAAAATCTTCTAACCAATCTTTTAAAATTTTTCTCCTTGACTCCAATTTCTTAAGTTCCTTATTACTGGCAATATTTGCCAGTATTTCTTTTTTTATTACAATATAATGACTGGTCTTTTCTTTTGCATGTTAAAATTTGTTCGTTCAGTACAACTTTGATTGTATTCTTTAAGGTGATAGATTGCGAGCATTTTTGCTTGTTTATAAAATAAACAAAATAAACTAATTTGTTTTTTTAATTTCTTCTGATGCAATAATTTTCCTGTAGTATTAATTAGGTTCTCTACTTGTATATTTTCATTTGTTATATATTTCTGTGGTGTTCAATCGTGTGTACAAAATAAAAGCGAGGCTGCGTAGGCCATGGAGTAACTTCCGGTATCAAATGAGTGTAACAAAATTTCGATATTGAGCTCGAGTCCGCTAGAAAAAATTTGGGTCAGGTTCATTGTTGTCGACCGTTGCGAACCGAACAATTATTTGTTCAGGCAATTTTCAGTAATTGAATGCGAAGGAGAGTTGCATTATGTTTATAAGAGTACTCGTACACATGTCTGGCATTTATTATAAACAATTTAAATAAAATTGTTCCCTTTTATTTGATAGGAAAATGTTTGACTGACAGCTCCAGTCATATGTCAGTGTCAAATTTTTTACTATGGTTGTTACACTGTAAAGTCGATGAATTCCATGACTCCTGAGCTCGGTTTTTAGTTTTTATTTGTACCTACACACGTTAGATGCCCCTGTATCTATGTATCAATATTTTGTATTCTGATTATTTTCGAATTGTTTTGAATTTTCAATGTACATTTAGATTTTAATCTTTTATGTTTTTTCCTGTTCTATATTGAGTTGAATTTATATAAAAAAATTGCAAACAATTTTGTTTTATTATTTTCTCATCAGCCCCTATCCTGCCCGGGATCTTCAATGTATTCATATACACTTTTGCTGTTTTATGTTTGTTTAGATAATGATTTTTATATTGTTTTAATAAAATATTCTTGTTCCCACTCTCTTCAGAAACATTATGCAAATAATTTTTTTATTTTTTTTTTGTTTTATTTTAATAAATTGATCTTTTTTCCAGATGTATTTTTCTATAGCTCGTGAAATTTTTCTATATTTTTTTATATTCTTCAAAGATGGTTTTTCTATTTAATTTCTAGAGATCATTTTTTATGAGATTCTATCATATTATTAATTGTTTAGTTGTGTCATAGTCTGGTGATTGCTCATTTTTTATGTATTCTTTTCATTTCTTGAGTTAACTTTTAAATCGTTTCAGATTCTAGTTTATTTCGATTTTCTCTTTGTTGAAGAGAGGGAAAATCACTTGCATTATGTTCAACTATGTTGGTCGTTTTTCTACACTCACTTAGCCTTACTTAATAGTTTGAGTTATCATGACTTTTCCCACATTTCTTTATGTCAATTTATTTGGAGGTTTAATTTTTTGTTTCAAGTTTTGTAGATTCTCTGTTCTATTTGATTATGTTAATACTTTTGATTTTTATGTCCTCGTTTGAATATACTTGCATCCACTTTTTGAATTTCACCTTATGTGACAGTGAATGAAATAATTTTCAGAACATGTCCATATCTGTTGTTCTCCAAATTTAATTCCATTAATTTTATATTTTTTTGGTGTTTACTTTTGGATTTACTTATATTGGATCATTATTTTCCAACTTGATTATTTATTTTCTTATTTAATCCCATATTGCTTTTTATATTTGTTGGTTCCTATTTAGTTGGTTTTTCTATTTTGATTTTACTTGCTTTAGAAACAAATTTTGCTGCATTGTTAAATATTAATTTTTATTTGTTTTATTTTCATAAATTAACTATAATTCCGTCAGATTATTTTATATCCTCTGAAGTTTTTTTATATATATTTTTTAGATTCTTTAAACGTGTTTTTTATATTTGATTCCCATAGATATTTTTTGATCGGATTCTTTTATTTTGGATCTTTATTTCGTAGTATCGTTTGGCACCCATGTGACAGTGAATGAAATAATTTTCAGAACATATCGATATCTGTTGTTCTCCAAATTTAATTCCATTAATTTTATATATTTTTTTGGTGTTTACTTGTACTGGATCATTATTTTCCAATTTGATTATTTATTTTCTTATTTGCCTACATATTCGTTTGTTTTACTATTTTGATTTTTCTTGTTGTTTTCACTTGCTTTAGAAACAAATTTTGCTGCATTGTTAAATATTTAGTTTTATTTTCATAAAGGAAACCAAGTATTGGAATATAGTATGAAACAAGTGGATAAAACTGTGGGAAGTTTTAGAATATGACATTAAAATTGTAGGAACGATACAAAAGAAGTGTTCTTGGTCTCGAAACGTGCGATCTCAAGAAACGTTCCGACAACATTTCCAATTAGACGCTCGTTGTTCGGATGTCGTAATTCGCGATTCAACTCTTCTTCAGCAGCTCCGTCGCAATAATAATTGATAATAAGTAAATCGCTTAATGGCGACAATGGCCGTTTCCGGCGGCCCGGATTCCATCAAACCGAAACAATACACAATCACGATCTTGTTAACAGACGACATCCGCACGCCGATTTTAATTAAAACAGGTGAAATTAATAAATCGGGAGAAACCGCCGGCGGCAGCCGCCGCCCAAAGAACGGGGAATTTTCGCGCCGCCAATAACAATAACAGCAACAACGACGGGCGTCGGGGTCGAGGGCAACAAGCGGGTCGAGGTCCGGGTTCAGCACGAAGGGGTGTAAATGACCAGTGTCCGTCGCGATCAACAGGTGCCCCCTATATAGAGCCAGTCAGTTCGGCCACCCTTACTTTGTCTTTCTATCGACACCCACGCCCCCACCATAAAACACACACCGACGGCGGCGTCGTCGTCGTCTGATTGAGGGACGCGATTCGAAATATAAACAACCCCAATAAAATAGTGATAAGGGCGGCCGGAAATGGAACGCGCGTCCGGAAAAATAGACGCCGAGCCCTGGCCATCTCCATCATAGCCTCCCCCAGGACAACGTCATTACGTTCGTAGCCGAGAAATGACCGGAGAGACTTCGGGGCTGCGTGACGGGCATTATTCAGCCCCACGTCCGCGTCCTCTCAAATCGAATCAAACGGACGGGCATCGGTATTAATCACGCAATCGAATTACGAGCGAATATATGTACTCTAAAACGGGGCACTCCGAATCCGGAGTGGAAAAAATCGCGCCCGGATTTCTTAGTCGTCACCCCTCAGACTCAGACGCGTGTATATAGAGATATATTCCGGGGCCTCCCTCGCGGCCATCATTCATTCCGCCGCCTCCCACAATAAACAATGTATCGAAATTTGTCTTGATCAGGGCTGAAAGTAAGCCATTTTTATAATGCAATTTTCTTTTCGCCGTACGTGCGCCGCGAGACCGGTAAAAAATTACCAATTTGTGTGTGGCAATAAAGCGCCGCTTCCTCGTGGAGGGCCGGGGGGCGGCGTCGACGACGACGAAGAGGCCGATGCCTCATCGACGGAAGGAAGCGCGAAAGACGTGGGACGTGGAGAAATCGGTCGACGAGATTTGCAGGACTCGGGCCAGGATTTATTTTCATTTTGTTGATGTATGTGGGTGTGGGGGCTGTTGCGCCGTATCAAATGGAGAATTGACTGATGAAGCAATTTGTGGGAGAAAGTTGGAGGCGAGGTAATGCGAGCAGCCGGATTTTGGCCGCATCGAAGCCACAAAGGAACCGCATTTTTTTGCGGAAAGGGATGAATGTGCCCGAAAACAAATTCGTTTTGGAAGCGTCGTCGTTACGTACAAATCTTTTCGGCCCGCAATTATACCATTAAACTAAAAGTTCTCGGAATGAAACAGAAAAAACGTCTATAGTGATTTGAGTTATATTTTACTAGTGCGAATAATTCGCATCGCAATCATGTTTGTTTTACCGTTTTACCGCTTGGAATGCGCTTGGGGAGTGGGTGTTAAACAGATTGTCCATAGATGGTGCTATGACCCAAACACGGTTTATAATAATTTTAAAAGAAACATTTAACATTCTGAATTGTTTGTTTATTTTTCGCCGATAGCGGTGAAGGTAATCTTCAAAATGATGGCTCAATCATTGGTTTTGATGAAGTATTAAGGGACATATGGCGTAAAGTATGTACCGACAAAAAACACCATTGAGAAATAATATATAGAGATTTTTCCAAGTATCGTCACTGGGAAGACAAAGCGAATTTGAGTCAATATAATTTGTGAAATAGTCGTAGTGTAAGACATAGACTGAAAAGCTTGTGCAGCTCAAATAATTCAGCATTTTGACTCAGCGATCATGTTTTACCTAATTTAAGCAAGACAGACGGGCGTAACTCAATATCATAACATAAACCGAACTCCAAGTTGACTAAAAAAAGTATTATAACAAACTTCTTCGAAATTTTTTTCAAAAAAATAGTCTATACGAAAAGGAAAAGTGTTGAAATAGAACGCCCAACTAGAGATGTTATGGCCAGAGGATGAAAAAATGGTATTCTGAAAAAATAATAGATGAAGGAGAAACAATTACACTTATTTTGCCTAGAAGATAATGTGCTTTTAGGCATAGTGAAAAGCACATTTTGAAAATTCGGAAAAATTGGCATTAATAATGTTCTTCCTAATGGGACTTCAAATTGAACACGGTCTAAAAACGGAACTGTTTAGAACATTATTATTAATAACATCTATTTCATAAAATAGGCAATGTTCAGAAAAAACGTTAGAAAACAGCTACAGATAGAAAGCAGTACAATAATCTAACGGATTAAAATTTTTTAAATGTCTGTCCCAGAATACAGGCAGGAAAATTTTAATGCTTTTTTAAGATGTCTACATTTGGTATGTTGGAACCATGTTTTAGTGGAATGAGCATCTTCATAAATTTTAGCAATAATGTGGAGGCTTCAGAATGCTTTACAGTGAAGGGCAACAGAACGGTGTTAAAAAATAAAACTAAATAAGAAGAAAAAAGCCTAAATATGAGTGAACAAATCATTAGGTCAACAACGGGTAAAACAATGAAGGCTAGAAAACGCCTTTTACCCAAATGCAATTGTAATTTTTGCAAGAAATTTATACATACACTTAACGCAAGACGCATTGGTCTTGCAACATATTCAGAGATTTCCTTGAAAGGAATCACACCACTGCAGAAAAAGTTCCAGTAGATAGTATCGTCACCCCGAATTAATGATAAAATGTATAGCGTGTTCTTCTGAATCCGGAGAGTCAGTTAGTAGATATCCTTGAAATTTTAAGCATAAATGTATCTTTCCTACGACCAAAAACTTGAATCAAAATTCCGGATTATTTATTTAAAAATGACAGCTGTGACGCTCAAAAATCCAAAAGAAGCAAAGAAAAATTTTAAGATTCGAAGGCTTTTTGTGAAGGACAAAACCAATTATTTGTATTCCGGAATATGTAAATTTCTATAAAAATGTACCACATTTACATGTTGTTTTGTACTGTTGATCCATTTTTACTCTTGTTTGTTCCGTTCTGTTGTTTATATTGTTAAATATAATTAGTTTTAAAATTCAACTGTATTTTTCAATACATTAAAAATTTTGATACAATCATAAATTATTTTTCTTGATATAAATAATACCTACCCGTAATATATAGTTATGTCGTGAGGCGTAAGTGACAGTAGAGGTTTTATGCACAATTCGGTCGTGAGGATTTGATATGCTCGTTTATCAGATATACCAGAAGGCCTGGCAATTTCAGAAACTTTTAATTGGCGATCGTCCAAAACCAATTTATGGATTTTTTCGATAATTTCTACAGATGTTGCAATTTTAGCCGTAAAAAATTGTAATTCCGATGAATTTTCAAATGATCCTCGTAATATTGGTGTTTAAGTTCTAATGAAATCGGCTCTTTATTTTGTTAAATCTTTTGCTGTGGTATTATGAAGACATGTGAGGTGGAGGAGACGTGCGCGTCTCGGCTTTGACAGGCGTCGTTGGCCGGAAACCGTGACAAACCGAATCCGAGATCAAGAAAAACGAGTTCGTCGCCTGGTCGGTCATTAATTCTACTCGGTCCTTTATTAAAAGCGATCCGTCTCCGTAGGTAAAAATCCGAATCAGAAGCCGAACTTCTCTCGCTCATTCCATCAATCATCGGCGGCGTAATCTCTCCGACGATGCCATCATCTCCAGAAGAGGAGGAAGACGTCGCCGCGACCGTAGAGTTAAAGCCGGCGGGCGAAAAATTAATGCGGCATTAGATAAAAACGCGGCTCGAACCGATGAATCGCCGAATAGGTTTCGGTGGGTTTTTTTTTGCAAATTGCCGTTTAGTTCTGACAAACGATTAATAACGCGAATAAATGGGTCATAAAAAGCTGATTTATGGATCGGGGCAATCTGGATCCGGGTTCGGGTCCCCGATATCGGCGTCGTCGTCGTCGTCTTATGCAACATTAAAATTAACTCGTCGAGGGGAGAATATCGGAATTATCCTGATTGCGGTGGCCGCGCGAATACCTAATGTCTTCTTTTTATGGTCGTGTTTTGTTCGGCCGGAAAATTGAATGGCTTTCCGGATTAAATTTTCGTTAAGCAGAAGCAGGAGGAGGCGGAAGCGACGGAGGAGTTATTTCGAACCAATTCCATGCTTGGGCTTGCGGTCACGTCGATTTTAAATTTGGTGGATGCGCCGGGGTTTCTTAAATCGAAGCAGGACCTTACTCAATATTTCCAGGATTATCTGTTTTGTATAAATTTTCTCAAGTTGATTTGTATGTTATGGTTCTTCCTACGTTCAAGTGATCTTCAATTTGTTGTCATAAAATAGACAGCTTTAGTCAAAATTACACTTCAATGTGATCGTTTATTAAGCACGAGAAGCACGAGGCCTAAAGAAATTATGGTTACAACTAATTATAAATTTGGTGGATGCGCCGGGTTTTATCGACTATTTATTTTTGTATTCGATTCTCGATTAAAAATTGTGTTTCTGAAATTATCGTGCGATTTTCCAAACACTGGTCTGGTCGATTTTCTTTTCAGAATTTATTCTTATAGTCAAGCAATAAGGCTGAGTTCAGTAAAAATAAGAGAAGGATAAGGACAAGGTTGATTATGCGGATTTCAAATATTTCGTAGACTGATAATTAGAGCTTTCTGTTTCAAATTCTAAATCTCATCTCTCAATTTCTGTTAAATTATCATAATTTATTGTGCAACCTTCTTGCTTTCGCAGATGTATCGGAATGTCAAAATTGCTTAATTTTATTTATACAGGGTGATGCACCCAGATTGTCTGCACGTGCAGATAGGTTTTGAAATATTTTCAATCCAATGCTAAAATTTGGAAAATCAAAGATCTTTATAAAAATCTCTGGTTTCGTTGCAGATAGTACAACCGTTTTTTTGTCGTTTTGCATAACCTCAGAGCATAATTTGAAAGTACTTTTTACACAATTTGATGTCTCAAAGCCATTTTTTAATATGATTATAACAAAATATCAAAAACTGATTTTTTTGAATTAGCAACCCCACAATCTAAAAGCGTCATTCGATGTAGAAATAAAAAATTAGTCGACTTCGAAAAGGTATCACAAATGCCAGTTCTGCTTTGTTTTTACCATATATATCATTTTCTATAAAAATTTATTATTCTTTAGATTTTGATACGTGTAGATTAAAAAAAATTAATCGCAAACAATTGAAATTAAAACCTGTCAAAACATTATTGAAAGTCAGTTAACTGTTCTGTAATTGAGTTTTTGACACTTATTGTTTCAATGGCAAATAATAATTACACAATTTGATTGAACATTTGCATAAATTACAATGTTGTACCTGCTTATTAACTAACACAAACACAGTAAGTTTGTTAGGTTAAAGTTTTCTTTTACTTTCTTGTTTGCTGTTTCATTGTTATTAATTTTCAAAATAAATTTATAGTAAAGATTTGAGAAATAGCATAATTCATATGACATGCTAATTTCAATTGTTTGATTCAAATGTTCAGCCTACACATAATCAAAAGGCAAAGAAAACATGCATTTTTTACAAAATGTGGAATATCGTAAAAACTATTGAGAATTGGTATAACAAACTTTTACAAAGTCGAATTATTTTTTACTTTTCCATCAAATTCCGTTCTTGAATTGTGGGGTTGCAATTTGAAAAAAATTAGTTTTTGATCTGAGAACGGATTATTCGGTGATTATAACTCCAAGTTTCAAAGGTTTGGATTTTTGATTTGAAAATAACTAATTGTTAAAATGAAATTTGGTGGAGGCGCCGGGCGAGTTTTGAATATCAATTTCTTGTTGTGAAACAATAGCGTTTTAACGAAAATCGATCGACATGAACGCATTAGTCCGTTTTTGTATGCAAATTAAGGTCGTCGTGTGTGGTCGTCATCCTCACACCTTTGCTTATTGCCTAATTAGTAAAATTGCCTCTCGTTCCGCGTCCACGTGCGCGAGGGGCGGGAAAATCGCGCTAGCGAAAGGTGAACGATTATAAAAATGGTGCACAATTTTTCTCGAGTTTTAAGTTGAGCTCCGTAATTATTTCGAGATCCCCGAGGGGCAGAGCGCGGAAAAAAGGCGAAGAGCGGTTCTTTGTCGGAATCGAAGCGGAGGAAAGAGAGGCGGCGAGTTTATTCTTCGCCTGTTTTACATAGCTAATGGTAATGTGTCCCGGTAGATGTATCGGGGGCGGAATTATATTTTAGCGGCGCTCTTCGTATTTGTATTTACTAATTTTTCTTGGCACCATTTTGCCCCCGACTCGCCTCGTCGCCCTCTCTTTAATTGCGGCCGTTTTCCGTGTCCGCCGACAATTTCCAGGCACCACACACAATTTATATATAACGTCGCCAATACGCTTCGAGTACAAAAGATGACAAATTTCGTCGTTAGAGAAGTGTCGGCTGTGTGTGCGATATCGCGTTTTGTGAGGACCAGGACACTTTGTCACTTCGGGCCCGGAATGTGTCCGGGATAATTTCCCTCATTTTTATTTGGGTGGTCTTGCACATAACAGGTGATTACCGTCCATTAGTTTCGCTAATTACGTCAACGGAGACGGTTGAAGAGGAGGAAGTCGAGGAATGCCTCGACGATGGCGCTGGAGGCAACACGTGGCTTGAGCTGAAAGGGTAGCGAATTGCTAAGGCTGCGTCTACCACGCACAAAATTTTGCGGTATTAAACTTGCGGTATTAAATATAGGTTTGTTGAATTATGGTGGATGCGCCGGGCAAGGATCCGGTAATTTCTTTAACAGTTGTCTTAAAGTGAAATAAGTTCAAATTCCGAGTTCAACAGCCGCAGTATTTCAAAAGGATGCTCAATCGTTCCGTCCATCTAATTTTGCTTAAGATAGTGAAGTCCTCTTAAACTTTCTGTAAGAAGACGTTCCACATTTACTTGATTAGCTACGCTGTCCGTCGTTGTTTTTGTTCTTGTAATTGGCGACTTCACATTCGCGACATAACACAAAATACGTTGTAGTCGATCCTTTGTCATCCCAGGTATGTGTAGATATTATTAATTAATTTTCCCGGAAATGTTTTCAATTATCTTGTTATTTTTCCATACACGGCAATCAAATTAAAAACTACATCATTTGGATATGAAACATTTACATTTGTGTTTTAGGCGTGCGTTTTTTGTTGCCACGAACTGTATCGTAAAATTTAGAATTTTTGATTATGTATTGATAATAGGACGTAACGAATCAAATCGGAAAGAGAATGCAAGGTAATATTGCTGTAATATGATAATAAGGACTTACATCCCCTTTTACCTTAATTACGGCTCGTATCCTTGCCGGTATGGTCTGAACAAGAGATCTACACAAATCCGGAGTAAATCCATTGCATATTTTTGTCAATTTTTCCTTCATGTTTTGAATTGCCCCTGGGGTGTGTTTCTTGAATGCTGCTCTATTTTATGCCGAATTGTTTCAAGAACGTTAAGATCGGCGATCATCGTATATTCGAATTAGTTTTCTTAGATTTCCCTTGTCTCTTGTTCATCAATTTCTTATTGAAGTTATTCACTGTCTTCGTCAGTTATATTCTTCAATTATATCTTCTCTTGCCTACTTCTTGTCCTTAAATAGTTTTCTCGTACCTGTAATGTAAATTCGAATTATTCGCTCAGTTTTTCCTTGTCTCTTGTTCATCAATTTTTTGTTGAAATTATACACTGTCTTTGTCACAGTTATATTCTTCAATTATATCGTTTCTTGCCTACCTCTTGTTACTAAATATTTTTCTCGTAAGTATACTGTATATTCGAAATAGTTTTCTTAGATTTTACGTGTCTCTTGTTCATCAATTTCTTGTTGTAGTTGTTGTTGTACTTTTTTATATTGTTAAATACTTTTCTTTTACATTTTTTGAATATTCAATATATTTTTCTTAGTTTTTCCGAGTCTTTTGTTTGTTTATTACTTGTTGAGATTGTTCACTGTCTTCGTCTGTCGAGTATATCTTCAGTTATTCTTGGATATTTTTCTCGTACGTCGTCTGTATTATTTTGAATAATTTTCTTTGTTTTTCTTTAACTCTTGTTCGTCTATTTTTGTCCAAATTGTTCACTATTTTCATCACAGTTTTATATTTTATTTGTACCAACTTTTTGGTCAGTTTAGTAGTACGGCAAGCAGCACTATGTTGAAAAATAAAATTACCGCCAGTACTTAATGCCCCTACACTCGGAATTAAATTATTTTCATCAATTAATCGATAATGTAGTGTTTCTTCAATAGATTGAACTTTCTGTCCCATAATTTTTTTTAGCAAGTTTAATATTTACTTTAGACAGTATTTATGAAATGTTTCTAATTCTCTGTATTATGTATACACACTGTTACTGAAAATAACTCTCGACTCCTTCTTCTGTCCAAATGACTTTTAATATGACACAGTGACTTTCTCTGATCAATATCTCCATATTTAACACTAATTATTTTGAATGACTAACGAACGCTCCAAACCATCAGTGAGCCATCAAACAAGCTTCAGTTATTTATTAGCAGAACTCAATAGCATCAATCCCTTTTTTAATTTTGGCGGATGCGCCGGGGTACTTTATCTTAAAAAGTTGCAGCAGAAAATATGCATCAGCATATGCAAAAATGGTAGAAAAGCCCTCTCTATGGTTATAATTTTTATTGCCAACATTTCAACAATATTTTTTCTCATTCGTACGCACAGTTTTTACACCGAATTCTTCTGTTATTTTTTGCAAAACTCAGTACCTGTCAACTAACACTGTATATATTTTTTAACTTATGGATGTTAAAATAATGAATTCATTGTTATTTGAACTTTGAGGGATGGACCGCTTTACTAGAATCTAAAATGGACAAAAGTATTTTTGGATTTGTTCGAAATGTTCGCTTGCAGAATTTTTTATACTTAAGGTCTGCGTTGCTGCAAATCTAACAAAAACATTTATAAAATGTTAAAATACTGAAATCGTAAGCACTTTGTGTGGATTTTTTACACTTATGGTCTGCGTTGCTGCAAATCTATCACAACATTTTTAAATGTTGAAATACTGAAATCACCACTTTGTGTGGATCTGACGAGCAGCAGAAATAAAAATTGTTATCTAACCGTTGCAAATTTAAAAAATTATAATATTTGTTGATACGCTGGGTGACAATCTAAAACATAAATTGACAAGAGAAGCTTCGTGCCTTATCGAAGCTGTTCCAAATGTTTGCATATAAAATACTTTTGAACCTTTTGGTTATTAGTAAATTAAATTTGTAAATTTTTAATATTTTAGTTCAAGAAGAACCAAGTAGAAACGTTATTTTAAAACATGAAAAGCAATCAATCAATCGTCTTATCGTTGCAGATTTTGTATATTCATAACTACCATTAAAAAGTACAAACATTTTTGGGTGTTTAAATTTGGTGGAGTCTTTATTTGTTAAAATTTTGCGAAATTTCTTCAATCTACTTTTGTGAGATTATAGCGAGTGGAAATTCGGCGAATTCAAAAAATGTCAGGTACAGGTTTCATGTTATTGTTGTTTCAAGTGTCTTCTTGTTGAAACTTGGTGTCACCTCCGCCACTGCGTCGATAATTCCGGCTCGCGTATCAAGAACGGCTGACACCGCCCCCACACACACTTAATTAGACATTCTCGTTATAAGACGCCAATTAGATTTTTCACGCGTCGCCGAGAAGAAGAGGAAAAGCGGCACCGAACGTCCCTCGACCACTTCGGCCCCCGCAAAAACAAATCGGCATTGAAATCCGGCTTATTAAGTGGAACATAAAACAAAAGTATGCATCGATAATAAGATCTCCCGGTACCGACAATTTTCCGGAAGACTGGTTCCTCCGGTCGTATTGGATTTTCTTTTTTCAATCAAGCCGCCGGTACGAATCGTCGTCGTCGTCGCTCGACTTGTTTTTATTGAAAAATTATTCAATTATAAAAGTTTTTAAACAGATTGGAAATCATACGGTTCGCTGGGGGGATGAATTTTGAGGTTGAAGGTTGGGATTATCCGGGGGTGAGACGATCGTTTCCTCCGCTCTTGCTTACACTGTTTTTGTTTTTGCGGTATTTAATTAGCGCCGATAAAGCGTTCGATAACAACGCACACGACTAATGAAAAAGCGAATTATAGGCCGCGGCCTTATCGTCTGATAAATACGTAAAAACTCTCGCGGGGGCTGGAAAACCTCGCCCCGTTTTATTGCCACGTCCAATGATTAAAATTAAACACTTCTGGACAGGGCGCTGAGAAATCGGCACCGTCTTCTTTAGCCGCGATAACAGGAGGAGAACATCGGCCATTAAAAAGTTAATTTAATTAGCAGTTATTGGTGTAAGTCGGTTTAGTTTGTTCTTCGTACCCTTTTTTGTTTTTTATCTCTCGAACACGTGACGGAAGAAGGGGGTCGCTAATTATATTTCGGCGACGACAAAAAGGGGTGGCCGTCTGTAACGGTAAAAATGGGGCGGACGCTCGTCGTCTCTAAGTTTTTTTTTTTATTGATGTAAAGCGAAATTAAGCTTGCCGTTTAGTTTAAAAGTTTTTAATGTCGTCGGAATTCTATTTGGGATTATTTTTTCGCTTTGATGATGTAATCTAAAGGAAATTAAAGACGTAATGGAAATATGCACGTCCCGATAATGGGAAGCGAGGGATGAAGTTTTTGGGGGTCTCGCTTTTTCTTGTCCTGACCGCTGGTCGTGCCATGACTGGGACATTATTCACCTAATAGACGTTATGGATTATTAGCGAATGGGGGCAGATGATTAATTTTCATAAAGTCATTACAGGGTTGATGTCATTTATTCATGGCACACCCTGATCGCGTGTTCGGAATCAATGGCAGCTAATATTGTCTCCCCCAATTATCTTACCGAGCCCGAGTCGTTATTAGAATTTAAGATTTGTGCTGTCAATATTTGACTCCAATTTGGGTAATGGAACGTGGCGTCATCGAAGGGTTGATGGGCGAGTATCGAAGAGCGGGTTGATTTTTCGGAAGTCGGTACGAAGACGCTCGATCAATCTACGTCGACCGGAACATATTTAATTAAGAGATAAAGGACGCACGATATATCACGTGGAATCGCGAGATTAACAACGAAAATAAATAAATACAAGGGGTTTATAGATGTCTGGTAATTTGGTGGGGACCGCTTTATTGGCTGGCGAAGGAGGTTGTTAATGGGGACGGGTGACTTGGACGCGTTTTTTCACGAATCACGTGAGTGTCGTAAATTTTATGGGGATGCGGTTTTGAGTCTGTTGCTTTTAATCGGTTTTATTTGCTTCCTTCTTCCGTATTAAACCTTGATGGCAATAAAACGGTGTTTATTTTCTAATAGTTTTAGCACAGGAATAAGCAAACTGCTATGGGAGTAAAGGGAACATGTGAACGATTTCTTAAATATGTATATGTCTCTTGAGTGTATTGTAAATATATATTCGACTTCGTTTTTTTAGTGGTTGGTCTATTTCTTGTTGAGATTATTCACTGTCGTCGTCAGTTATATTTTTCCTTTGTACGTTCCCTTTCCTACGTCTTCTTATTCTTAAATATTTTTCAATTACATGTTTTGCACATTCGAATTACTTTTTTTGGTTTTTCCTTGTCTTTTGTTGAGTGTTGAGATTGTTCACTGTCTTCCTCTCAGTTGTACTCTCCACTTGTGCCTTTTCTACTTCACACTCTTAAATTTTTTTCTCTTACGTTTAATGTACATAAGGGAAAATTTAACGGGAATAAATTCAATATTTTGACTACAAATGATTTTGTGAAAAATTCCTGAAATTTTAATCAGTTTTTCTTTTATTTATTCCGGGTAACCATCCTTTTCACACTTGACACACCATTGCAAAGCTCATGAAAAAATAACTCCAACGATATAATATCATGGGATTTCCTACAATTTGTTTGGAAAATTACGAAGAGGTGGTGCTTATAGCTAAATATCTATCAGGCGTAATGGGTTTAATTTTATTTATTCAGAAAAATGGCGACGAGGACGTTTTCGGCGTCAAGTATCAGATGAAATAGTTTTTATACAATTTATTCAATAAAATGGCGAAGAGGATATGCTTAGAGCCAAATAATATCTATCACGCGCAATGGATTTTATTTTATTTACTCGAAAGAAAGGCGACAAGGATGCGTTTGCCGACAAATATGGCAATTGAATTCAAACAATTTGTTGAATAATACGATTTTATAGAATTTATTCAGTGAATGGCGAAGGGGAGGTACTTAGCGCCAAATATCTATCAGGCGCAATGGATTTCATTCTATTTTTTCGGAAAAAACGCGACGAGGGGGGTGTTTGGCATCAAATATCAGGAGCAATGAATTTCATACAATTTATTCAGTAAAATGGCGAAAAGAAAGTGCTTAGAGCCAAATATCAAGGATTTCAGACAATTTATTCAGTAAAATGGCGAAGACAAGGTACTTAGTGCCAAATATCTATCAGGCGCGATGGATTTCATTCTATTTATTCGGAAAAATCGCGATGAGGAGGTTTTTGGTGTCAAATTAGAGCAACGAATTTCATACAATTTATTCAGGAAAATGGTGAAGACAAAGTACTATCTATCTAGCTATCAAATATCAATCCGGAGCAATTCATTTTATTTTATATATTCGGAAAAATGGCGACGAGGACGTGTCAGGCGTCAAATATCAGGGGCAATGCATTTCATACAATTAATTCCGTAAAATGGCGAAGAGGAAGTGCTTAGAGCCAAAAATCATGGATTTCATACAAGCTATTCAAAAAAATGGCTAAGAGGAGGGGCTTTGAGCTAAATATCTATCAGGCGCAGTGGGTTTTATTTTATTTATTAGGAAAAATGTGGCAGAGGACATGTTAGATTTTTCGTACTATTTATTCAGTAAAATTGCGAAGAGGAGGGGCTTAGAGCCAAATATCATGGATTTCATACAATTTATTCGGAAAAATGGCGAATGACTGCCAACATTATGAACTTTTCTGTTTTATCTTATTTCTTTAGACTTTTTTGAGAATTTTTATTTTCGTGCGGCAAAACATTAGAGGTACAAAAGGCAATACGTTTTTTCAAATTTTCCCACTGCGATTTTTTGCCGACCAAGTGCGAAAATTACTTAATTCGTTTTGCCACCAATAAATTCATAGTTTCTAGTGTGCAAATAGGTATTATTCTTCTTCTTTTTTTGTCACTTTTGCTTCTAACCTATTCAATTATTATAGTTTTCTTCGTTTTTTGTTGTCTCGTGTTAATTTTTTTTCTGAAATTTTTCATTCGTCAGAGTTATACTTTTCAGTTTCTCTCTTTTCTGCTTCTTATTCTTAAATATTTTTCTTTTATAATACATGTATTGTGTATTGGAATTGGAGTTTTATTAGTTTTCCCTCTTAGTTGTCTCTTAATCGTTCATTTTTTGATGAGATTGTTCACTGTCTTTGTCACAATTATATTTGTCTCATGTACACATTATTTTTTGTACGTACCTCTTTATTTTTTTAAATATTTTTTCTTACGTGTATTATATATTCGTATTAGTTTTCTTAGCCTTATGGCGATTCTGTGATGTCTTCTGTCCTGACTGAGCAATTTTAGTGGAGACAGCGCGCGTAATGTTTCCATTTCGGGGTGGTCGGCGATTTCGCCTCGTAATTAGGTTCGCATCATATTTTTGAATTAATAATGTTCATTTTCGCCGTCCCTGTTTTATTAACAAACATTTGTTCGTAGGAAATCCAGCTTATTTTTTCTCATTTCAATTTTCAATGAGAAAATTAGCTCGGAAAGTCGCGATATTTAAAAATATCTCCTCGAGAGAGAGATTCCTTCCCGTCTCCGGCGTCGAGGGAAAATCGCCTTATTAGGTATTCAATTAAAAATAAATAAAAATTAGCTTGTTCTTTAGCGATGTCAATTTGTATTTTTCCCGGTTTTCTTAAACGAAAGAACAAATACTGAATTTATGAAAAATTAAGCGACGTTCGGTTAATTTTCCCGAGCCGGGGAAAAGGCGCGCATTTTTAATAATTCATTCCGGGCAGTCAGTACGCCGCGCACACCGGAAACGGACTTAATTATAAAAAGTCCGTCTGTGCCCCCCCAGAACCCACACCCCCCGGGGTAATTAATTCATCAATGGCCCCCCGAGCCCTTATCCTTCGTATCATCTGTACGCGGAGACGAAAAAAGCGGCGCTGATAGATCGCCCTTCGTCTCCGAGGAACCGTAAAGATAGTGGATGATTTTAATTAGATATTTAATTGGCGAAGCCCCGGAAAAAATTGTCGTTTGCTCGTTTCGAGTCGGCACTTTTTCTCCGGTTAACTACGTGTAAATTACTCCGGTAATGGTCGGGCTAAATTAAAATCAAATGATTAATTTAACGGCGTCCGGAAATGCAGCGCCGCCATCTCGGAGCGAGGCGGAAACCGCTTTTTCGATCATTCGAAAAAAAAATCCGGCGACGATTCTGGCGGATGCGCCGGGTTGGTACCATCAAACCCTTCCACTCTCGTCGTTCTTAATTCCTTCGGCTATTAGAAATACGCATTTACACTAACGAGACAGGATGCCATTATTTCAGGCTAGTTGCGATAATCGTCCCGACGAGTTTCGTCCTTCACGTCGGACGAGGTATCGTAAAAATGCGGACCTGCGAACGGGGATACGAAAGAGACGACTGGAAGGGTTACGTGGGGCGATTAAAACCTGGGGGGGCCAATCAACGTCCTGATAACGGGCGAGTGTCGCAAGGGTTGTCGTTATCTCAGATGTGATTCCTATGCAAATCATTGCGAGGCACTTTTGATTATTCCGTTCCTGATGGAGGTCTATTGAGATGGCGGCCAAGGAGCGGACTAATGAAGCGTTTTTCAGACGGAAATTCCTGCAATTTATACGCCGCGTCGCGTTTCGAATTAATCGAAGCCCCACAACGTCCCACATTTAAATGCCGCCAAATCGCTGAGAAGAAACGAATTGAGTCGTCTCCGTCCAAACCCGTGTTTGGAACTCTCGCTCTTTAGATATTTCCTCTTGTTATGTACTTATTGTATATTGATATAGTTTTCTTATATTTTCCTTATTGTATATTCGAATTAGTTTCATTAGATTTTATTTTGACTTTTTCTTGAAATTATCTATTGCCTTCTAATTCTTAATATTTATTTTTTGTATATTTGAATTAGTTTTCCTAGATTTTATTTTTACTTTTTCTTGAAATATTATCTATTGTCTTCTAATTCGTAATATTTTTTCTTGTTTTTTGCTATATTTTTTTGTACTTTTATAGTTTTTGGTTATTATCTTCATCTTTCGTTTTTTCTGTTAAAAATTTACACCAAGTTTGGCATCTAATACCTACCTATTGCATCCATTGGACATTTGCAAATCTTTTTTTATTTGTACACGTTTTACCAGATTAGTTTTAAAGAGACGGTTTTACTGACAGCAATGACAACATGCGGAATAAAAATAATAGAAGGTGGAACGAAGAGATAAAAATTATATTAATTTTTTACATGGCATAAAAACAAACCTTTATAAAAATCAATTTATTATAACATAATTTAAATTAAACAAAATTATACCCAAAATGTTAACAATTACATTCCTAAGATAGGTATAATAACTTATACATACTATGATAATAGCTTGAGGTTATTATATAATAATGGAAATCTTGAAGAACTTGCCTGCCAACAAGAGCAACCTGGCTTAGTTCCTCAAATTCATACACAAAAATAAGGAATAATGAAGCCTAATATCTAACGATGTCGAAAAGTGTTTGCTGCAAACCCTCCACTTTTACTTTTGCAGTTTTGGAGATTTAGAGCATCTTGCCGCAGTTTCGCTTTGCAATTATATAATTAGATTTCCTGGATTTGTTTGATTAATAAAGCATCCTTACCTTTCTTCACTTTTCGGAAAAGAATGCAGTTTCTCGGCTTCGTTTTCGCAAACACCACAAATAATGCAAAGAAGACCCATCTTTCGCTTAAAATTATTCACAAATTCAAAATGCAAACAAGTTTTGACATTTACATGCGTAATTATTATTGCAAATCGCTGTTTTTAAAATATTAGTCAGAACAAAAGCAACAAGCGTAGAAACAGTCACGCTTTTTAAAAAACGCGGAATGGTACATTGTTCAATTTAAAATAGAGAAAATATTGGAACTGAAAGTTTTTGCAACGACTACAGCGCCTCTACGTTTGGTTACCCTATCTGTGAGAAAGATGTCATGCGCCTAATTTCAAAGTGTAGAAAAGAGATAGTTCCCGACAAAATTGCCCTATGAAGTCATTCATCTGGAGTAATAAGTGTTCGTAATAAAATTAAATGCGAATTAGACACTTACATATAAACTCTTAACTTATATCGGCCCTAATTCGCATTTACAAATTACTAAAATTCGAATTAACGAGTGCATGTAAACACGGTAAATAAAATTCAATCTATTGCGCCTGATAGATCAGGATCAAATCAAAAGTTGATGATAAAAAACAAATAAAAATAAAAAGAAAATTTTGATTTGGATGACTCAAGGGTTGAATTAGATTCTGGCTATTATGAATAAGGATTTAGATTGTTTTTCATATTTTATACTTTTTTATGAGTTTATACTTTGTTCTATTTTAATAACATTTATTCTATATTCTAAACGATGCAAGGCATTTGTTTAATATTTATTTGGAGGCAACAAAGTGCATTTTTTATTAAACACTGGTCACTTAATGATGTGTTTAATAAATATACTTAAATATTGTATACTCCACATTTATATTTTTCAAACAACTTTGGCAATTTTGAGCCACGAATTATGTAGAAAACGAAATGATTTAGAGTCCATTTACCCCACTTTGGCACTTTCCAATAAACAGTTTTAAATACTTAGGAAAAAAATACCAGGGGATGGGATATTGAGGCAAAAATAAAGGTAAATAGGAAGGCTACCTTCTGAATTCATAAAAATCTAACGGCTTTTTGAACAGCGTCCCACTTCTGTTACGTACAATTTTTTTCAGCCCGTCTACAAACCATCTTCTGACTTTATCTTTGTCAAGTTTTCTGGAATACTTTTCATTTTTCGTGTTCTTTAGGCTTCAGGTGTAAATGTGCGTAAAACCGTTAACCGATTCGTTTCTCGTCCATCATTTCCAGCCAACGAAGCCAAATAAAATTCCACGCGCCAACCCCCATCATAGATCACTGAATCCAACCCGATTCGCGAAAGACCTCCACCTCGCCAGGAATACATGCTTTATGACCGCACATCGACAAATAAATGTCACACGTACGCGCCGCGCGAATTTTTCCGCCGCCCCCAAATGTCACCCCGAAAAACCGAAAGGTTCCGCTGCTCGTCGATATTGCATTATTTGGACTGCCTCGGCCCATTTCTCCATTAATGAATCGTGAACGCCGTCGTCGCCTACGGCTCCCCCAGGTCCCCGACCGGCCATCGCCTCCGACCGCAATAAACGCGAACGCCGTCGACGGCGTCTTGGTGCCGTTGTGGCCGCGCTCTAATTACGTAATTTGAGCGCCGAGAATTATAAAAATCAATCCCAGGTGAGGTGTCGACGGTCGTGTGTCGTTCGTTGCGCAGTCCTTCGTAGAGGCGTTGCTGCGGCGCGACCGTCGCCGCCTCCTGGACGAGGCTTACGACGGCGGCGACGTCTTGCCCCCGTGGGGACCGGCGACGGCACGCCGATGACCGGTACGTCAGCGCCGCGTAATCTTCACGGCGTCTCCGCCAAAAAACGCGCTCCAAAAGCGTCCGAACGCTCCTCTTGCCTTCTTGGGCCGAGGCCCATTATGCCCTCGTGCACAATTAAGCCGCCGTAATGATGTAATTGACAAGTCGCAGCTTTGAAACGATGCGGGCCTCTCGAATACGACGACGTGCGTCGAAGGGGGGACGAAGAATGGAACAGAAGAGAGGAGTTCCTGGCCGCGGTGGTTCGCCTCGAAAAGAGCAATTTTCCGATGTAATTAAAAGAACACGAGAGGCGTGGCGGCGTTAATTGTATTCAGGTCTAATTGTTTCATAATTGAGTGTAAACTGGTGCATGCTGGTGTATTGTGCGGTCGGGGCAATCAAAGAACATCGACGACGACGACGACGGCGTCGATGACAGATGGTTGCGTTTGAGATGCGACAAGATTATAAGGTCATTAGGCGGACTGAGGGAGCGAAACGGGGCCCAAGACGAAATTGGTGGACAATAGGCAACAATTTTTTATTGAAAATAACACAATTCTTCCTGTCGTCTTGTAACACCGCTGATGGGAAGTTTATAAAAACTGCTTCCAAATATTCTGTGTCCAAAATACACAAATTGACTGGCTAAATTTACTCTCGATTTAATATTCAGGAGCGCGGAAAATCAGATGTGAACGACCCCAAAGTGGTGAAGGGTTTTTCAAAACCCTTACATAAATATTGATATTTTTACCATAGTAGTTTTACCATAATCAAAAAAGTAACTAAAAGATTAGTTATCTGCAAATTTTTCGGAACTGGGGTAAACCAGGACTAATCCTAAAATTTGAGGCTCAAAAGTTTAAATTTTCTGTCGATATTGCTAATAATCCTATTGATAAATGTTTTTTTAATTAAACATTTCCCATTGACTCGGTAACGGGCTAGAAAAATATTTTCTGCTACCATTGCAGTCTCGAGCGGTTTTTCAATTCTGTCGGTATCAAAATAAAATTTGTTTGAAATTCTGCTCATTTTACATTAAGTCCAAATCGACTATATGGCAGCCTTAAAGGACCACAATAGTTACGATTAAAATGAAACAGTTCAATTTAAGACAACTCAAGTTAGTAGATGGCAATTGTGAAACATTGAACTAATCGTTAGAAGAGGACTTGCAAGGAATTTAGATGTTTTACTTAGAACAGTACAACTTTATATGTTTGTAACTGAATCTGTGGCTTGTCTCAATTTTCGATTTCTTGCTCCCTCAGCAGGTTTATGAGGACTTCAGCGGAATTAATGTATTCTCTGTATTGGCTAGAATGTTATCTTTGCAGAAATATTACGGCTAATGTATACAGATTGTCCCAAAACAACGGTGACATGTAAAAACTACAGGTTCCTGGGATCAAATAAATTCGATTTGAACGTTTTTCCTAAAATGCTTTATTTGCTATTTGCGGACGTCAAAGTTTTACATTAAATTTAGTTTTTTCCTAATAAATTCAAAAACGCTAAAAAAGTAATCTACCGGGTGACCATGAATGATTGACTTAAATTTAGGTGATTGGCAACAGTGAGAAATTGGTACCAGATTAACTGTCATCGTGATTTACGTCTATTAACTTTTCAGGTTAGAATATTGTTGTAAAAAGTGTAACTTACTGAATAATGGTGAACGAAAAGTGACAAATAACGTAGAAAATGGTTACAGCGAATTAAAATATGACGTTTATTTGACAATTTCAAATTTGAAAATCAGTGTACCCAATGGAAGAAGTAAAAAATATTGCCAACCTAACAGAAAAAATGTCAATAATTTATAATCACACGGTATATATTACTTCTCAAAGGTGTTTTTTGACGGTACGATCTCGTTTAATACTTCAAGAAAACCAATGATTCAGCCATTATTTGGAAGATAACCTTCACCGCTATCTGTGAAAAATAAACAAACCATTCAAAACTATTAAAAACCCCATTTTTTTATTGCGCCTTCTACAGAGTGAGCAAAGAGTATGTTGGTAGTAAAGCGATTTAAAAATACGTAATACGTACATTAAATTAAATGTTTTTTATGTTGTGGTTGGCAATCCGATTTAAACGTCAATGTGCTAAATCTAGGTCATGTTCTTGATGTTCGGAATAGTTCAGAAATGGGCCATTCTAAGAGAAATGTCATGTTCGAGATAAAAAATCCATTTCTATAAAATAAATGTTGACACAGAGTAAACTATTGTGGTCCAAATTTAGGTCTAAATGTCAAAATTGTCAACCAGAAACATGAAGATGTAGTACCATTTTTATTTAAATTTTCATTGTTATCAACAGATTCAGTCACTCTTGATCACGCTGTATCTGTTTAACTAAAAACCTGATTTTGGTCATAACGCCATCTATTGATTATTAGTTTAATTAAAAGCGCCATCTATTGACATCTCGCACTCACGACGCGCATGCATTCGCACGGGCCAACTAGTTTTAATAAAATTTGATACGTAGATACTTCTCTAGGAGTTCTAACTTCATATATAATGTTATCTTTTCAAAAAATTCGCGAGGAGTGAAAACCACCCCTACCAATGAACACTTAACACCACACCTTTTTTGTTGGTTATGCAATCGACTCATTTTTTTTGAAAAGGCAATTTATTTGTTTTCATTCATGTCTCTTACTAGAAACCGTATCGGTGATCGTTTTCGAGAAAAACCTTTTTTGTGTTAATTGTATTGAGTATAACACAAATTGTATTAAATAAATCAATTAATTAGAAATGAACAAATGTCTGCATTTTTTCTTGCAACTCTCCTCTCTCTTAACTTCCTTCCGCACGTTTTTTCACATTTCCTGAACAATTTGAGTATATTTGGAAGAAGAAATAAAATTAATTATTATACCGTTAGTTAAAGGCTCAGTTTCTGTGGTATTTGCTTGCGGGTCAAATACATTGTGAAAAATATTTACAATTGCGTAAATTAGATATATTTTTACATTTTGGAGACACGTGCGACTTAACCAAGTTCTATGGATCCAGCGACGCTGCAAAATTTAACGGTACTGTCAGATTTGTTGTAAGATTAGTAAATCCGGAGTTATTGGCGTTGAAGTCGTAAAGAAAAAGAACTATTTTCTTCCTTTGAAAGTGTAGAACCCATTATCAAAGTTAGTATCACGAGTAGCCAGTCCCTGTATATTGAAATTGAATAAGCACCAATCGTCTAATTTTTTGCTTTTTCGGATTATATTTGTTATCCATTCTGATTATTTATTATGAAGTCGTGAAATATTAGTCGGCACTCGGCTTAATGTCCTCAATCTGCTGTACTGCTTTATAAAATCTGCAATATTCGTTAAATCGAGTCATTTGTAAGATATCGTCATTGCACAATTTATCGACGGCGTTCTAGATTTTTTCCCGGACTTAATTGTTTTTGGGTATTTTGGGACAGCCTGTATGGTCAAGGTGACGGAACTGTTTGAGAGATACTTTTTCTGATTTTTGAGAGAATCTTGTGGTCAGTGATTGTAACGATGGGTTTCTAAAGGAAACTGAAAGAATTTTGGACTTTATTCCAACATATTTTATTGCATTGTACAGAATTTCACATATCCCTGTGTCCTAAAATCAGAACACGAACATGATACGAGGGGAGTTTATAAAGTTATCTATCTAGTCATGAGGGAAACGAGCCTAATAGCAAACATAATCTCGTTATATTATTTCTCAACAGTGTTTTTTTTCGGCACTTATATCTCCTTTAATAATTTATCAAAACCAGTGATTGAGTCATCATTTTGAAGATTAGCTTCACCGCTAACAACGAAACATAAACAAACAATTCAAAATGTTAATGTTTAATTGAAAATGATTTAAAACCTGTTTAGGACTTAACGCCATCTCGTGACAATCTGTTTAATTAAGAACCGTATAATTTTTATTTGGGAGTGAGAAGCTGGGGAATCAATCACGCCAACACTTTATAAAAAAATTCCCAAGTCTTTAGGTAAAAAGTGGAAACACTTGTTTCGGGTATCCCGGTGATCCAATAATCGTTTAACACGATTTCTTCAACCTTTTCGATCATCTGTGGTTTTCGAGCCTCCCGCTTCTTGGGTCATCCCTCGGGATGTATTCCCTGCCACTTTAAACTGTTTGCACCAGAACCTAACTTGGAAATAACTTGGACAATTCTCTCCGTACACCGGCGTCATTCTGTCATGGATCGTATTTGGGTTATTGCCTTCTCTTGTCAGGGATTTAATGACGCTTCTCTATGCGGGTTCAAATCACGAATTGTTGCATCTTTAACGGTTTACATAAAAACCGATTTGTGATTTGACATTACAGAATAATTGCGATTGCATTCTGTATTCATCGCTAAGTAAGCTCGTATGATATCATAGACTGTGATGATGAGGAAGTGGGAAAAAAACAAATGGTAAATTTTGAACCGAGACTAGTGTACAGTGGTATAAATAGATGGAAAGCACACGCGATTTGCTCCCTTTTTCCTAATTGAAAATGATGAATTCGCCCCCGATTAATTTGATCTATCCTTTTACAAAGTAAAAAGCGATGTAACACAGCAAGACCAGTTCGATATCTGACAGTAATTAAGTGTATTTATGCATGCGATGGCGCTGTGCCCACTAAAAATTAAATATGGTAACTGATTAGTATTGCCGGTAATGGCTTCGCCACACCCTCGATTAATACTACATGCCACTGTGACAAATTTTACATGTTTTATTCATACCGATCGAAAATTCCAACTGAAAAACTGTCGTCGACGTCCGTCCTTTTTCCACGCTGGCCCTCCGACGAAGACGGCGAGCGCGGCTCACGTGAAGAACCTCGGACCACCAGCGCGTATTTATGAGTTATTAGAGATATTAAAAAATAACCGCCGGAGTCCGACTTTTTATCATTGCGTTCCGATCTGCGTTCAGATAGCGTCGGGCGCCCTTTTCCCTTCGCCTTGGACAGGTTCGGTTCGAGTCGAGGGAATTATTGGCACGAGGCAAATCAGCGGCACGAAGCTGCGCTTGAAATAATTTTGATAAATGTCTTCGAGGAGTGTAATCGACTAATCATAACGACGCATGTCGGGGAAATTTAACACTATTCCTAAGTACGTGTCGGTTGCCGGCGAAGTTGGCGCTGAAATATTGGAAAAGAATGATAAAAACATTCGTTTCGGACGCAAATTCCAGGATATAATCGATTTGTCAGTATTGTTTGATTGGTCGATTGTTTGTTGGAAAGTTGAATTGCAAAAGTGTTCGTTGTCAAAACGCACGAACTTTTTCATTCACCTTGCGCCCTAATCCACTCCACCCCTAATAACAACATTTCAGAAAATAGTGCACATATTTCACATTTCTAATAACGTCTGGTTCCCGTAAAAAATCCACCCTCTCCCGTCCTTTTTTCTTCGCCGGCATTTTTTCAAACTCCCTCCGGCTTCAATTTATTCTCGTGCCGAAAGTTGGGAAGACGATGCCATGTCAATAATAACGCCCGCTAACTTTTCTTATTATCATCATCAGCGGTAAATGATAACATGCATGGCTCGCTAACAAGTTCCGAAACTCGAAGGAACGCTGCCGCCCTCTGTGCGTCTTTAAAAAAAAGTCGCGCGGCGGCTGCATTACCGACCGGGCGAGCGCAATTCGAAATTTACGCGGCCATTAATCCGTACGGACAGTGGCGTCCGTGTAATTTTCCCCGTCTAGGACCCCGCCACACTCACCCCCTTCGTTAATACAATCGCAATAAATTCACGAAGACACTTTCGCCGTGCTACATGTATTCAGCGTGTACAAAAGATTCCGGGGTGCGTTCGGTGGTCGCGTCGACGTTCGGCGTCCTTTTCTGGCGTCGCGACGCCGTCCCGCGTCGGAGTGAAAGCGACGCCGGTGCTGATCGCCGCCGCGTATAGGTTGTATGTTATCGTGTGTATGGAATTTGTAATTCTGCACGGTGGTGTTAATTTTCACGGCCTTATTAAATACTATATTATGTTTTGATGCTACCTTGTGGTATGCGCTCTCAAAAATTGCATAATTTATGGTACTCGACGCTGAATTAATAACTTAATAGAGAGAGGATGGAGTTAATAGTTGGCGAACGGCGCGAGATCGGGAACGGGGGGGAGCAGGCGGGGGTTGATTTGCGTTCTAATGTCGTTTCAGGAAACAATTTCAGCGGCGGAATTAGGAAAAATCCATCTCGGAACGATTCAAATTACGGCGGCGATTATCGGGAAGGATTTTTGAAGGAAGCGATTAAGGGCGCAGGAGGGATCTCTGCGATTTTTCAGACGGGGTGGGTGGACCACGATGGGGTAATCAACGTTCTAATAAAATAAAAAACAGAGCGGGTATGGATTAATCATTAAGAAGTAAAGAGGGGTGTCTTAGTCGCGTCTTATCGGTTCGAATAAAGAATACGAAGTGAGACGTAAATGAGAATGCATTACTTAAAACTGTTTATTATTTTACTAGAAATGAGCACAAGAAACAACAGTGGTCCTAAACTGGATGCTTGGGGAACACCTCATACCTATGACATTTAATCTAAATAAAACTAAACTCTGTTATACTTTTATCGGTTCGAATAAAGAATACGAAGTGAGATACAAATGAGGATGCATTACTTATAACAGTTTATTTTTTCACTAGAAATGAGCACAAGAAACAACAGTGGTCCTAACCTGGATGCTTGGGGAACACCTCATATGACATTTAATTTAAATAAAACTAAACTCTGCTCTATTCTTATAAAATACGTTCCGAAATATAATGTCTATCGGGAGGGTATCGATATAAATACTTCAACAAACTCTTCTTTATTTTGATATAAGTAATACATATTTAACAAAAAAAATTAATAATTTGTGAGAGCATCTCTGACTGATGCATTCTAGGCATTTTTCTAATGAGGTGTCAATCACTTCTGAAATCCGTGCCTCCCAAGCAAATTGTACTTCAGTCGCAAAGCTGTATTTGCGGAGGATGGGGTAAATTACTGATCTTCCCATATCCTATATGTTTGACCTATCAGTATTTTTGAAAGATCATGGAATAGTTTTTGATGTCTTGAAAGTATAGTTTTTTGCTGGAAAAGATATCCCTTGATACATCTAATGCATCAGAGAGTATCATACCATGCATCATACCATATCATTACTCTACTACTAAATAATGCACACGCAAATAGAAGAAATTGATTTGAAATCAAAACGTTATACTAGAGGACATCCTCTAAGCTATGTCTTCTCTTCTCGGTACTATGTGCAATGGAGATCTACAAACACCAAGATAAATTGGTGGTATAAATGAAGGCTACAATTTGGATAAGAACTAATAGCCAAACTAATTACGAAACAGGATTTTTTGGATAACCACTGCTGTAACTCCCACTTATTACCAACCAATCTGAAGACTATAAATGGAGTGCAGATGATGTAGTGGTAATTGAGTCGTGTAGAAGATCACTGATGATGTCAACCGCAGTCGTAGACGAAACGCTTTTCGGTCATTTTTTACTTCTTGTCCTGCACCAGTTCACGATGGCTAGAGCTACTAACCTTTACTTTGCGATGTCCAAGTTCAGAATTCACTAAGAAAACTTTGTGTTAACGACAAAGCTAGGATAATATCACTACAATAAAATTTACATTTTTGGTCGGCCATAATTGACGTTTTCTTGATTTTTGTGACTGCGGTTGCGCCGGTTGAGCAAATTTTCCGATATACAGATGACAGATGGTTTTAGTGTCACATTGTACTAGGCATCGACAAAATTATCTTGAGACTTGGTGATTATTTCTTGGGCCTTCTGGACGACCTTATTCTACCCATGCTCTGTGTAGAAATCTATTTATTCTTCGAGCTATCTTTCTGAAGACAATTTTATAACATGCTTACAAACAAAAACGACGACTGAGGAGGACGTTGAAACTAGCTTCTTATTTATTTTTTACAATGTAAACGTGAATCTGTCAAATCATAACATTTAACATTATTAAAATATACCGGGTGACTATAAATGATTGACTTAAATTTAGGTGATTAACAACAGTGAGGAATTGGTACCAGATTAACAGTCGTCGTGATTTATGTCTGTTATCTTTTCAGGTTGGAATATTTTTGTCAAAAAGTGTAGCTTACTGAATAATGGGGAACGAAGTGACAAATAACGGAGAAAATGGTTACAGCGAGTGATCGAAAATATCTTCCAGTTGTAAAAACAATTCTGATATGAGCAATTTTTAAATTTGACGTTTATTTGACAATTTCAATTTGAAAATCAGTTTAAAAATATTTCCAACCTAACACAAAAAATGTCAGTCATTTATAGTCACCCGGTATCTTATGTATTGTATCGAAGACGGTTATTAACAAAGAACTTAATTTCAAATTTCTCCAACTCAAAGTTGAAATGTTGGTACACTTTTTGAATGTTATAATTACTACACGACCTCCAGAAATGGATGCTCCTTTTTTCAAATTCGCTATACGGCTTCCTTCAAATTGCGACAGTAGAGGACAATAATGTCTCGTAACATTCTTTGCATGCTTTACATTAACACTGCCAAATACTAAAGATCGTAATTCACCTACAAAGAGTTGAAAAATGCACACAGTCGACTAAAACGAAAACAAAAAACGGCCGAAAGCTGAGATTTAAGAATTATCCGGTGATTCGCAGTACAAACAGAGATCTGCGTAGGCCATGGAATCACTTTTTTTCTAGAGTGTATAAATTTGAGTTTGTTTTCGTTGTCGTTTTGATTCGATACATTGTTTTCTTTAAAAAATTACAAATCTATACATGGGTTTGGACGTCGTTTAGACAAATTTGTAAGTCAGTTGTAATCATTCTCACATCAAAAGTCTACACTGTAAAATACAAAACAAAAGCTCCTAAGCCTTTTTATATTTTTTTATATTGTGCAGTATATTTTGAATAACGTATTTATGTTTTTGCTATTATACATTTGTTAAGTGTGATTATAGAAGAAACATTGTTTAAATGTAATTTATTGTATATAAGGGGTGTCAAAATCCATGATAAAAATAGGAGAAACGACAACAGTACAGTGCCACTGGCCATAGAGCTAATGAAACAATCAATCTTTAATGGCAGAGCTTTGGCGATCGAATAATTTATCGATGAGCTGACCTTAATTGATGTCAGATTATGCGACCACTCAAAAGTGGGAGGGGGGCTGTGGGGGGCCCTGTGAAGAAAACTCAAACCACTGAACAGCTTCCAATTAACATTATTAATCAATTCCATTGGATAAATTGGACAGAATTTTTGCGAAAACTAAAATGAAAAATTTAGAAAATTGTAGCAGACAGAAAAATATGCCAAGGACAAGGATTCGAACCCAGGTCTTCTCTGTCTACTCTTAAACTTTTCTAAATGTCTTTAAAAGAGAATGTTAGCATGCTAAAAGAACAGAGGGAGTCACTTGCAGGACATCATTTTTATTATTAACCGCAAGATTTCTACTTTAAAATATAATTTTTACGATATAACAAGTATTTTGTGTTTTTTTTAATAAATTTAAAAAAAGGATTAAATTTGGATTTTTATAAACTTTCTCATCTGCTTAAACTTACTTTTTTTGTATTTATAGTTGCATCTGTGTTTTGACTTACATTGTTGGATATGCGCCCGAAATAAAAAAAATTTTGACAAATTTTCTCTAATATTTTTCATTTTAACACACCGAAGACGGCTTTAATTCGCCTTCACCGTAACCGCCGCCGACTCGCTGCGGGGGGCGGGTACGGGCCGCTCGTTCGTTAATTTTAAATCTATTTTTACGAGACCGAAAAAGCCGCGGGCGTCGGAAAAATAGCTCTTAGTTAACAGCAAAACGGTCGCGGATAATAGCTTCTTTGACTTCTTAGATGGATTTTTTAATATAATAATTTCAATAATTTATACGGCCGCTTTTTCCCCGTGCCCGATTTAAATTAGGCAATAACCGGGATTAGTAGGTACCGCGGCCGATCTCCTTATTTTTTATGCATCAATATCGCTTCCGCCGCCGCCGCCGTCTCAATTTTTCCCTTAATTGCCGCTCGTTTATCAATTTTCAGCGACGCCCGCTTTCCGAAAAAATAAATAAATAACGAGGGGGACCGGGCGGCGCGTCGATTGTCTTACGGCTTTTCTGGCGGGAGCACAAAAAGAACCGATCATCAACGTAAATCTTCCCTGCAATTTACAACATTTTCCTTCTTTCGGCAACACCTGTTTCGATAAACCGCGCGGAATGATTCTGACGGCACTTTTTGTTGTTGATTATTTAGGGATTTTAGGCAAACCGCTTGAACCGAACGCCTCTTTATGGATCGCCAAATTAATTTATAATATTGGAACTTTAAAAATAACAAAAATGAGAAATAGATTTACACATGACCAGTGAACGTAGTAATTCCTGCATTTTTAAATTTGCATCCAAGTTTAACCAAAATTGAATAATGCTTTTGCTTCTAATGCAAATGTTACTTTTGAAGATATATCCGTCTTAGAAAAATCCCTGCTCCCAAATCAATGATAATTTTGGCTTAAAATTTTGACAGAAAATTTATAATATCGTCTAATATAGTGGTCAAGTCAAACTTTGAATTTTAATCATTTACTATACAGAGTGGCTCATGAACGCAAAATGTTAATTTAATCGCATTTTTCAACGGCCTGTATATTTTGGTATCAATCGATCAGTTTTTTGATAAGCTTTTCAATGACGTCCTTATGACTAATCATTTTTCACCTTCTTAAGCAACTATTTTCCAAATTATCGATATTCCACTATTCAATTATAGTATCATTAAAAACGTTATCAAAAATTTAATCGATTGATATCAAAATATACAGGTGTTGGATTTAAAAAATTGTATCAAATGAACAATTTGCGTTCATGAACAACTCTGTACATTAAATTGCTACATTTGCAAATTCGAATTCATAGTAATGAACTAGACTATATTTGAAAAATTTGTGTCAAAATATCAAACCAAAATTCTCAGTGGTTTGGGAGCAGCGATTTTTCAAAGAAAATGCTTTTATTGCTTTAAATGTCAAATAATAGGAAAACAACTGAAGTTAGGTCGATAATAGGTTACACAAAGTATAATTATTTTTTAATAAGGGTGTTCGATTTAAAAACACTGCGCCACCCTGTATGTGGACACACTGTATATAAGCAAATATTTTCAGATTTTCAGAGTGTTTTCTTAAATGGATCCTAATTTTTGTCGAAAACCCCATCTCGATATCTTTTTCAAATTGAGAGAAACTAAATTTTATAATTATATTCTAAATGTTTTTTCGTATAATTCTAAATTGGAAATTAAAGGAAGAACCTCTGGCGCCATATTTTAAAATAATAGTTATAAATAAGAGGGATTTGAAACATCAAAAACCAACGCAAAATATTGTAAGAAAAAATTGATTTAAAAAAAAATTAAACATCCAGTTTTATTGGAGATGAAATTGGTTTGCAATTTTCAATCACGAATTGTGGAATTAAAGATTTTGACAATTCTTTGTAATGTAATTTTATTCTGACCCTTTAATCTGACACAAAATTATTTTTAATCTTATAGTTTTTTGTAAAAAATAATACACATGTTTACAAATGACACATAATTTACAAATGATCAGAATTACAGTTATCAAAAATTCACAAATAAAATGCATGTACGGAACACATGCATCGGTTTTTTATTTCACAAAATTATCAGCCGTGCACAGTTTTATTTTAAAGGTTGACAAATAGCAGGCTCGTATTTGTAAATTAATTCAACTTGGATTTTCTATTCACTAAAATAGGAATTTTTCGATATTTTTGTGTAATGAATTGATGGATTTTTTTGACTGTTAAATGTATACAATGAAATTATATAATTTTTTTAGCCTATAAATTTTAATACAGACTACAATAATTTTTCAAGACATCCATTGTTATTTAATCTATTCTTTACTTTATTTTCCTCAATTTTATTCGAACTATTTAAAAATGTTACTCGAATTATTTTGGAGCTCGATAAAAATTGCGTTTTAATTTCTAGTTTTAAAATACCTTGATTTTTCAAGTCGTTTTAGTACAGAAATTTAGGCTATTTCTAAATTGCAAACTCAAGTGGTGTTTCGGGTGGAACTCAAACGGATTTTAAATTAAGAAATTAAAGCGCAATTTTATTAGGCTTCCAGATAATTCGAGTAACATTTAGTTCCAATAAAATTGAGCGAAATGTAACTGAAGTAATTGTCAAGCTAGAAATTCAAGTAGTGTTTTTCTGTAACGTCAATTTAATTCAGTAACATATTTATACACTTCAAAATGTACAAAAACAAACGCACTTAATTCTTATCTTCAAAAACAACACACACTATTTTCGTGTTTATTAATTTGACAGCGCTATTTAATTCGACAACTAAAAAGGATAAGTGATGTCTGTAATTTAAAAAGTACTTTTTCTATGTTTTTTATAGAAAATATCGTCTGCTGTGTTATTTCGTAGCAAAAATTCTATGTTTTGGCGTCGTTTTAATATAGAAACGCAATACGAGTCATTTTTATTTTATTTTGTTATAATTTTTTAATACAAAAAGAGATAAATATAGTTTTAGGTCGGATTTTTTTAATTGTAACTGAACATAGGTACATAATCCTTTCTTTGAAATACATGTCCCACATTAGTTTGTAATCCAAATTGTACGTGGTAAAAAATACTTCGGCTTCCCATACCTCTTCGTGTTCGCCGTTCGTTTTGTCCGCGTTTTGCTTTATTGGCCCCCCGCTCAAACGCCCATTTTCCGCTCTAAACGTCGCCGTTTAAAAACAAAACCGTAACATATTGCCGCGCACTTTTTCCCCCGTTGTCGCTTTAATTCCGTCCGATCCTCCTGTACATTTTCGCTCGACACCTGTTCGCCGTTGCAGCAACAAATTTGCAAATAAATTGAGCTAATCATATGAAAATTTACAGTGAATTTCTCCAATTTGTGAGTAATTTATTCGAACGTAGCCGCTGCTACTGACTCAGTCACGTCCTCGCGAACGTTGATTGCAGGAAATGCGCCCCATTTTTGTCGAATTGCAGGCGTTCTACCGCCGTTTGTTCTGCGTTTTTTGCGTCCAATCGCCTCGCGAATTCGACGGTCACGAGTCGCCCATGCCCGATATTATAAGTCAGAAATTAAAAGCGGGGCGCGAGTTCCTTAATAAAAAAAATCGTCCGCCTAGCACCCACTTAAGTATTTCCACCTTGTTCGTCTCGAATATCTTCAAATAGCTGTGAGGCCGCCCCCTCCTTCTTCTTAATAACCTCCCTTTATTTTTAATTCTCGCCGAAAGCAGACATCACATTTCAAGCCTTATTAATCTCAGCGGAATATTTTCAAGAATAAAAAATTAAAACCCAAAGCATAATGTTTTGTGTTAAGGGTAGGGGCCGGCCCCCCCGGAATATATTAATTGAACGACTGTGCATTTTTCTTTAAAGCGCGACAACAGTTTTTATTGTTAATCTCACTTAATAACTCACCGAGCGGTTCGGTGCGTCTTTCTCGCTCCCGAAGGCGTCCCGACGGCACCGTGCCCCGAAGAGCGAGAAAAAGCGAGGCGGGGCGTTTGGGGTTTTTCCGGGAGCCAGCGAAATAAGTTGGTATGAATTAGTCAACAACTTTTAAAGTCGGCAAATGTAAACTGCCACTTTTTATTTGGCATGCTCGAATTATTTGCATAATATTGTTCGCAATCCTCTTTCAAAGCCGGGGAGTGACCGTTTTTAGCGTTCGACGTCTTTGTCGGACGCGGGCGACGCCGAAGAAGGTCGGAGAAAGAGGGACCGAGGGAGCGGTGGAGCAGTTCGAACGAGTGCAGTATTTATTAATGACGCCGTGTTTTACAATTGCAAACAATGTTTTTTTGGGTAACGAGGACCGCGTCGCGGCGCTCTTTTTTATGCGCTTTCCGCCGGCTCCTCGTCCGCTTCTTGTTCCTCAGGTTTTTGGGTTTTTGCGACGACGGCGCCCGGAAAAACGGAAGGGTTGTTTGCAGGCGGATTTCGGCGGACCTTGTTTTTAGCAAATTTCTAAAAAGCGAAAAGATTGATCGCCGCACAAGTAAGATGAAAGATTTAACGGTTTTTGTGGCATAAATTGAATATCTGGGTGCAATTCCAGACAATATATGGTTTTAAAGTACTGATTTTTAAAGTTAAGGTCAGAAAATATTCGGTGTAAAAAGTGTGAAATTTTTTTAAAATGTGCAACTAAAATTGCAACTATGTTTAGAATTTGTAATGCGGATGGGAGTGACTTTTGCTCCATCTTTGTCTGGTACATATTTTCTGTTTTTTTCTCAATTCTCCACTCTCCTCGAACTCAGTCTGTAAGTATATAGGGTGATTAATTTTTCTAGAGCCATATCAGGAATTATGAATTTTTTGTATAATTTTAGTAATAATTTTTTACTTCAGTTTAGTGTAATAAAAATTACTTGGGTAATATATGTTTTGTTAATTTATGTTATCGGACGCCAGTTAACAGAGTTTTGTGGTGATTAATTAAGATTAAGAAGAAACATAATTTTTCAGTAGAGGTTTAGGTTTATTTATGTTTATTTATATTTCTAATGTTTATGTTATTCTGTTATTATATCTTCGGTTTCTTTTATTTAAGTTTGTTTTTCCTGTTTGAAATGTATCGTTTATGTTATTAAATTTCTTTCGACTTGTTTATTCAATTTTAATAGTGTAGGTATAACAAGTTCCTATGTCCTTAAAATGTTACTAAATTGTTAGTTTGTAAATCAAGACTGAACAATTAAAAAATGTAATATGATCCATCTTGACTGGAAATGTATGATTGATTTTCCTTAAAATTTTCTAATAAATTACTCAAGAAAAAATAATAAATAATTAAAAAAATAAATATCTGTTGATTATTGCTATTTGATATTTGCTATAAGTAATAAAGTCCACATTTAAATTTCTGCTCTTTTTATGAATATTCGTATGAAATATAATACTAATTAGTTATTATAATTATTTCCATTAAATTAATAATGGGGTTGTGATAAAATAATACAAACACAGTAAAACTTTTATCGGTCCTTGTTAAGAAACCGGGTTTCTAATTTGGCCAAACATAGACCATTTACTTCCTATAACGCTTTTTCGATAGCTAAACATACTAATTTGTGTAAATAGCTTCCAAGTTTAGATTTTTTATAAAATGTTA